>CM029553.1:11011412-11499775 GCA_017141385.1 Sogatella furcifera
CTGCCCAAAAACTCTTGAACATATCTCAGAAATTTGAATCCCTGTGGAAAAATATTATACATCTGAAGCATAATCATTATTTTGTCAAATACTGCGTTTTGTTATGAGTGTATTAGTGATTGATCATCTGTGTGTTAACTCTTTAAAATAAGCAGGAATGTCTTCTTTGCTTCAACAGAATAGTATAGTCTTGAATCATCAGTAATATCATGATATATATATGATATATACAGGGTGATTGTAAACTGAAAACAGTCTTGGAAAGCTGTAATGTATTATTGATTTTTCTTTCAAAGTTTATGATATACAAGTGATTATTTCTTGATAACGTTCTGCTGTGATTGTCTCTGTTGAAAAGATAGGCCTGACAGTTCTCCGACGTGATACACAACACCACACCAAATCCCAATTTTTTGAGAATGTAATGACTGTTCATGGAATTCATGTGGATTCTCTGCAGACCATATCCTGCAATTTTGACTATTGACATATCCACTTAGCTGAAACAAAAGTTTCATCGCTGAAAAAACCTTTGTCCAGAACAGATATGTCATTTCAAATGAAATTTGTAAACCAATGACAATACCGCAACCGTTTCTCCTTATCTGGCTCTTGGAGCTGATGCGTTAAGTTAATCCGGTAGAGATGTAATTTTAATAACTAAGTGGCTTTAAGAAAACTCCTATAATACAGTCCAGTCTGGGTAGAAAGTTTTCTAAGAGTCTTTTTTCAAGAACGAAACGAATTTCACGTATCATCTGCAGACTATCATCACTTGGTTGGCCGGTACGATTCACGCTACCTGTATCCCAAAAACGATGAAACAAACGAAATATGATCGATTTGTCTGATACTTTGGCATCTGGAAAGGCATTGAAGAAAAGTTCTTGACGCTTTGTGTAGCATTTCGATCCAAAGTAACTCAAAACAATAGAAAGACTTTTTTCTTGCTTAAAAGACATTGCGGTTCGAACTGAACAAACAAACTGGTTTCTGGCTAACTGTCGCCCGGTGGCGTGATCTAGTAGTGCTATCACCTGCTGTACTACTGAATGAGAAATTTCCACACCCAAATCATACTTTATAAATTCACCTGTATTTCCTACATGGATTCAAAAATTGGGTTGCGCGACTTTACGATCACTCTGTATATAATATCAGATATATATCATGATATATCATAAAATTACTAGATATTTTCCTTTAACATTTCTATTGATGGAAGCTATATGGTAATTATGCTACTGCATGAGCACATTGATGCGAATTGTATGAGTAACTGATAAGAGACGTAACCTGAATATCGACATTTAAATCTAAATTAGAATAGAAGAGTTTTTGGGCGAATGCCTTTTTTATTCTTCATTACCGTATATTATTGTAACCAAATAAATAAATAAAACTTTCTATAAAAAATTACAGTCGAGTATTTTGGAGTGCTTCTAGCAATAAATTTCGGAAGCTAAATAAGAATCCTATCCTTACTATGATCTTATCATGCGTCTTTGACACAAACTCTTATGACCACAAACTCTTGTCTCTCTCTTATTATTGGAAACTGATTGTAAAATACTCTATAATTAAGAGGTCGGTCCCGACTGAGATAACTCGTAATCTTTCATCATAAACCTCTCACATAACTTAACTAATTTGAGGCATCACTCTCAGAGACACAAATAGCCTACAGGTACTGTAATATTAATACTAATAGGAACTGTACTTTATTGTTGCAAGTGTATTCATATTATACTCTCAGTTTGAAAGGATGAAGTGCATATCGTCCTTGTATAATGAATAAAATTCTTTAAATTGAATATAGCCTAATTATGTTCTTGGAGCATAAGATTTTCATCTCTGAAATAGACAACTTACCACATCATCATCACAGCTCCAAAGCTCGTCCTTGATTGGAGTAATATAATCCAGGTAATTTTCCTTGGTTAGCGTGAAGCTAGTCTGCTTGGAATTGTCAGTTATATTCAATTCTGGTCTGTTACTAAATTTATATGAATGGATTCCGTAAATCTTTGCACAGCTGTTGGTGAAAGTTCATGGAAATTAATGATTTTGATATATATTATTGATTATCTACATAATCATCATAATTATTGATCATCATCAATATTATCATGATTGTGTAGTAGATATTAATTAATGTTATGAGTGTTGTAACGGAAGTAGAGTGACTATAGAGACTATCTAACCTATAGACTAAGTTATATAGATAATCTATAGACTAAGTTGTATGGATAATCTATAGACCAAGTTATATAGATAATCTATAGACTATACGTGGAGACCGCTCCATAACAGTATGTTGAAATCAAACATTTTCCCGCCAGCAGCCATATTTTGGTCAAGATTTTGAAATACAGTGGGGATGACAGGAAAACAAGAACTATTTTACTTGATTTTTCCAAATTTTTTAATATAAATATCATGATAAATTACTTTTCTAGCATTTAAAATAGTTTTTTCGCTTTTGATTTTGCTTTGAAAGCTCATGTTGTAAGGGGGGTTTGAATAATAATGTGACTTATATAATTAATAATTAACAATGGTTAATAGATTTTACTTCAATTAAGTGATACATAAAATAAGATTCTTAATTGAGATATGGACATTAACATTTATTTTGATTATATTCTGTTAATCAGGGGTTTACGACTATTAATAAATTATCATGGGGTACTCGCTTGGCTGCTCAGGAACATTTTGTGGTTAATCTAGATACAATGACTCACCTGACTCTCCATGTTGATAACACTTCACTTTTCCGCGACTTTAATAATTCTAATTTAAAATACAAATACCTGTCTGATGAAGGTACTACTCTTTTCAGTTGTTCCCTTGACACACAGAGCTATCCTACCCGGACTGTGGTAGCCTGTGATATCAAGAAATACAACTGTCTAGAAAGTAACCCAAATCAGACAGGGAGACGTTACTGTGTCTCTCTGAACGAAATCACTAATAAAACAAGAACAAGAACTAAAAGAGCTATACTCCCAAAAATTTGGAGTTTATAAATGGATGAGTCTAAGGCTAGAACGTGTGCCCTCATGGTCACTCCACGTTCATGCCCTTGGTGAGCCAATAACACCTAATAGCCAAGTTTACATAATAGAATATATTCATGTTTATTATCATTCGAACGTTTGTTATTGGAAACAAAATGAACTAATTTAAATAACAGTCAGTCTGAATTCTTTCAATAGTTGAATTTTGATAAAATATATTATTTTAAAACTGAAGTGATGTGTATTTATCACATATCACCCATCCCACCATGAGACTGGACCCTCAGTCTGTGAACAGGCAGGGAACAAAAGAAAAAAAAGAAAAGCTAATATGATGAACAAATTAAATGGTTAATAGAGAAACTGACTGTTACTGAAACGTTCGAATGATTCCACACAATTTACAAGAATTATCACTGACAAAAAAATTACTGAAACCTGAACAAATAGCAATTATTGAGCCAACAGCGAGTATAAATTTTACATTATCAACAATCACAAGATAAGCTTTAACAATAATATTCATAATACACAAATCAACAAAAATCTTTGATCAATACAAAAATAATAATAATGTTTTACAATATAATAATTATAATTCTTCATGTGGATTTTCCTTGGCCTTTTGCCGGTAAAGAATTCATTTATAAAATTATACAATACATCACAAAATAAAAATTATACCTAACCAGTCAAATAAAATAATAATAGAAAAACGAGAATTAGTTATTAGATTTTTATAGAGGTTTTTTCAAGGTAAGGGGAAAAAAGTTGACTCGTAGTTCTTATGGTCACGACGCCGATCCGATTCTGGTATCTCCTTGCTGGTATCTCCGTGCTCTTCTCCGTCTCGGTAGCTCCGTCGTTGAAAAATACTCGATCTGGTCTGGATACCTCACCCTGGTACCTCGGTGCTGTGGCTCCATGCTGTTATCTCCATGTCTAGTGCAGCAGTGATGTATCCGTAATGTAGTCATAGGTCCGCGTATTGTGATCGCATCCATTGAAAAACATGAGACTGGGCCCACCATGGTGAGCCTGAAGTGATGTGTATTTATCACAATGTCAAAACTAAAACTGGCAGAGGGAATTCTGGATGAGAGGTGAGTATCTCAGAAAAGCATAATGATTTCAATGTAGATCTTTTGAGAATTGGCAAAATTATGGTGGATTTAACTGAGCTGATACCAATCAAAAGTGACATACAGTCAATGTCAACACTATGATTACTAGTTGTTCTGTGAACAGTAGACCTTACGAAGTCACCCATGGATGGGGCATTATTCATGACGTAAGTAAGTGAGGTCTAGATTCAAGACGACGATTTTGCATTTCTCTTTATGTTTGTTTCTATGTATGTTTGTTCCGCATTTACGACAAAACGCGGCAATAGATTCTGATGAAATTTGACAGGAATGTTCCTCTTGAAATTGCGCGTTGATGTATATGTAAGGATTCATGAAATATTGCATTTTGAGGATAATATGAAAGGAAAAGAAATTACCTCCATGCTAAAATATTACTATACATTTATACTTCTGAACATAGGAAAATTCACACTATAGAATTTTTCATGATGAACCAGCTGTCAAGTTTATTATTAATTGTATATGTCCTCACAATGAGTCTCTATAATGGTGACTATAGAATTCACTGTGAAAGGAGGCTATAGCCTATAGGCCTAATTAGTTTAGTAGCCTACCATCTCTCGCATTTTTTTTACCACACTATTTACTTGGACTTGATAAATGAACGACTAGAAAGAGAATAATTACTTTCACAGCTACAGTATTTCCTTTGAGAAATATATCCTTTTGTGATATTCAATTCCTAGAATTACATTCATTGAAAGTGAGATCTGTGTTGAAATTTAATAATGGGTTTTCCTTTTTTACGCTGTATTCAAAAGGGGTATATCTGACCTTTGTTCTCACTCACCTTATTAATAATGTATGTAATATTAAAATTCACAATTAGGGCTACTCCAGACTTAATAAATAAGAATAAAAATCAAGTATCCTTTTAATTTTTTTGAAAATATTATTATAAAACGCGATAATTTTTCATTTTCAAATTTTTTTAATACGATACCGTACTGTACTTGAATTTTTTAAATGTATGTATGATTATACCCAACCCCATTAATTATCATTCATTTAAATTTCAATTATTAATAAACTATTAATTAATAATTATTGTAAAATGGCAGATTCTGTTTTACAAAATCGTATGAATAGAGGAATCCAGGCAAATAGTATAATAATACTGAGACTCACTTGGCAGTTATAGATTCACTCGCATACTCTGTTGACGGAAAAGATATACAGGAGATATGAATGGATGAATCCACATCAATTGTGGCATGCGAAGGGTTCTGAAGAGATCCTTGAGTATAAACTTTCTCAGTGAAAGTGTCACCATTCATTTCTCTTCGCTCTTCCTTGAAAGTTTTGATAATGCTGGAATTTTAAATATGTTGTTATCAAAATGTATTCAAAAGTTTATAGTCGGTGTAATGTAAGTTGACGATTTACCCTGCCACCCAAGAAATAGCTACGTTGTCAAATTGTGTGAAATTGAAACTTTTTCTAATGCAAACACATGTAACTGAATGTTAAAAGTAACAGCGGAGCTTCGGAAAAATCATGCGGTGTTTTGAAACTCACTATTTTTATGATAAACTTCCACGAGAATTTCGTCCTTTATTTTGTTCATAGTTCTCAGGGCTTCTTGGAGTATAGAATTGTGTTTTGAGAGAAAACACCTGCTCTATTTTGATGGATATTTGAGTGAATTTTCATGAATTTTGAAGAATGGTGACAAAATGCTAGCTGTACTGAGCTAGCCGAGTTTGTAAGGAACCTTTTGATGGTTGCAAATGAATTCAAAAATTAAGTGTAAGAGAGGACCAGCCACTCCTAACTTCGCCTCACTGGAATAAAAGACAATAAATAAATAAATTCCTCTGACCGGCGAGCAGAATTCGTATTACAACAGTCCAACATTAATGTGTTCTGTGAGATTGATTACCCTGGTATTATTGTACCTATCATTATTTATATCGATGAGAAAAACTTACCCAGGAATTCTATCTGTTTCTGGGATACTGGATTCACGAAGAACTATCAAGCCATCTGAAAATTGAATCATTCAAGTTTAATATCAAGGTAGCCTGAGATGCAAGGTAGTGTGCATCCCCATTCTGAATAATAATAAAATATCTGGTATCGAGCTTTGCTCTGAAGTAAAAAAAATATATATATAATTATTATAATTAGCAGTTGGTAAACTGCAATATCTAATCCTATTATATTAAGCAAGCAATTTCTGTATGTATGTTTGTATGTTTGTATGTTTGTATGTTTGTATGTTTGTATGTTTGTATGTGGAACCATGGATCTAGAAAACGGCTCTAACAATTTCCTCAAAACTTCAAATGTACTATAACTGTGATGGAAAAATAAGATTGCACCAGGTCTCATGTCTGGGAAAACTCTCTGGCAGGTTTAATAAAAGAATAAAAAAATCCTTATTCAGGCATAATCCCAAGTACTGCGTATAATGGCTGTTATCATTTTAGCTATCCAGTTACCAATGCTATCCAGCTGGAGTGAATGGAGTTACATTCAAGTCTATAACACATGTCCATGACTGTCAAAAAATTGTGAGAGGTGATCATATCAGTTTTGAATTTATTTTCTACAAGGAGGTTCCTTGATTTTTTGCAATAACATATTTATGTAATTCAACATAGTTTGGCTGAAGCTTCAGAGCAAAGCTCGGTACCAGACATTGATTTATTATTCTTCCATCAGTGTAAAAAACACCTGACACCTGTTAGGGGAAATTAAACTTGAAATTCCATTCACTCACGCTAGATGGCGTTGGTCAGATAACGATTTAACAGCCTAAATGAAGTAAGTACTTCAGAGTTTTCTTGAAGGAATATTTGATTCCTTTATTATTCCTGCCAGATAGTTTTCCTGCGCATGAGACCTGATGCAATCTTATTTCTCCATAACGGTTATATCACATATAAAGTTTCGAGGAAATCGTTAGAGCCGTTTTCTAGATCCGTGGTTCAACATACAATCATACAATCATACAAACATACAAACATACAAACATACATACATACAGAAATTGCTTGCTTAATATAATAGGATTAGATATTGCAACTTCACTCTAACTTGAAAACCGAGATCTTGAGCCAGAAATCCGCCTTTTTCGGCCCTAGGTGCAAGATATATTATTTTGAATAACGTATTATTATACAGACCTATATATTAAGTTATAAAGCTTATTATATAAAAATTATAAACAAATGTTATTAGCATTCCAATGGAGGCCTAAACGTGGCTTAAGTTCAGTTGAGAATGACTTGTGAAGGGTAACTTACTTCGATTCATTATACATTAGTAGTCCTAATAACAAAGTGAACATTTACAATATAGTTATGTGAATAGATTTGTAATGGCTACAGCAGCGCAGTTAGAGCCGGGCGTCTCAAACAGCGCGGCGCAAGCTGCGGCTTGGAAATGCTGTACCTTTATGCCTATAGGCTAACAAATGGTGGAAATAGTTCCATTATACATACGGTACCTTAAAAAAATTCTATGTTACCGAGATAACAATGGCGGAAGATTGCACGTTTTCCATCAAATCTATAATTTTCGGTATATCTTCATGGAGGTACCAAAAATTTAAACATTATGTATAACTGGATTATGAAACTAGTTAGCATTTTGTATGGTAACTTGTTTGATGTTTATGGAGACATAATGATATAGGAGTTATGTATCTGGCTGCCCGGTGAGAGCGGTCCCTATCACTGGCGGCTCGTGACCACGAAAGAGGTGAAGTGCCTTACAGTAAAAGCAAAAAGAATTCTAGGAATAGAGCTCTATTATTCTATGGTAAAAGATACAGGCACTTCACCTGTTTTGTGGGTACGAGGTGCCAGTGGCTATTGCTATGTGATTATGAAGTTATTAATGCCCGTTTTTTTCAAGCCAAGGAGGTTCATGTTCCAAGCACACTCAAATTTGAGGGACCCTCAAGTTTACATTATTTATAACAGTTTACATTTCCTATAGTCGGCGCAATTTGGGTTGACTAATTCCCCCTCCACCCGAGAAATAGCTACGTTGTCATATTGCGTGAAATTAAAACTTCTTCTAATGCAAACACATTCCAAGGTGTATAGAAGAGTAGAGGTGAGGCGGAGTGAAGCAGCTGGTTGTGAAAGTTATAATTTTGACGTCACGGAGTTCCTCTAGTCGAAAATTTAGCATTAATTTCCCTATCCTAGCCAAAAAATTGCGCACTTTTTCTCAATTTACAAATTACAGAATTTTTTAATAGGTAAATTTCTTATATGAGCTTATAGAGAATTTCAAGACCTACATTTTGAGTGTTTTTAGTTTAAATCTATATTTTACTCAAATTTAACATGAGAAAATGTCCGTTAACGTGTCTCGGGTATGCTCTGCAGCTGGGCTGATACAATTGAGAGTAGCAATGCTATTATAAGATACATTTATAATATCATTGCATTCAATAGCATTGCTATTCCTAACTTGCTTTAGCCCAGCTGCAGAGTATTCACGAGACACATTAACGGATTTTTTCTCATGTTAAATTTGAGTAAATTATATATTTAAATCACTCAAAATGTAGGTCTTGAAATTCTCTACAAGCTCATATAACAAATTTACCAATTAAACAATTCTATAATTTGTAAATTGAGTGAAAGTTCGCAATTTTTTGGCTAGGATAGGGAAATCAATGCTGAATTTTTGACTAGAGGAACACTGTGACGTCAAAATTATAACTTTCACAGCCAGCTGCTTCACTCCGCCCCACCTCTACTCTTCTATACACCTTGAACACATTCAACTGAATGTTAAACAGTGACAGCGTAGCTTCAGAAAAATCACGCGGTGTTGTGGAACTCTCTATTTTTATGATAAACCAGCTGTTTGCAGCTCGAATATCCAAGTCGATTAGCTTCAACAACTCCAATCGTTGTATGTTAAAATACAATGATTCATGCATATAGGCCTACCGCTCTCCTTAGGCCTATTCTACACGCGCGTATGAAACGCGGCGTTAACGTCGCGTCGAAAACGCGTGCTCGACAGAAACCATTGTGTTAAATGGGCGCGCGTTTATAACGCCCGTGTAGACAAGCCCATTTAACACAATGTGTTCTGTCGAGTACGCGTTGCCAACGCGACGTTAACGCCGCGTTTCCTACGCCCGTGTAGAATGGGCCTCACTTTGAAACTCTTGAGAGGCCAAATTACAATCTTCCAACTACTTTCGACATTTGGAAAAATAATTTTGTTTTTGAACAACTTTCTTGCTTTAACCACCCACTCATCTTCTCAAACAAAAAAGTTTCTAGATCATCGAAAATTTAATATTTTCTGATGGAGTTGACTCGACAGACTATATACTTATCATAGAAAATTATTATTTTGTATGGCTTATTTTGTGGGGAGTTCCGAAGAAGTTCCACAGCCAACATAACCACAATTTCCCATGTTGGGAAATTATTGTGGTAGTTAATATTGAACAAAGTTATAGAAAATGTCAGCTGTTCAACAAAATTTGAGGGTCCCTCTAGTGTGCTTGGAAAAAAACACTTAGTGGAAAAACATGCGGTTAGTTATCGTTCAGAACTCGGTCGAGACGGTTGTGTTTTTGCTTTCACTTATCTTCAATGATAAAAGCGTAACAAGTTTTTGCCCAACGGACTGCTCGGCTTGGCCTTCTAACCTGTTTTCAAGTGTTCATAGTTTTCTGTTTTGAACTAATTTTCATTGACTTAGCGATTTTCCAACTATTATGAGTGCTTGTGGTGTATGAATGTCCTGGGCCCTCTGCACCCACGTTCTTATGTATCTCAGAGCATTGCCCAGGGCAGGGGTCTATCTCCTCAGTTACAGAGGCCAGAGCCTTTCATCCCCCTGAGGTTTGCTACACACCCAATCGCCTGGCCGGCCTCAACAGAAGAGTTGGCCTGCTGGTTTGGCTGGCTTGGGAGTAGAACGAATCATCTCACCTCACCAACCTCCCCTCAGTTCCGGCAGCACGTGAATCTCCAGAAATGTGACACAGAAGTGTCACACCCCCTTCGATCCGGACGTCCTTCCTTGGCTGTCAGGGGACTTGGAAAAAGTGTATCCCATAGCCTCACACTCACCACCTAGTGTGAGGCAGATATACAATGTCTAACCCACCCACAGGAGGGGCAAAGGATATCAGAGCACGCGTTTTGGTCCTAGTGAAACTCCCGTTCACTAGGCACATGGGCAAACCAAGCCCGGCTCAACCCTGAACTCCAACATTCGGTGCCAAGTCAGGCAAGGAACTACCCAGTTCTACCAGTCAGAAACTCTGCCCGAGCTGGTGAAGGAGTAGCAATTACTGCATCTCAACGACCCCAGCGCCCTAGAGATAGAGGCAGCCGTAGCCGCCTGTGAACCCCTCTAGGGGAACAATTTGGGCTACACCTTAGCCCAGGCAAGCCTGGGAGCCCCCCCCCCCACCACGACAAGGTCCTGTGGCCCCTACGGGGAGTGCTTGTGGTGTATGTAAACTGCCGGTTGGTCGCCCTAATGATAAACTTTGCTGCAGTGAATGTACTGTTTCATATCACATAGCTTGCCTTAATATTACGCCAGTTGAATTTAATTTCATACAAGTCGCTATGTGGTCTTGTCCTGAGTGTGTGAAGAAGCAACGTACCTTGAGGGTAAATCAATCAGACTCTACACCAGTCAAAGTTAATAAGGAACCAATGGTGGTTCCACCACAACAAACTTCTAGTTGTGCCTCTTTTGAATCGTTGGAAAAATTAATAAATAATAATCAAGAACATTATCAAGCATTATAAAATCTGGCCAGGATAGGCAGGAACAGTTCAGTAAAATTCTAAGTGGTCAAGAGGAGATTATTGCGCAACAGCAGGGCATAATAGGCTCTCTGAGGAAGGATCTGGACTCTGTTCTTATTAGACTAAATATAGCTGAGGAGCGTCTTGTTGACCAGGAGCAATATTCCAGAAGGAATACTCTGGAGCTTCACGGTATTCCTGGAAAAGAGGAGGAGAATGTATACTGGAGACGTTAGCAGGGGTGGGGCAGGCGGTGGGCTTTGATCTGACTCCAGCGATGGCTGATGCCTGCCACAGAATGGAAGTAAATAAATTTGCATAAGCAGGAACATCAGCGCCTACCCCACTGGCAGCTATTATCGTCCGATTTGTGAGGCGACTTGATGCTGACGAGCTGATGGAGAAGAGGCTGCTGTTTGGGGTTCTAAGAAACAAACATGTGCACGGCCTAGTGGGCGAGGAACCGATTTATATCAGTAGGAGTCTCACAGCTGCTAGAAGGAAACTCCTAGGTATGGCTTGGCAGCTAAAGAAAAGGGGGCTGATAAAGGATGCATGGGTTGACAGAGTGGGACAAGTTTGAATTTGGAAGGAGGAGAAGACCCCTCCAATTATTATCAGAAGTGCTGAAGAGTTGAACTTTCAACAGCTGTAGAAGTTTTAAGTGCATTTCATTTGAAAAAAATGCACTATTGGTCTTGATCAGATAATTGCAAATATATGATGCAATATATTTTTTACACGTTTCCAAGCCCCCAGAACACGAATCTGATGTCCGTTCAAATTCATATATCTATACAGGGTGTTTCAGGAGGAATGTGCAATACTTCCCAGGCTGATTCCTTACATCAAATAATGAAAAAAGTTCCAATAAACATGTGCTCTAAAGTGCGTTGTTACCGAGTTATACAGGGTGAAAGATTTCACAAAAAATCATCTCCCCAGGTGAAATTTACACATACTGATCTTCTTAAAGCATTAATAGAGTTTGTAAATTGGATGATTTTTGTGTAAAATAAGCCGACAAATCCAATGAAACCATTAAATTTTTCAGTTGATAGTTTAATTAAAATTTAAATTTTGGATATTGAAAAAACACATGTGTTTGACTAATTTTTTTTTTTAATTGAATTTAAATTTATCAACTAATTTTTAATTTTTAATTTATTTAAATCAATGGTTATTATTAATTTGTCATAAGTTATTTTTTATAGTCCTTCAAATGATCTAATTAGGTTAGAAATACTGATTAATGAAATTAAAATTAGCAAAGTTACTAAGGTGAAAATAAAACATTTGTTTGAGTTTAGGTTTTTGTAAATAGATTTAATTTCCTCATTTTCTATGAAATAATTTTTTTTCTATCCAATTATGGTGAAAAATAAAAATTTTATCTATTTTTTATCTATTTTAATTAAATATATTATTGTTAAAGATAAAATTAAAAATCCTCTAATTTTAGTTGATCATCTGAACTTTTAATTAGATGAGATTCTTGACATATACATAAATATAATTATCAAGCCTCTTCTAAATGTAATAAATAAAATTATTGAATATCAGGAATTTTTTGTTAAAAATAATTGTAAAAATTGATGTAGAAATTGATTATCTCCTGGGGTGACTTCAATTTAATTACATATTTCTTATAATCTTTTTCATCTTTTTTTATCTTTATCTTTATTTTATTATTCAAACCTTTACAATTATTTGATTTTATTGTATTTTTCGTAATTTTACTGTATGCTAATTATTCCTTTGTACTGTAATGTGTATGAGACATTTTTGGGGAAACCCGTTGTCTCAATTATTGTTAATAAATAAATAAATAAAACCCGGCATGAAAGTCACGAACACTATGGCTGCTTTCGGATGGATGACCAGAAATGTAGCCAATACTAGTGGAACCTACCTACCCTAATGGGTAGCTCCTTATATGAATAGTTTCTTATAGGCAAATTATGTTAAATAAATTAAATTTTTATACTTCGAATAGAATTGAAAATACATTGATTGCAATTTGAGAATGATTTTTCAAACAACTCACCAAATTTACAAAATTTTGAATTCTTCTGATCAAAGTATTTGATTTCTTCAATGTGAGCCGTTCGGCGTTCGCCTAACAAAGGCTTACTGGTTATTTGCACCCCGTCTCTGTAATGAATTTTACTTATATCTTCACGACCCACCAGCTCGATGAATATTCTTAGCATACCAATCTGAAAGAAAAATAAAAATTTCAGTAAAATTAGTTGAGTAGATGTCTATATTGTGGAGCCTCTCCATAATTAGAACAAATAATCAATTTTGACAGATTACACTTTATTTAGAAGTCAATAAAAACCTGGTACCTTACATCAATTTGGATTGATAGTTTTTTAATAGGAGAGAGAAAGAACGATTTATTACTCAGTTAGTAACTTGAGCAAATTTTACAAATATGAAAACAGAAAAGTTTTGTACACAGAATGACTGAGAATTAAAATAGTCTCCACTTAACAATTTTGACAAATTAAACTTTATTTAGAATTCAAGTTATTATAGTTGAAGACACAGTTTCAGGTGAAATGTAATATTTGTAACTTGTTCTCCTTAATTGAGTTATTCGATCGAGTTTAATTCAGTTTGATTCGGTCTAGTGAGCTCACTTGCTTTCGTGAGAAATCGTAATATTTTTGTATTCTCTGTTGTTTCTCTCCCTAGGAGTGAATTTTCAATAATGTTCTCCTCCAAACTCAATGAATAAGTTTTACTCTCTCTATTAATTTTTCGATTCATTAAGATTTTTATTTCTTTATCCCCACCACCTAGTCGAGTCATTCTAGGGTTGGAGGTGGAACTAATTGCAACAAAGATGTTTTATGGTGGAAATGATAGCTAACACCCTTCTATTTAACGTGTGAAAAATCCCACTCTCAACTCGTGTCGGAAAGTTGTTTTTTGGCCGCCATATTGAAAAGTTTTGCTCATTTTTTGGTTTTCTTGAAATAACGTTGAAACAAAGCGTCGGACAAAAAACCTTACTTAACCTTTTTTTAGTAAATAAAATTTTCAAGAGAATGGTGGTAGAATCATCTCTTTATCTTCACTAGAAACCGAGTTACAATTTTTCAAAAAATATGTTAATTTTCATGAAAAACTATAATTGAGTATTTTCAGTTTTCGTTCGCTCAGATCTTTCGACATATTCCTTTGAGTTGTTCAATTCAAAATCCCTCTGGGGATAATTTCGTCCTCTACAATTTGAGACCAAGTAGACCTTTCTCCCTTGTATTGTTTTTGAACTAGAGTAATTAAAAGATATCCTTCTATTTGAAAAAACCCTATTTCGGGGGAAAATGGTCTCCAAAAAAATTTATACCGTGCTTGTATTGATATTTTTTCTGGTAATCATGTCTTTCAGATCAATTTATAGCAGATAAGCTACTCATCAACCTGAATTCAGGTTATGTTCAATATTAAGGACCCTTCAAGGATCTCAATCTAAGGATACCTCTAAATATTGTAAAATTCATCGGATCCCAACAAACCATATCTCATTCTTTTCAGCTCATCAAGGCGTATATCATACGTCAAGTTCGGTCAAAATTGTGAAAATAACTCCTGAGAGAATATTGACTTTTCCATCATATACCAAAAAAAATATTTTTTTGCTCACAAATGAGTATATTTTAATTTTATTTACTAAAAAAAGGTTAAGTAAGGTTATTTGTCCGACGCTTCGTTTTAACGTTATTCCAAGAAAACCAAAAAATGAACAAAATTTTCCAATATGGCGGCCAAAAAAACAACTTTCCGACACGAGTTGAGAGTGGGATTTTTTACAACTTGAATAGGAGGGTGTCAGCTACCATTTCCACCATAAAACAACTTTGTTGCAATTAGTTTCAGGATAACACCTTTTTTGAGCTAGAATGACTCGACTAACTGCAAAAGGTCTATGAAACTTTCAATGTTGAGAATTAGTGATTCACATAGTCTTCTTCAATCTGTAGACAGTAGGCATATAGTGATAAAAGGACGTACGTAATAAATTTGTTCTAAACCAATAGGTACTTTGGCTGCGATTATATAAAATAATTAAGTTAATAGTCTGTAATACAAGTTAGTGTTTTGTGATCAAATATTTATGATCTACCGGCTGGCAATATCCATTCTACTCTCATCCTGTGCAAAAAACTTCCTCGCGTGTTTAACCTGCACTTATATAATTATGTGGACATCATTCGCAGCAAATAGAGAAAAAACTTGTTTGATAATCATAGGCGTAATTTGGGGGGGGGCACGGGGAGGCAGTTGCCCCCCCAAACATTCCCTTTGCCCCCCCAATAACCCAGTCAAACTAAGCAACAAAATTAAAAGTTGGAGGACCCAGCTGGAAATTTGCATATATGATCAAAAAAGGGTGCTGAATAACATACTAAAAGTCCCCAAGACAAGAGTCCCAGTATAAATTTATATATTATACGTCAAATTTGATAAAAAATTCCAATTTCCAGATAGTAATGGTAGCTTACTGTGTGTAATAATACCTCCTCGTTGAAAACAGAACATTTTCACATTAGAGTGACTCCCAAACGGGAACCTGTGGGCGAAAATTATAATGAAATGTAGAGGAAATCTTCCTCTTTCAGATGGTTAGTAATTGAATTTAGTCTCATAACATTGCTCATGACAGCCTAGGGTCTCAGGAACATAATTCCAGAAATATAAGCCAAAACTTATCCCAATATTTTAAGTACGTTTTTGGGATATAATATGCAATTTTGGAGGTTTTTGGGGGTGTGAGGGTTTTTTTAAATCGCTGTAGTTCAAAACATATTGAACATGAAAGTGTGAAATTGGTCTCAAATGAAAGAAAAATGAATTTCGCCGAGAAAGATTTAGAATACAATATTGTACGGGTGCTCAATTTATAGTTACAAACTTAGTGAGAGAAACAAGTGAGAAAAATTTTAACATCTTAATCCTATGAAAAAATTACCAATTTTTTAAATAATTGTATCTCTAAAACATCTAATGATAAAAAGTTGCTATTAGTCTTATTCTTCTCAAAATTTTATTGTCTACAAAAAAAGACCTATGAAATTTTCTCGTCCAGCGCCATTTTCTGATCATATCTGCAAATTTTGATCTGGGTCCTCCGACTTTTACTTTTTTTGCTTAATTTGACTGGACTACAATATGATTTCAAGATTCTCATGCTTGAGAAGAATAAAGAACTATACTCGAAATACAATGGGTCAGGATAGAATATCCACTATAAACAAAATTTACTATTTAACATTTTAAAACTATAACACTTTTTCAATTAAAACTATAAATGATTTATAAGACAAGATTTAATAAGTTGAAGACACTTTAAGAAGTAAGACACATTGATTCTTCAAATGTAATTGGCCATTCAGTTTTGTTTCATTCAAACCTGATTTCTGAGTTTGTGGGACATTTTAGATTTAGACTGTTTATTGACTGAACCCATTTTATTTAAAATTGAATCATCTACAAATTTCACCCACAGAAAAGTAAGTTGAAGCATCAGGTAACCATGTTAACCTCTTTGAACTTGAAAAATAATGATTATTTTCATATTTTAGCAAATATATCAATAACCACTGCAGATACGAACTTCTAACCAGTTCCAGTCAACCAGGACCAGTGACCAGTTCTCAGTCCTATAGAAAAAGTGTTTTGTATGTACGTAATCGCTCGACACAACGCTATCAAATTGTAGACGATTATTCACACTCAACAAAATTAGTCTAGTTTTTAATGAAAAATTCTGACTCAGGGATTTGAGATGGACCCCTGTACTTGGTCTCATTTGGAGATAATGAAAAAGGAAGGAATCTATGAAAATTTTCCCTCTCCTAGAAAAAAATCGCGAAAAATCTATTTGAAGTTTTATAAAAACTTGAAAATCACTCTCTTTCAACTTAAACCGCCTAAAAAATGTTTAATACTGCTCAATAATCGACTATGGCATGTAGAATACCTTAAATTGTAGTCGGCCAATCTGAGCAGACTATTTCCCTCTCCACCCGAGAAATAGCTACGTTGTCAGATTGTGAGAAATTGAAACTTCTTCAAATCCTCGATTAGACCCCATATCTGTATGTAGAATTCCATCCTCGACATGCCAGTAGTATTAAAACGGTTCCTGGGTAAAAGGATTCAAAGGAAAAATGATTTTTTTGATAAAATTGAAAAAGCCCGAAAATATTATTTTCTGTCGTACCTATATCACTTGTCTCACAATCATTGGTTGTAGTAAAAATCATGTTTTTTGTCAAAATGACAAGGAGAATTCGTGCTTTCTAATGGTTTTTGAATTTTTTATATCCGACCAACAATTCAGTTTCTATTTACGAATATGTTTGTCAATGTCGAGTGTACTCGAACAGAAAACATGAAATTTTCGACGATCTAGAATTTTTTGTTTAAGAAGTAAGTGGGTGGTGAAAGCAAGAAAGTTGTTCAAAAACAATTGAAAATTTTCTCCAAGTGTCAAAAATAGTCGGAAGATCGTAATTTGCCCTCTGAAGAGTTTCAAAGTAAGAAGAGCGGTATATGCATGAATCATTGTATGTTAAAGATTAAAAGAATTGGAGTGTTGTTGAAGCCAATCGACTTGAATTTTCGAGCTACGAACAGCTGGTTTATTATAAAAAATAGTGAGTTTTACAACACCGCTTGATTTTTCCGAAGCTACGCTGTAACTTTTAACATTCAGTAGAATGTGTTTGCATTAGAAGAAGTTCCAATTTCACACAATCTGACAACAAAGCTATTTCTCGGGTGAAGGGGGAAATAGTCAACTTATGTTGCGCCAAGTATAATGTGAAATTATTTATTCTTCCCAACAATACCTTTAAAATTTAATTTTGACAAATGATTCTTGAGATATTGACAATTTAATGACTGTAAGTAGGCCTACTTGAAAAATATCTAAAAATTATGGTTTCCGGATCCGGCTGTTACACCTCTCGTGACACTCTGTATATCATCAATATTTTATGCTCAAAAAATAGGGATTTCGGCATTTGATTGGCTATAGAAAAGGCGTTCTAAAACACAGTTTTGAAGTATACTTTCACAAAATTTGCCTGGGGGAGGCCCCCACGCCCGCTTGGCTGAGGTGGTACACCCCCAGGCCCATAAGAGCCCCCAGTATTTGATTCAGTTGGTATTGAAGTAGATTATGTCTTACATACATAACAGAATTATCAGTGATAAGTAAACCACTACCCAGAAGCAAATCTTGCCCCCCGCTTGCCCCCCCAATGAAAATTTTGAATTTACGCCCCTGTTGATAATATGTAAAAACCAACCCTTTCATCGGTATTACAGCTCCAGACCTCCTTTCCGACGACACCAAAGTACTTATCGAAAAGTGTTTCATCCAAATTGACAGTTTCTCCAGCCGGGTTGGTTTGCATACGAATTGTGGTCATGTAGATTAGTCTGAAGTCATTACTACTTTTCAGTATACACCTGAGAAAACAATTTCAGAATATTTTATAGCTTATTCACTAGGATGTATCAGCAACTCTCAATAATAACCTTGAAACTTCCTAGCAAGGATACGCCCAATATTTGGGGTTTTCATAAAATTTTCACTTTATAAAACCACTTACCTAGTCCTAGCTCCGCCTAATAAAGAATATTTCCATTTCATTTCACTTAACTTGCATAATGGGGGTTTCCATATTTTTTCGGCGTTTTCTTAGATTCTCTTCAATTTTTCGAGAACCAATACCGGCGGTAGGCAAAAAATGTTGGAATCTGGTGGACAGGTTCAGATTAGGTCCAGAAATGTTGCATAATTTTTTCAATCCTTTCGAAATTACGTCAGTAGTCAGGTTTCTAAATTTTAGGATACAATCGCGGGTTGCATATATCTTGCGTTTTTCAGCCAAATAATCTATCGTTATAATAAACTCGAAATGGCACTAATTCATCGCATGTTTGGTTGCACTAAGAACAGGTTTCTATAATTTTCGTAGAGTAAGCGCAATATTTAAGATTTTCAACTTTTTTTAAAAAGTAATTGGCAAAAATGTTGAAATTTGATAAGACAGGTTTAGATGAGATTATAGAAATACTAGTCGGCAGGCTCGCTTCCCTGGCCTTCTCCGCCAAGCCAGGGAGCTCCGCCCCTTGGACCCCCGTCCAAGTATAGTATAGTATCAGCAGTGTAAGTGAGTCAAACAGGATCGCTTCGCTCGCCTGCAATTTCCATTCAAAAGGATTTGCTTTGATCATCATATCACTTGACAGGGCTCTTTTGGGTAATCTTTCAGAATAAGTTGTTCGTTCTATTACCTTAGCTCAACCTGGGTAGGTATATATATGATTTAAACGTATTCAGTCAGTAGTTTCCGAGGATTAAGCCGAAGTGCAGATTCCAGATATAGGAAAATCTTATTAAAGGCGTAACCTGAGAAGGGGTTGAAAATTCATTGAACTCAGCATTTCTAGACCTATTCTGGATCTGTTCACCTAACTTCAACATTTTCTGCCAATTGGTTCACGAAAAAACTAAGAAAAACTCCGAAAATTCCGACAAAAGTCAAACGCTAATATTGTGCTTATCCTTAAGAAGTAAGCCTATATTGGACATAGTTTGAAACTTGATTCAATATCTTCCAAATTAGTTCATCTAATAATCTCTCTGAACCATTAAATTTACATTAAGGATTGGTCGTATCAAGGCGGAAGTGCAACCCGCAATACATCTAATTTTTTTAAAACTAATAACTGTCGTAGTCTTTAACGGATTTCAAAAATATTTCAACACAACAGTTCTTGACCTTATCTGAACCTACCCACCAAATATCAACATTTTCTACCTATTAGTTCTTGAAAAAATCAATAAAACGCCGAAAAACTATAGAAAAAATCAAATATTGGTCGTATCCTCGAAAAGTTTCAAATATCCTTTCAGGGATAACAGGGCCCCTCGTGTGGTGTCTTGGTGCCCTGTGCGAGATTTCTGCAGCCCCCCCTCCATTATCAGACGAATGCAATCCAACATATCATAATATGTATTATAATATAGGACAAGCCAAACATTATTTGAGCTGCCTTTCATTCTCACAGTTGACTCATTTGTAATCGCAATGTTGCTTGTTGTGTGGCAAAAAAAGATTATCGGTTCTTCCTTATTCTAATGTATTGTTTCGTATTTTTATGTATTCTCATGTATTCAGACTTCTTATGTATTCAGCAAAAGCTTAACAGAAATGAATAAAAAATAAGTATAGGCTACCTACATTGAGCAAAACTGTAACATTGTACCGTACTTTATCATTGAGAAATGATGCTTGGATATTTCCGGTTGGGATAAGCTTATCAACTTATCAAGCTTATCAACTAGTTGGAAATGAAAATAATGTACTAGGTGCAGTACTATATTGAACTGGAAAGTTTTCAGCGACTGATTGATTATTCAATTTTCAATTATTGATTGATTTACAGTATTTCTATTTGTTTGCTTGAAAGCAAATAAGGGAGATTATAAATTCCTCACAGAAAAAATATTGGGAATCATCATAAATCTTGAGTTTCACTGAAAATGTACTTGTGCTAACAAAAAATTGGAAACATAACAAGCAAATTAAAGATTGTAGCCATTTTTACTGCACATCCCAACTTTCTTGAGAAAACATTCGGAAAAAGTTAGTTCCGAATTCAGCCAGTAGATGGCAATAGCAATAGGGTGATTCGTTTCGACTCCTATTGACACGCTTTCAAGCTCCGCCTATGCTAGGCCATGATGACGTAATGGCATCAGCCAATGAGAGGGCGTAAGTAAATAGTGAAATTCATTTGGAAACAACTTAAAAAGTGTGAAAGTGTGTTTAGAGCCATGCATTGGGAATCGTACTTTGAGAGGGGCGTTTCCCAGCTTATATTGATCGCGGTTTTTCAATTGATCAATTCATAATGATGAATAAGTAAATGCAGAGAGATGATGTAGAGAGAATAGTTACTTGTAATTTCAAGTAGTTGGTGGAAAAATTTACTTTCAAATAGTATTAAAAAAATATTCAAATAGTCCAATTGAATTTTTTTTTAAATTTCTGTTTTGCTTTGTTCTCCGCGGCGCCCCCATGGCCGCGTCGCCCTGTGCGGTCGCACACTCTGCACACCCCATGTGAGGGCCCTGCCTGCTAAATTTGAACGCATTCTGTTCTGTGGATTTTTAGTTCTGGTGATGGATGAAGGAATGAATCAGTCAGTCAGTCAGTGCCATTTCGCTTTTATAGATATACGAGTAGATTATGTTGAATGTTTTTTAATCATTCTTAGAATACCGTATGCAAATACTCAGGTTTTCCAATGTCCTCTTAGCACTTTTGCAGATTTCACAGAATCGAATAAAGTAAATACGTTTCATCACATATAAAAACCAGTAACCCAGGTTAAGTTGAGGTAGTAGAAGAACTAACTTGAAAAATCTCAAACCATCCAAAAATTTGCGCAAAAGACCCTATTGAGTGATGTGATTATAACAAAGCAAAGTTGTTGGAAGGGAGTTTGCAGGCGAGCTAAGCGAGCCTGTTTGTTCTATTGACACTGCTACACTAATCCCGGGGGTCCTGGCCAGAGAGAATAGAATATAGAATATTATATATATTCTATTATCGCTGGTCCTGTCTTGGCCAGCAAAGCCAGCCTGCCGGCAAGTAAATTGATAGCATGAAGTTCATCGAATCATACTGTAGGCGTATATCTGAATCAATTTCCGGGCTGCTTATTGAAATTTTTTTATTGTGCAAACAATCATCATGAACATTAATCATATCATATTGATATTATGATCATGGCATTATTGATATCACTCAAAATATTATAATAACATTATAGTCCATTCACGATGGCTTGAGACGAGAGAAACATAAGCTCTGCATGTGTATGTGTGCGACTGGAGTGGCTTCGTTTTAGCCACGACATAAACAAGTCACAGCAATGCCGAAATTCCGAATTTTGTTGTAGGCAATTCAGAATAAGTATCTTTAAGTAATCTTTTTCATAGATACACATTGGGAAATTGCTTGTTTCGGTTTTCTCTCGACTGCATTGGTTACAGTCCTGGCAACAAAATTCGGGATTTTGGCATTCGCATTGCTGTGACTTGTTTATGTCGGGGCTAAAACTAAGCCACTCCAATCGCACACATACACATGCAGAGCTTTTGTTTATCTCGTCTCAAGCCGTCTTGAATGGACTATAATAATAATACCGTGTGACCTCGCTGGCTAAGGCCTGGTGGCGGAGTTTTCAGGTCGCACCTGATCACTTTCAGGGCCTCTAACAAGTCCTAACGACTGCTTTTTAGGCAGCCGGGACCGACGGCTTAACGTGTACATCCGAGACACGGGAGTGGCCCGAGAAAAATATCTTGCCCGGGCCGGGATTTGAACCAGTGCCTTGTTTGGATTACAAAACCAGCGTCTAATCCACACGACTACGCCCACTCCTTGTGACAACAATGAATTCAATCGATGCGAAAACATCAGTGTTTTGTCTATCGATACCCATTCCTATATTGTAAAAATAGGAATAAATTTTATCCGAATCAACTGTTAAATTTATTCAATACTTACGTCATCACAGTTGTGCTATTAGTTTTTGGAACAGTTTGTTGATATTTTGTGCCCACTATAAACGTGGGTCCTTTGTCGCCAATCTGTTTAGTGTAAAATCGGCCATTGTCGAGATTGAAAGAGACTTCTCTGATTGCTTTATTTTGACACAATCTGTGAAAAATTATTTCATGCTTAGAATAGTGTTGATGATCTATTCACTTTAAAAATACTTGATAGGTAAGTACTTATTGTAAAACATTTTAATTGCGTTCTCATTGGAGAATATCTTGAGAAAACTTTTCCCATAAATTTTTGGAACTACAGTAGCCTACTTATTTTCATGGCTCAGACTAGAAACCCATATTGGCAGTTAGAATATTTTTCTTTGTCGATTTTGCCTCCCGGAACCGTCGAGAGTGCAAACACAGCAGTAGTAGGTTTGGTGAAATTAATGATTTTACAATAGAATTTTCAGATCTTCGCATGCGTTTTACACTCTCGCTTCCCTCCGACATCTTGAAGAAATGTCTTCTTTGCTTGTATAGGCTATAGACCAATACCCACGCACGTATAATCTGTCGAAAAGAACGTAAACACATAGTAGAGGTGTGTGTGGCTGTTCAGGGATTAAAGTCATTCAGAAAAAAAACTAAAAACGCATCTATCCTTCCATGAAAGGAATAATAATTACACCCCAGGAGCTGCTGATATTGCATTTTTGAATTGTACGTATGAATTTAGTTTTGATTCCAAATTTCTAGTAATAAAAAAAAAACAATAAATAGGTTATCAATTCATTTTATTCATTTACATAACACGAGTAGGAGCAGATTTTTTTATAAATTTATATAATAGCCTATTAATAGCCTATTATATAATGGCTACCTAATTACTTTTTTAAGAAAAATTTTCTGTCCTCATATCCTTCTGCAACAAAATTAACAGAAGAATGAATAACTGATTGTGGCTTGGATCTTCACAGAATAATTTTTGTGATTGATTAACGAAAATTAGGCATAATAAACTGTAGGCCCACAGTCTGTCCAAGCAAAAAATACCCTCTGGTAAGATGGGAAAATGACTCCAGCTTGTTCAATATTTATAAATGTGGTCTTAATAGTAGATCAAATTGTTCCCTACACTTTGAAAACCAATTGATAATTTTTCAACCAAAGTTGACCGAGCTTGAATCTTTCTCCCATTTTGCCAGAGGGTCTTCTTTACTTGGACAGACTTTACTGTTAGTCAAGCAAAGTATTTCAATCGATGAAATCTCAAACTTACCCTGATGTTATGAAGGATATGAAAATGGAGATAAAAAATGTGAGAGAACTCATAACGGATGTACGCGATGCCACGACGAAGAGACCATTCCAACTAAAACACTGATTTGGAAAAATCAAATTCAAAATGGTTGAATGCAATAAAATTTAAGATGGCCTCTAACTGCAAAGTTGATTTAGAACAAATAAATTCAAAATGGTTGAATGATATGAAATTCAAAATGGTCTCTAAATGCAAAGTTGATTTAGAACAAATACATTCAAAATGGTTGAATGAAATGAAATTCAAGATGGCTTCAAACTAAAAAGCTGGATTACATCAACTAAATTCAAAATGGTAGCCAAGTTTTGCCCGATTTCAATGATGGATGGGGGTGTAGAAGGAGGATTATTCATGGGTGTATGAGTTCTAAATATGGATTGAAAAATGGCTGCCATTTTGACGCAGAACTTCCCCACCCCCCGCCCGTTTTCAGTTCAAGGACAGGCTTATACTGTAATGAGTTCTTTCATCAGTTCATACTTCTCAAAATGTCTGTAGTTTATTTTCGAAATAGCAACCGAAGGCAATAATGTTATGATTTTCATACAGAGTTTCGAAAAAAGTCCGATGTTAAAAGATATTTCAATTGCTAATAAAATATATATAACTAGCCGGCAGGCTCGCTTCGCTCGCCTTCTCCGCCTAGCCAGAGGACTCCCGACAGTATCAGCAGTGTCAGTGAGCCAAACAGGCTCGCTTCGCTCGCCTGCATGACCTCTGTCAGTGTAAGCTGAGACAAACAGGCTCGCTTCGCTCGCCTGCAAATCCCGTTCAGAAGGGATTCAAAACTTATTGAACGCAGCATTTCTAGACCTGTTAATCTGATAATCTGGACCTATTCACCAAATTTCGACATTTTCTACCAATTTATTCTCGAAAATTCCAAGAAGAACTCTGAAAATTCCGAAAAATAGTAAAACGCTGATAGTGAGCGTAACCTTGGGAACTATGTCGGATATAGTTTGAAACTTGATTCAATACCTTCCAAATTAGTTTATCTATAATCTTGCTGAACCATTGAATTTACAGTAAGGATTGGTCGTATCGAGGCGGAAGATATGCAACCCGCAACACATCTACAATTTTGAAAACCTGATTACACTGGCGTAATCTTGAACGGATTGCAAAAATATTTTAACACAACATTTCTAGACCTTATCTGAACCTGCCCACCAGATATCAACATTTTCTACCGATTGGTTCTCGAAAAAATTAGGAAAACGCCGAAAAACTCTAGAAAAACAAAAATATTTGGCGTATCCTTGAAAAGTTTTTGAAATCCGTTCTTAGCGAGCGTCTAAACGTCCAAACATGCCTGCCAAATTTGAACGTATTCGGTTCGGTGGATTTTCAGTTCTGGTGATGAATGAATGAATGAATGAATGAATGAATGATGAATGAATGAATGAATCAGTCAGTCAGTCAGTGCCATTTCGCTTTTATAGATATAGATTTTAGAATGCCCAATCAAAGAAGACCCTCTAGCAAAATAAGAAAATGAACTCCAGCTCGGTCAATATTGTTTCAAAAATTATTGATTTAGTCTCAATCGTAGGAAATATTCTGATGTACAATTTAAGACTAAATCAATATTTTTTGAACAGACTTTGCTTAGACAGACTATAATATACCTTCCTGGTCTCTCATATTCAAACATACTTACCAAGTTTTATGAAGATCGGTTGAAAAAGTTTGAAGTTAGAAATAATTCTATGATAAATACAAAATTACGGATATCTAGTGAATGAAGTGTTAGAAAATATATATTCTTGATTTTCTCTAAATTTTGATTCATAGAACCTTTTCTCATAGTTTGGAACTTTCACCTCTGTATTTTCGCCTCTCAACTATATAGTCCGCGCAATCTAAGTTGACTGTTTTTCTCTTCACCCGGGAAATAGCTGCGTTGCCAGATTGTGTGAAATTGGAACATCTTCAAATTCGCGATTAAACTCCATATCTAGACGTAGAATTTTATCCTTGATATGCCAGTAGTATTAAAAAAGTTCCTGGGTAGAAGGATTCAGAGGAAATTTGATTTTTTTGAAAAAATTTGACAATCGCGAAAATATTACTTTCTTTTGTATATCACTTCTCCCACAATCATGGGTTGTAGTGAAAATAAAGTTTTCTATATCAAAATGACAAGGAGAATTCGAGCTTTCCAATGGTTTTTAATTTTCTATATCCGACCAATAATTATGTTTCAATTAATTAATATGTTTGTCAATGTCGAGTCTACTCAAACAGAAAACATGAAATTTTCGATGTTTTTGTTTGAGAAGATAAGTGGGTGGTGAAAGCGAGAAAGTTGTTCAAAAACAATTGAAATTATTTTTCCAAATGTCAAAAATAGTTGGAAGATCGTAATTTGGCCTCTCAAAAGTTTGAAAGTAAGGGGAGCGGTATATGCATGAATCATTGTATGTTAAAGATTATTGGAGTTATTGAAGTTAATCGACTTGCATTTCGAGCTGCAAACAGCTGGTTTATCATGAAAATAGTGAGTTTCACAACACTGCGTGATTTTTCTCAAGGTAATTAGAATAGAATCACCTATTCTATTCAATTCAATTCAATTCAATTCAATTCAATTCAATTCAATTCAATTCAATTCAATTCTATTCTATTCTATTCTATTCTATTCTATTCTATTCTATTCTATTCTATTCTATTCTATTCTATTCTATTCTATTCTATTCTATTCTATTCTATTCTATTCTATTCTATTCTATTCTATTCTATTCTATTCTATTCTATTCTATTCTATTCTATTCTATTCTATTCTATTCTATTCTAATCACCTTGATTTTTCCGAAGCTATGCTGTCACTTTTAACATTAAATCAGTTGAATGTGTTTGCATTAGGAGAAGTTTCAATTTCACGCAAAATGATAATGTAGCTATTTCTTGGGTGGAGGGGGTTTTCGTCAACTGAGATTGCGCCGACTATAATTTTTGCCCCTTGCATTTCCACACCCCTGTCTTGCCCCTATCATTAATAAGGAGCCCATAAATAACGGCGCCCTGTGCGGCCATTCGGCTCGCACGGCCTTCTGGCCGTCTCTGGCTAACATCTTAGTTGAGAAGATGGAGAAATCAATCAATAAAACTCATTCAACAGAAACACAATGACTTTTATTATATTTTCATCAGTGACATACACACTGATGTTATAATAATATAAGATGCAATAATAAATTGTGAAATAAGATTTTTTGAGTGAGATACACACATCAAATATAAGATGAAAAATAATACATAAATTGTGGAATAGATTTTTTCTGTGAAATACACACATTAATTAAGATAAGATAATAGATAAATTGTGAAATAAGATTTTCTTCAGTGAAATACACACATTAAATAAGATAAAATAATAGATAAGTTGTGAAATAAAATTTTCTTCAGTGCAATACACACATCAAATAAGATAAAATAATAGATAAACTGTGAAAAAATAAGATTTTCTTCAGTGAAATACACACATAAAATAAGATAAAATAATAGATAAATTGTGAAACTTGCAAACACCATATTATTGATGAATCCCATATGAGTTTGAATAAGATAAACACCCTGTGACTTTTTCCATCAAGGACTTGTGGTCATTCCTCATGGTCCTCGATATAGTCATCTATCCTTATCCTTTAGATGGCTTATCATTTGGTGAAGCTTTGAATCCCAATGCTTCAAATCCTTGGTTGATTTGCGATTGCATTTCATCAATAATGTTTTTCTCATTTATGATATGTTTCTGCAACAATATAAATTGAGGAGATTGAAATTCCATCTTATCCAAATCCATCAATGTTTGATTAGTTTTTGAATTCATTAATAATTTTAATTGATAAAGGTAAATATGGTAATGCTTGCTGAAGGTTGCGAAAGAGCATAATACAGATCATGATTTAAGAATAAATTTGAATTTAATTTGAGAATTTTGAAGAAGAATTCTATCTGAGGAAATTGAATGTTATAAGAAGTCTATAATATAAATATCCTCCATTTGTCCTATCTCAGGCTTCGACCTCACTGCTGAAAGGTAACATGGAGAGCAGATGGAATATTTATTGAACATACAACATCAATAGTGATAGAAATTATGTTCAAAACTGATATGTTGATATCAGAGGTGCCCATCCCCCTTATGGACAGAAGAGCAAATCGCCCCCATTTTCAACTGCTTAAAACCTCCCCCTCCTATTTGGTATTAACTTTGGTACTTTTTTTCTATATAATCAGACCTTGTAATAAAATTTGATCTGATTAAAAAATCAGAATAATATCCGGTTCAGTTTGATGGAAACTTCTCTGTTACTTAAATTGTTGAAACCTTGAAATGTCAACAAAGAATTGATTACAAGCTAAGCCCCACACTTGTACCATAACCATCTATCTAGAATGATAGAAGGTTATGCTTGTACAATCTAAACGGAGATTTTGATCTAATCAATTCGACACTAACTAGCTGTAGAGTGTTCTTGAAGATTCAAGAACTATTCTACTATTTTCTACTAGAACTCATCTACTATTTTCATAGTAGAATAAGATTCTAATTGGGAAATCACATCATCACCATCTCTTTTTACCATCTTACTGTCCCAGTCAGCACATCAAGTATACTGTGTATTATATTATAGGCCTACATTACGTTATTTTTGGTCAATCTTGGTAAACCATACCAAATAATTAGTATTTTTAAATACCTATACTTTACGTACTTAATGGAAAATATTAAAATGAAAAAAATAATGAATATCAGTTGTAGTTGGGCTTGAAAGACATGGAGAATATTCAAATAGAAAACTAAATTAATATCAGTTGTAGTTGGGCGTAAACGACTTGTTGCTGATTTTTATTGAATCAATATGGTTTATTGCCTATTTATCAGCAATGAATAGTATAATGTAGGTTACACATAAAGTTAATGATGTAGGCTACTACATTTAATAATATACATACAGTACTTTCCAAAATTTACCTGAAATTCATGATTGTACTGACATAGAATATATACATCAAAATATAAGAGAATGAAACTCAATGAAATTTAGTTGAAGGCTCAAAGAAGATGAGTTTTGAGTTTAATAGTGAGTTTTTATTGATTCAAAAAAATTCATCGCCTATATTTTTGAATGTGCCTACTTATTGTCATTAAATCGTCAATACCTCAAAAACTATCAGTCAAAATCAATTATTCTGAGGATATTGAAAAGAAGATGAAATTTTACATTAATTAAATGTGTCAGACAAGCCAAAGTCTGAGTATGTTTAAAAAATCAAGCAGAATATATGCTTCCAACATATGGAAATAATTATTATTCCAAAAGTTTAAAAGAGGATTATAACACTGATACTCCAACCTATTGATCTTAAACTCAAAATTTATCAAATTCGATTAAAATCGAATAAATTCACTACCTCAAGTACTCTGAGTTCATTCTCATGTACAGAGAAACATGCTACCATTTGTGTTCAAATGTTGCATCTTGGGACGCAATTGATAAGGAAAAGTCGCATTTAAGCTTAAATCGTGAAACATATAGTCTTCTCTATCATTTCATTGATTATCATTATATTAAGAAAAAAACATTAATTAAAATTTTATACAGTACTTTGAATCTGAAAGCGAAAAGGCTCTAACTGATTCATCAGCAGTACTGGAAATCCACTGAACCTATAATGCGTTTTAATTTGACAGGCATGTTCAGTTGGACTTTTAGACGCGCACTAAGAATGTGTATTCTTTCAACTTCCTAAGGATACGCCCAAAATTTTCATTTTTCTATCTCTTTTTTGCGTTTACGTATAACTTTTTCGAGAACTAATCACCAGAAAATTTTGTAATTTGGTAGACAGGTTTAGCTCAATTCTAGAAATTTTGTTCTCTTGAATGTCAAGAGGTAAACTTTCTACGAGTGTTGATAGTGTATTGTGTTAAAGCTAATTATGAAGATATCCCCCCGCTTGAAAAGTATATAAAAATGAGAACAGAATAAATATAAACATGAAAGTATAAACTTGATAATAAAAATATCAGAGGTGGTCTTAATTTATAGTCTATGAATATAAAACAAAACATTTTCAAGCTAATTGTGAAAGATATCTATCAATAGCAATATTGTTAAATCTGAATCATCTTCATTCGAGAATAATAAAATGATAGAAAGATTGAGGATGAAAATGAATTTACTATGTGCAAGATTAATTTAATAATATAATTTTCAATAAAAACTCTTACGCACTATTTACATTCATTTGCATTTTATATAGACCACAATGTGAGTGTTTTACAGCAAATATAGAATTGAACTATAATAATTATTATATAAACAAAATCAATTTTTTGATAAATATGATAATATATTGTAGGCTCACCTACAGACTGAAGACTTGATTTCATTATAATTATTTCTTAGTCTAAGAAAGAAAGATATGTAAACTCGAAAAAATACAATAAAAATACTTTTCAATCTTCTTCATATTCTAGGTTTCAAAAAGAGCACCGTTTCTAATACATAAAATCAAGACCTTTATTTGAAAGAATGAATATATAAACATTTCTATCTTTAATTTCCGATTTGATGAATGAACAATTTTGTCATGAATGAGTCCTCCTATACTGCGCTGGCACGCATCAACTCTGTCCTTAGAATTCACTATTACTGCCCAACTTCAATTTCGCTGTTAACCCGTCGAATTTCCTCCTTCGAGTCATTGATGTTATTAACATACACCGCAATGACTTCAGATGACTCCAAAGATGAAAGTCACAAAACGACCTTGGGGGCCAATTCGACGGATTAAATGGAAGTAGAGACTTGTCATGCAGTATCAAAGTCTGCGAGGTTTTTCAAACAACACGGCTCTCTCTTACAAAGAGAGACTAGATGCTCTGTCCTTCACTAATCTCTCCCACTGGGTAGTGCGGACTAAGTAGAGCGCACTTCATTTCACTCGTCATTCCATTACTCTGTTGATGCTACGCACTGAGGAAGGGGAGATCGATTCCCAAAAGGGCAGGCCACGCCAAGCTCGCTACCGCGGAGGGAGTACCTCGGCGGCAGTTTCACTTCGCTGTGCCAGGCGAACTTTTGAAACGTCTGCTCGTGGTACTACCGCCGAGGTAGCGAACTCGGTCTGTTTTAAAACTTCGCTAAAGATAACGATGAGCTTACACATTCCCTCACCAAAATTATTAGAAAATCTTTTAATTAAACCTGTCTTTAATAGCCTTGTTCCCTTACTACTAGAAGACTACCGCAATCGGACGTTTTTTGATGTGGCCTGAACTACCACCGCGGTAGCGAGCTCGCTACCTCTAGCAGACGTTGGTGTGGCCATCTTTTCATTCATGGAATCGGGAAGTGAGATGAACATGTTGAATTATTTACTTTAAATTTTTCGTTTAAATAAATCTCTTGATTTAAAATACTGAAACCGACGCTTTTTTTTGAATCACCTATGTATGTTATGAATGTCACAGAAATTAAATTCGAAATTAATCAGATCTATTATTAAAAATGAAAAATAATATTAGGTATAGTCTGTCCAAGCAAAGAAGACCCTCTGGCAGGATGGGGAAATTACTCAAGCTCGGTCAATATTGGTTCAAAAATTACCAATTAGATCTCAAATTCTAGGAAACAATTTGATCTACTATTAAGACCACATTTATAATTCTCATTTTCCCATCTTGCCAGAGGGTCTTCTCTGCTTGGACAGACTATAACAATAGTATTATAGTCTGCAGTCCGCGCAGGCTGAGAATATAATTTTATAGACGGTATAGTAGCATAGAGTAGCCTAATCAAATAGTAGAGTAGGCCTAAACGGCAATGAACCTAGCGGTTGGAGAACAATTTTCATTCATGTTTTCCATGCGTAAAGCCACGTTTACACCGGAATGTTAATAACATTTGTTAATAACTTTTATATAATAAGTTATATATATAAGTCAATATAATAATACGTTATTCACAAAAGTTATCAACATTCCGGTGTAAACGTGGCATTAGCAATATCATGACCCGAATTGGATGATGCTAATTGTATCAAGAAATCTTATTTTTGGCGAACGCAGACAATATCAGCCTAGTATTGTGTGATAAAAAAGTATTTATTTGAAAAAATCTGTAGTAGTGGCTAATGACTGCCCATTTACAACAATTATGAACACATTCTATGATTAACACACCAAGCACAACACGAATAGGAACTTTAGCATTGGAAATTTATTAATAGTTACAATAATTTTCAATTTCCTCTTAATTATGAACTTATCTTAGTGAAAATTCTACATTTCTCATCAATAGAAAGATGATCATATTAAATCATATACTTTTGCACTTGGCCAAAGTTGAATAGCCTACATCGAAGATGGTAGAAACCTATTAATGGAACTAGACAATACTGGAAAGATATGAAAAGACTTAACAGGTTTAATTTGAAGATTTATGAAAAGGAGACTACCATCAGAGACAATGTATTATTAATATTATTTAATATTATTATTGGTATTATTATTAATAATACATTGTCTCTGCTACCATACTTCAGGAAGTGATTATGGAAAAAATTGGAAAAACTTCAGTCAAAAAAGTAAAAAAGGAACCATCCGTTGTCTACTACATCAAGAAATTTGACTATTGAATTGAAAATATGTACGTATGAAGCATAACGTTCTTCTTCAACTCATGCTATTGAAGCCCAAGGTTATTAAGGAATAACCTTATAATAACCTTGATTGAAGCCCATGTATGAAGCATACACCTTGATACCTTACTCAAAATACCGATTACCATCAACAAATAATAATATAGCAAGTTACTGTTATACAATTTGATTAAAATAAACATTGAGATTTCAAATTTTTGTCAAGTTTGAAATTGAAAGTTTGAGCTATTGTACTTTCAAAACATGATTGCATTATCAAATCTACAGTATTATAATCCATCTAAGCAAGGAAGACCCTCTTCCAAGATGTCCACCGTTCAATGCTACCAGCAGTCGAAATAGAAATTGTTCTACTCTCACCATCTGTCACAAACAAAATAAGAAATATATTTTATAGAATTAAAAATATATTTTCATTCGTAAAATCCATATGATTATGATTTTTTCAAACAGTTGCAATGTATGCTTTCTTGATTCAGCCTCTCAAGACCATAGATAGTGCAAACACGGTAGGTTGGCAGAAGTGATTTTACACTAAAATTTTCAGATCTGCTCAAGCGTAGTTACACTCTCACTTTTCTCCGCCATCTTGAAAGAGGGAATTCCGTGTTTAGATGGACGTTATTCATGGAAATATCCACAGGAGTTCCCTATCAACTACAACGTCCAAAAGTAATACAAAACTTCCATTCTAGGTTTCACCAATTTTCTTCCAATCATTTTTGACAATCTTTTAATTAGGCATAGTCTGTCCAAGCAAAGAAGACTCTCTGGCAAAATGAGAAAATGATTCCAGCTTGGTCAACATTTGTTCAAGAATTATAAATGTAGTGTTAATAGTAGATCAAATTGTTTCTTACAATTTGAGATCAAATTTATAATTTTTGAACCAATATTGACCCAGCTTGAGTCATTCTCTCATCTTGCCAGAGGGTCTACTTTGCTTGGACAGACTATACATCAACAAATACTCTAGTTTATTCGCGACATTTAGGCCTAAGACCTTCCAATTTCACGACATTACAATATCCACCAATACAAAATGTTCTAAGAGGGATGAGCCAAACTTCTCAGGCTGACTCCTTACACTAAAAAGTGAGACATCTATTACGAAAGCCATATGGGATTCCCCTTTAAAAGCTTTGTTACCGAGATAACAATGTTGGAAGATTGTCGAGAATCGAACTCGGAACCTCTGGTTATCAGATTCGTCTGCTTCTCCAACAAGCCACCCAAATTGTTCATTTTTAATGAAATCTATAATTTTATAATTGTTAGATGCCGAGATGTTTCAAATTTTAGATATAAATTTTTTGGCAACAATATAACCATTTTCCATGTGAATATAGCTTACTTTCATTAGATTTGATCTCGCAAAGGTTGGTTGATTCCATAAATTGGTAACATTTTTAAATAAATGAATTGGAGCATTCACATACATTCGAAACCAAAGATTCACAACAATAAAATACCTATATTATCAACATATTTGATAAGAGTAAAAATAAATAATCTTGAAAATAATATAACTGATTCTACGGACGATTGATGAGAATCAATCATAAAAATATTATGAATACTTGCTTATATATAAGTTAACTTTCACATTTGAATGCGTTGCATTTCATATTTTAAACGTAAGTTACTAGGCCGATGGGCAAGTTACATTTTATTCGAGTTTAATTGTTTCATATTTATAATAATAATTAATTATAATCTCCTTATATTGCTATATAAATACACAAAGGACTTCTGCAACTGGAAATATTGATAAATGTAATAAGTAGCAAGCGAGATCCATTGAATGAAACTGTTCAAAAAACTGTTTTCATTCAATGGATCTCGCTTGCTATTTAGTACATTGGTCAATATTTGCAGTTGCAGAAGTCTATTTAAATAGCAATATATGGAGATTATAATTAATTGTAATAATTATTATCCAGCAGTTGGTGTACTGCAATATCTAATAATTCTTCCATGTTTCATGATAATCAGGTGGTCCCTGGTTCAAGTCCCAAGCAGGGAACAATTTTTGACCACAGCATAAGCCTATGAGCTCATGTGGACTTCACCCTCATAAAACAAAAACAAACAATTTTTACAGCTGAGGCCATCTTTCCCCAATGTGTCTCCGTTTCAGACACCACAATTTTTTGACTTCCGGTTTTTTGTTTTCGTTATAAATTTCACTATACCCTATTCACGATCACTTGAGACGAAATAAACAAACTTTTTGCGTGTGTGTGTGTGTGTGTGCGTGTAATGGTAGGTCTTCTTCTATGCGAAACGGTCGGCAGCAGACGAATATTTGTATCCAATCTAGCAAGAACCAAGACAAGAGTCTTGAGAAAAGACAAATCGGACTGTAGCCAATCAGAGCTCAAGACAAGAATTTTGATTGGCTTTAACTGCTCGACTACGGCCGACCGCATAGAAGAAGACCTACCATTACACGCACACACACGCAAAAAATTTGTTTATTTCGTCTCAAGTTATCGTGAATAGCTTGATTCAAAATTGGCAAACATATGATTGGCGTAGAGACACATCATTTGTTTTTGCCAAGTTCTCTTCAATCACGGATACTACAATACACGGTTGATACACTGCCTGATGCGCAGAACATTGGTAGGATTATGACGTTTCACGAACCCTCAAAAAAAAAAAAAATAGTTGATCACCATGAAATGGTCAGTAACAGTTCCAGTTGCAGACTCAGTTGTGAAACGTGACAACTAGCTGGTTTTCGGCTTAAACCTGCACGTGATCCCTGACGTGTATTCTAGTATCCGTGTGTTCAATCCAGTAAAAAAAAAACCGCAAGTCCAAGAATCGGGTCTGAAACGGGACGAAGCAGAGCCCAAGTGTCTCGACTAACAGCTGATAGTATACAATTTATTAGTATAGAATCGGATGTTATCTGAGCTTTGCTTTGCTTAAGCCGCATTTGAAAATCGGGCCTCAGACATGTCCCAAGTCCCATCGCTGTAGTCCTTTTCACCCTTCATGGGATTTGAGTGCCGAGATAACTCAATTTTGTAAAATACGAGTATTTTTGTAGAACTGGTGCAAAAAATTAAGACGGTTTCGTCTGTTCCATGTAATTTTCAATTCCTGCTGGTTGTTAAGTAATTTGACCAGCTAACTAGATTATATTTGTAACTCTATTCTTCAGTTATTGAGTCCGATGCAGTTATGCAGACCACCTGTAGTAATTTACAATAAACAGACAAAACTGCATTAAATTTTGGTACCAGCTATTACTTAACTAAACCCTAATTTCGAATGAATGTGAAAATGCATCCAAATTTTGTGCTGTTTTAGAAACACTTGTCCTCACACACTTTTATGAACGGTTATAATTTTAAATTACACATTTATAATAATTAATGTTGTTCCTAGGGACACAAATTGTTACTAGGTTGAACTCAAAGCATTCAGTGAACTCACAATGGACGTTGTTCATTGATGTCCTGTACTGGAAGAGGTGGTGGTAGTAGTAATCAGGCCTTTCTTCAGAATGGCAGTAGCAACTGCTTGTTCTAAAAAGTCAAATTCAAAGGAAGATTGCGCCAGTCTTTTGTCTCTTTTGAAGTTGGAAGACATAGTATTTGATTTTGTTGTTTGGGATGATTTTGACAATGTTGTTTCAGTTGACACAGATGGTCCAGTATGTTGAAAATCTGCTGATGTTCTTACAGTTGAAAATGATGGCAAATATTCTGCTGATGTTGTTGTAGTTGTTTGCAATGTTTCAACAGTTGACAGTGATGCCAAACAATCTGTTGTTGCAGTTGAAAAGCCTTCTGCTGGTGTTGACTGTGAAGCTGTCAAAGAGTGTTGAGGTATTTTTGTTGATGTGTTTGTGGTTGACAATAATACTAAATCCTCTGCAGATGTTGTAGCTGGTGGTGTTGGAGATTCTGGAGTTGTTTTAGAATTTGGAGCCAAAGATGTCGTTGAAGATTCCAGCAATGCTTTTCCAGATGCTGATGATGTTGACAAATATTCCTGCAATTGTTTGTCAGATGTCAAAGATTCCTGAAATCCTTCTTCAGAAGTTGCAGTCAGAGGTTTCTGAGTTGCCAAAGATTCCTGCAATCCTTCTTCAGATGCCAATATTGCAGTAGAAGGTTCTTGCAATGGTTTTACAGATGCCAACGGTTTCTGCAATGCTTCACCAGATGTAATTATAGATTCCTGCAATGTATTACTTGATGCCTGTGATTCTGTCAGAGATTCTTGTGATGTTGATGCTGTTGAGCCAGCAACTGATAGTGTAGAAGTACATCCTTGTGATGGAGTTGCATTGCGTTTTTCCGAAATTCTTGATGAGACAGCATCAAATAGAGAATTGACAATTCGCGCTGGCTGCCGATGATGGAATGGTAAACTGAGTTCCACACGAGCTGACATCCGCTGCTCAGCTGAGGGTTCGGGACAAGTGCACTTCTGAGGGTGTTGCAGGCCATGACTCTGGATTGCCATCATCACCTGTTAACAAATCGAATCTATTAACAAACCAGAAAAAGGTTAATGACAGGCTTTATTTGGAAATTAAATTACCGTGATTGTGTGAAACTCAACCAGATCTCAAAAACTGCAACCAAAAGGAGACAAAATAGATGAAACACAACACATGTGAAAAATCAGTGATTAATGTTGCTAACAATGACCACATGACTTGCTAAAGTGGTCATTTAATTTTCAGTGTTTGAAAATTACTGTTATACAATGTATACAAAGAGTCATGTTATTCATGATAAAAATAAAATATTTATTTATTAAAACTCCTTTTAATAGGAATATCTGAGAATGTTTTACACAATCACAGTCATAGAACTATTTGTTGAGTAGTGAAGGTGATATTGCGGTAGCTATTCATATTGAATAAAAATACAAGATTTATTTTCTTACAAACCATAGATTTATTAGAAAATCGCGATATTGGTTTCTTAGTTTTAGTTTACCAGAGATTGATAATGGTGTAGCAACCAGAACCGGTATCTCAATTTTCTAATAGATCTTCTATCTTGTCTTATTGTTTAGTAATATCATTTCTTCAGAATTTGATTCTCTACAACTTCTATTGATAAAAAATACAAGATCATGATTTCGTATCAAGTTATAACCCTCAATTGTTGAAAAATTGAATTCTAGCTTATTTTCCCTATTAACTCAATAACCGTTCAAGTTACAAACTTCTAACTGATTACATTGTATTTATTAGCTGATTTAACATAGGAAGTGATTATTTTTGTACCAGCCAAAGTCCCTAAAAATGATAAAATTGAAGATTTTTTTTAAATGTATAATTTCCGCCATTGTTGTCTTGGTAATAAAACATTTTTGGGGGTATGAACTGTGGAACATTTCTCACTACTTGATGTAAGGAATCAGTCTGAGTATTGCAAATTTCTACAGAAACACCCTGTATTTACAAATATTAATAAAGTGTGGTATGTCTGGTTACTCGGTGAAGGTGGTTGCTAGATGCTTGTGAAGTCACAAACACTATGGACTGTTTTCGGATGGGTGACCAGAATGTAATGAAAGTGGAACCTACCCTTAAGGGCAGATTCCCATTAATAAAGCGGGTTTATACAATGTCAATCGTCTATTAACAATTATTAACTATTTCAACGGACGCGTTTCTTGTGTGCGTTCTCACATTTGACTTGCTTCAAATCATAGCTATCTTAAGATATAACTGTCAATTTTGAATCACTTATCAGCTATTCTAATAAATAATTGGCTATTCTTAATCTTTCTTGCTAATCTCTATCACAGCCCAGTACAGAGACCACAAAAGGAATTCTATATGAAAGGTTTCATGAAACTATTCAATAAAAATTATGCTTAAAAGAGAGAAAACCCAAGTCAACATGCATGATTTGTAACTCTTCTCAATGCCTCCATATGTGTAGACTGTACCTACAGTGAGACGTTGTCATATTATTATTGCCTTCTATTAAAGGACGCTATGGATGTATTCATTAGACTTGTAGAAACCAAGTGGAGTGTTTTCTTTTGAGAAGCATAAAACACGAAACAGCTTATTATATCAGCACATGCGCATGATACTGGAGTTTCTGTTCTGCACTTTGTCAAATTCTAAACACTCAACCCGTCAGGGAGTTATGGAGCAGCCTTATTGTAGTAACTTTGATATTTTAGTACTTCAGTTTTAAGCCTGATGTAGACTAGGTAAGTACTGGCGGCCAGTCGAACAGCTGTAGCCAATTGAAGCTCTGCTGTAGACTAGATAAGTAGTGGAAGCTAGTCGAACAGCTGTAGCCAATCACAGCCTTTGTCTTGTCCTAGAGTTGAACAGCAAGAGCTGTGATTGGCTACAGATGTTCAACTGTCCGCCACTACTTACCTAGTCTACAGAAGGCTTTAATTGATCCTTTTGGAAATGAAAACTCATTAATTCTTTGGAAAGAGTACTCACGGCAGCATTCTCGAGATTGGCCGAGTCCCTTGTGGCGAAGGAATTGTCGAGCCAGGCGTTAGCCTCGTCCACATAGGAGGCGAGACCTCCGTCCTCAATCACCTGATTCACCGTGTTGTCAACTACCGCCTTGGCCATCAGACGCGCCTGCCACACTTTCAGCTTTCTGTCGTAGGAGCTGACAGCAGCAGAAGAAGCCGCGCAGGGAGGAGAAGCTGAACAGTGGGAAGACGAAGCAGAAGAACATGAAGGAGTTGATGCGTTTTGACTGCAGCCCACATCCTTGCAGATGCGATCTAAAAAACACAAGTTTATCATTTGAATTCAACCCAATCCTGAGAATTATCTTTCATCTTTACAGACATATTTGATTCTATATTCATTCATTCAGAAAGGTGTGCTTTCGCTCACAGGCGCACAGCGTACAAACAATGAGAATATCAATGAGTAATTTGAGAAAAAATTTCAAAATCATGTAATTGAAAAATCGAAGAGATTACATATCACTGATTACATTGTATAAAATATTAAAGCACGATTTAGACATTCCTAGCATAATACAATTCCTAAATATCTTTGATCCGTTAAACAGGCCTAGATTACTTATGCTCTTTGCTCTAAATAGAATAAACACGGTGCATCATGAACATTGTTTCATTCAGAGAACAATTAGACTTTATAATAAATTCAATCCGATCCTGGATCCATGCTCAGATAATTTGCGCAAATTTAGTAAAAAATGTTATGAAGCTCTCAATTTATAGATGTTCAAACTGTTTGTAGACCATATTATTATTATTATCGTATGCCATGTTTGGTGGGGAGTCCTAAAAGGATGTTCCACCGGCAAAATAACCTTAATAATTATCCTCGATGGGAAATTGAAGGTATTTCTTGAAATAATCCATTATTTGTAGACCATAATTTCAATTTTTGTTTCAACCTATCTTGACTTTCCTTTCTAAAAATGTCTATATAAATGTATTTCTATCTATAATGTACCTATTCTCTACTTCATATAATAGTTATTTCACTTTTCCTATTATAAATTTACATTATCTTTCCTCATATTGTATGTTTAGTTTTATCTAAGACATTTTTCCATTGCTGTACAAATTTTTCTTGTTTTTTTACTGGAATTTCATATGCTTCCATCATATTGTTTATTAATATTTAATTTTGCGTAATTCATTTGTTCTTGATGAGGTTTGTTTTGGCTTAGTGCTGTAAACCTCTCATTGTTGTATCACGTTTGTAATAAATAAAAATAAAAATAATAATTTGTCATTAGATACAATTCAGTACAATAGGTTTCGTCATTTATTTATTAATTCACTGGCTTCCATTAATTCATGGGCACTGTAATCAGCTTTAACACACGGTTTTCTTGAATGTGGCCTCATGCAACCGTAACAGACTACTTATTGAAAATTTCAGGGCTGAAATCCTGTAAGCGGCCTGCGATTGAAGGAGGTGTCTCCTGGGGACATCATACAGCTCACGATGCCTGGTGTTGTAGTCGTGAACATACTAGGCTATATTATGATCGGCTTATATTATGATTGTGAATCATTCCAATGTAAATCTAATGATAGCTGACGTTCGGATTGTGGAATCGACTGAGCTAGCTAATAAAAACTCTGACACCCAACGGCCACACTGTGAGTATACTATCTCAATGATTAAAGTCTCTGTGAGAAATATCAACTATACTGGTGAAGAGTGAACAGATCCAATTGGAACACTGGCGGTTCGTATCCACGAAACAGGTGAAGTGTCCGTATCTTCTACTGTACAGTACCTTTTACCAGCCGCCAGTGAATTGGAATTACAAAAATGAATTTCTATTTTGACGGACTGTGTAGTGGAGAGAATATGAAACTGGTAGGCGTAGGTCCTTCATGGGCTGTTGAGCGATTGACAAACAAACATATTTAAACTTACGTCTATTCTGATTAAGACGACAGCGTCCTTTTATTTGCCAAATATAGCGTGCTTTCTTTATTGGTCTGTCCTCACTCTCAGATGTGCCGCGATGAGGCCCATCCTCATCAGAAAGACTCATCTGAAATCCGAAATCATTATATATTAATTACATGAGTGAATTATTCAGTCAAATCAACTTTATTCTCAGTCCACTATTATACTAGCTAGCTCTCGTGCAACTCCTTATGTACAGTGCAATAAATTTAAAGCCTTCTAAATTATTGCAAGTTTATACACAGGTATATAGTCTTGTGAGGGGTTTCCTTAAAAACATTGTTAAATGTAGGCTAATATTAATATGTATCATGTAGGTTACCATAGGTCTATTTGTAAATATTTGGAGAATAAATAATCTTAAATTTTGATTTACACAGTGCATTAAAATGTTAGCTTATTATTTTACAATAATCAATAAACATAACCTAACTAACTTATAGGTAGATGAGCTTACCCGAGTTTATGAAATTAAATTTATTTTAGGCACTAATTTTCAAATTGCTAATGAACTATTCAAAAAATAAATAGTTATAAATTATAAGTACCTAATTCTAGGAACAGCTAGGCTACAGAAAATCTCATTTCTAACCCTACATGACTTAAATGGAAAAACTGAGCTTATTACTATAAAAATGAGCAGTTGGAAATTATGAAATTAATCTGTTGTACCTTGTTCAAGACCTTATAAACTGATGAAAGAAAGTTGATCTGGATTATTTACGAAAATAAAGAAAACTAAAAGACTTCATGAATGGTCAAGGGCCTACGCCCAACAAATTGAGATATTTATGAATTTGATCAGTAAAATCCAGCTTACCCTCTCCAGATAATCAATAAATCAACGGTTTTTCCTAAAATGCTATGAATTTAGAACATTCCGATTCTTTGCTTTGCTTAAATGGACAAACACAACATTCTAATTCTCTTGATTACTTTCGAATTTTCCTCGATCTTGATGAAGTCTGTTTTGTTTGTTTGCTTATTATTGTTTTCGTTTCGTAAATGAATGAACGATGAGCGACGAGACCAGTTCACTAGACCGAACGGGTCTACGAATTCGATCGATTACAATGAGAAGAACTACTGTTCCATTCACTACTGAGGAGCTGCCAGAGACAAAATCTACAGTAACTTGATAAAAGATCTTTTTTCTACAACTGCACGTATAAAACAAGATTTTACATACTGAATTCTCCTCGTAGAATAGCCCATTTCCGAGGAGAATCTACTTTTTCGCTCGCTAATCATCTGCGCATGTGCAGTTGAATTACTTTACGCTCGCTAAGCAACTGCGCATGAGCAGGAGATTTACTTTACGCTCGCCAATCAGCTGTGTTGAGATAAGCTTCAGTCAGTGAAACAAAAAAGATGCAAATTCATGTAGCCTAATTTTCGCCCTCTTCTGTAAGGATCCAATAGCCGCGGTGGCTAAGGCGGCGTTCATTACCTTTGGCTGCGACGGTATCAGGTTTCGGTATCAGGTTTGAATCTGATGCCCGGCTGATTTTTTTTGCCGTTCATAAAATTGTTTTTTTTTCTTTAGTATAATTAAAACATTATAATCATATTAAGAAATATATTATAATTTTCGAGTGTAGCTGGATTGATTCATTTTATTATCACAATAATCGTCAGAGATTTAATAATATAGTTTACAGTAGGCTATTTGACAAATCAAATTAGTTCAACAGATTATTCATGTGCAGTTTTAGAAAAAATTCTGTATGTATTTCGCGCGTAATGCTTCTTTATCGCTCTTGCAAAATTATCACGCTTCGCGTCGCGTGATAACTGTTTCGCACGAGCGATAAAGTGGCGCATTACGCTCTTAATACATAAATAGCTATTATCTAGTCACTGTAACAAGATCTAGAGCAGCTGAACAAGGTCTATAGAAGCTCATAGGCTTGTGCGTGGGTAATGAAATGGATGATAGATGACGACTACTTTTTAGGTAATCGGGACCGACGGTTTATCGTCTCCTCCGAAAGACGGGGTGGTCGTGCTGTGGTCAAAAATTGTTCTCCGCTTGGGATTCGAACCAGGGTCCACCTGGTTATCAGACCGGCGCTTTATCACTCCTCCAACGAGTCACCCAAAGATTGAATTCATAATTTTTGAACCAATATTGACCGAGCTGGCGTCATTTTTCCATCTTGCCAGAATGTCTTCTTCGCTTGGACAGACTATACCAAAAGTAAGTGTTATTACATAGAGAAGCTGTTTTTACAAGTTGATAAATCCATAAATTGGAATAGGTATCTGTGACGGAAAATTCATGAAATTGGCTATTTTGAAACAGTATTGTTCAGTTTCAGTAGCTCTCCCCATTTTCTTCGCAGAGAAGTTCTAGATCGTGATATTAATAAAATTTAGCTTCTATTAACAGCTAATGAGACTTTTCAATAAGAGAATACCAATCCATTTGATTGGAAGTCATTTAATATTGTTAAGCTTTAAATTTCCATCTCGTATATTATACTTATGTTCTGACACTCAAATCTATATTTTAGAAATTTTGTTCACCATTATCGTTTAATGCAGGATTTTGTAATAACATCAATGTGAAAATAAAAAATAGAAATACAGGACAGAAAAAATCATAAGAACAGCAAGACTCAAAGAAATTTATTTATAACTTTACATTCCATGAATAATCATCAATTTTTCATGTACCAAACTTAAAAATTATTTCTATAAAATAACTGAATACAATAGTACGTACAGAGATTTCACAAGTCCAATAATTCAAGATGATAATTTACCAATAACCGCGACTATATCTTATGGAGGTTCCTTTGCAACAAATTTTACATAGAACAAACCTTGAACAGGTCTTGCCAACATTTTCTGTTGAATTCAATTAGTGTAATATTTTATGCTGGTAACTGACAGTAATATACAAGTAAAAATTCTATATTATCTACTGATGTATAATACATTCTTATGTTTATGAAGAGGTGTCTACAAGAAGTCGTTTTTTAGTCAAGTCAACTTGATCAAGAATATCAAGTTGAGAAGATTGTAGAGAGGCTGCTAAAAGGAACTAAGCTATTTATAATAGTCTGAAAATTTAGGAATATGTAGGTATAATCTGACCAAGCAAAGAAGACAATCTGGCAAAATGGGAAAATGACTCCAGCTCGGTCAATACTGGTTTAAAAATGTTTGGTCTTAAAATTGTAGATCAGAATGTTTCCTACAATTTGAGATCAAATTTATTATTTTTGAGCCAATATTGACCGATCTGAAGTTATTTCTCATCTAGCCAGAGGGTCTTCTTTGCTTGGATTGACTATACGTGTATATAAACGTATTTATTGATGAACATACTGTACTAATTATCAATTTTAATAATGAAAGGGGTTCTTTTTGTACAGATCTATTAATTTATATTTTTTGATTGTTGCTATTTTGATTCTTCTATTTACTTAATCCAAGATATCTTCTTGATCAAGTCAAGACTTGACTAAAAAAACTTAGGGTGGTTGACTCTTTTCGTCGGAATCGCTACTTTTCCATGTAATATAGTTTCTTTAGTACAGTAAATTATTGGTAATGGGAGATGAATAATGATGACAGATGACGACTGCTTTTAGGAAGTGGGGACTATAATATATTTATAGATCCCTAGTTGGGGCTGCTAAAAAACGTCTGAACGTTTGTAAATTCTATATAATTTTCTAATAATTTTACTCAACTTTTATGAATATTGAACTGGAGTCCTACTATATGAATAATCATTTAATAGTAAGGTTTTTAGGAGTAGAAACTAAAATTAAAATTGGATAAAAACAAAAAATGCTGATTGATATTCAGAGAAAAATATTGAATTTCTATTATGCTTAAAATAAGAACTAAAAATGTATTGAGTATATAAAAATATCATTTTCGAAATTTTTTCGAACTCTATGGATTTTTTGTAGAAGAAACCAATTCTGACCCAGTTCTTCCACATACATAAGATTCAAAAAGGCATAAGACTATTCATCTCATAGGAAACAAACTGTAATATCAGATTTCATATTTTTCAAGTACATAGCAAAACTATTTGTTTCACGAGAGTTTGTTCTTCTTAAAATAATCCAAACAATAATTTTTCTCAACAAAACTACACACAAATTAAACGTTAATTGCAATAAAAAATCAACAATAAATTAGTAAAAATCAAATACATAATAAAATAAATAGTATAATGTACGTCGAGATAATGTACAGTATAACCTAAAATTTTTACATGCATATTTTTGTTTTTGTTATTTTGAGATTAAAATTTTCCTAATAATTGTCGTTTCTCAAGTCGATTCATCATCACATGACTGCAGATCGCTTATCTCTGTTCTTAGCTCTGGATATACTTCGAGCTTTGAAATTTGCTGCGTTCATCAGGTGCTGAAAAATAATGTAGATTTTTAATTAAAAGAAATTAACTAAAATAATATTAAGGAAAGAAAAATTGGGAGTTTTTTGCGGATGATGCCCACATAAGCATTTTAGCTTGTGCATGGGTAATGGATAATGAGTGCGAAGGTGAATGATGAGGTGAAATACAGCCATGCCTACTGGGTCTCGAACTCTGACCAGCGTCAGTGCTAGCGGACTGAAGGTTGTGACGCCCCAGCCCACTGCGCCAACCGGGCCGGAAATTGAAAGTTTTGATATCACTACTACAAACAAGAAATCCACCGTATAAAGATTAGATTACTATACATAAGCTTGGATTCTAAATTGCAATATAAATTAGTATAATAAATCACGTTAATAGATTAGCTTCGAATTAATATTTGTATAAATCTTGCATTAATTTCATCTCCGTTCGTTCAAATTCTTTTGTTTAACATTAGTGATTTTTATATAGTTTAATTATGTAATGTAGGATATGCTTACAAAATTATGCAACTTTTTGATAATTTACTCTAATTCTGTATTTCACCAATTTATTTTTCTGTAACTCTTTTTGTGTTATGAGGGCAATAATGGGATTGATTCCTGGTGCCCTGAAAGATGTAATATTTCAAATACATAAATTTCAACTAAAATTGAAAAATTGGAGAGAACGGAGGTGAAATAAATGCAAGATTTATACCTAAATATTAATTCGAAGCTCTGAAAATGAATTAGGAATGTCAACTATTCACGTGAAAAGGAGGAGTTTAGACATATATACTATATAGTCTGTCCAAGCAAAGAAGATCCACTGGCAAAATGAGAAAATGACTCCAGCTCGGTCAATTTTGGTTCAAAAAAATATTGATTTGGTCTCAATTTGTAGATCAGAATGTATGTTTCCACGATTTAGACCTAATCAATGATTTTTGAAGAAATATTGAACGAGCTGGAGTCATTTTCTCATCTTGCGAGAGGGTCTTCTTTGCTTGGACCGACTATAATAGTTGGAATAGGATATCAGGATAAAATTTTCATTAGAGGGCACTTATGAGAACCGCTTCAACATGTCAGATTTGTTAATCAGAAGAAGCACTTACTCGTTCCAGTTTGGACTGTTTATGTGCGGAGATGTTGAGAGGCGATATTTTGTCACCCAGCTCCATGATGTCTCTCAGCAGATCGTTCTCAACCAGATGCAGATTCATACCAGATCCAAGCACCTGACAAATAATTGCTTTCATTCAAAAGATAGTCTATTATATGCAGCACAATTCAATGTAATATTCCAATATTTAGTAGAAACATTCAAGATGATTTAAAAACAGTGCAACCCAAATTAAGTAGTATTGATTTATTTATTGATTTACAGAAACAGAATCGTATTACTAGGTCTAGTAAGACCCATTGCATACATATTACAAAATTCAAGTGTACTATACAATATAAATTATTTAAATAGAAATAAATAAATTCAATCACAACGGAGAATAATTTAAAAATAATGTAGAACTTCTGAAAAAGCGAAGAGTAGATTTCTATGAGAGGAATAAAAACATTTCTACAAAAATTGCAATTTAAATCACAAGGCAAATAAATATAATTCATCGCATAGCTTATTTAAATGAATGAATAACAAGATGATGAATGATTACACATAAAAATAAAGGCCCTATCAATCTGTACTACCAAGAAAGTATTTAAAATAGTAGAGTAAATTGCAATACTCCTGGAACTTATGTTATTGTATTACATAGACATAGGCCCATAAATAATTATTTAGAAAAAACAAAAACAAGATTTTAAGATTTCAAAAGCACAAGTTTATAAATTAATGAATATTCATTCAATTAGAGCGGATTATTCTGCAGTGAACAGAAATATGCCCATCATGAAGGAATATCAATTCAATGAGACAGTTCCATTTCTATGTAAGGCGGTAATCACACCGAGAACAACACGCAAGACAAAATGTTGAGTGTTAGTTGGCGTCTACTATAAATCATATTATTGATATCGACTACTGAATAATATCAATGTTATCGTCAGCTAAATTACATCAATTACCTGGCATAGCACATCGTACTGCTTCTTCCGACTCCACGAATCCAGTGTCAACATTTCTTTGCCAAATTTGATCTGAATATTTGGCGGTTCATCTTCCTGTTCAAACAAAGAAAGAAGTTACTACGATAAAGCTTGATTTGAAAACACTACCAATCCGAAATTGTTCAAAACATAATACAGTCACTAATAATTGTTTAATATGGGGTAGATTCAGGGAATTCAAAATTTAAATTTCTGTCGGCCAAAATTTTGAAAATTTCAAATAGGCTATTGAAAATTTTTGAGATGACTATCATATAGTTTGTCCAAGAAAAGAAGACCCTCTGGCAAGATGATAAAATGACTCTAGCTAGGTTATTATTGGTTCAAAAATTATTGATTTGGTCTCAATCGTAGGAAACATTCTGATCCAAGATTTGAAACCAAATCAATATTTTTTTAACCTATATTGACGGAGCTGTAGTCATTTTCTCACCTTGACAGGAGGTCTTCTTTGCTTGGACTGACTATACTCAGCCTATACTTATTAAGCCTAATACTTATAATCATACATTATACTTAAATACTGAAGCCTGCCAAATTTCAAAGGGAAGTGACCATCCATTATCGAGATATGATGGAGAATTATAACAAGTGGCGGATTACAGGAAAACTAAAGAGGATTCGGTGTTTTGCCTTTGACATTTTCTGTTTGTTTTACCTCAAAGAACACCGTGGTGGTATAGTCTGTTCAAGCAAAGAAGACATTCTGATAAGATGGGAAAATAACCTTATATTGATTCAAAAATATAAATTTGGTCTCACATCATAATAGGAAACATTCTGATCTATTTTAATCAATATTGAAACATTTTAATCAATATTGACCGTGCTGGAATCGTTTTCCCAATCTTATCAGTATGTCTTGGACAGGCTATATTCGTATCAGTTTTTTTGGAATAGAGTAACGATATTCTCCTATTCGATATTTTTTCAATGTGCACCAACCTCAACGTATCTGAGAATGTCGCGGAACGTGGATCGCTGCGTTTTGCGATCTTTTTTCGCGCGATACTTGTGCGAATCGGTGGCCAGATCACGCAGCTGAGCGAGCAGCTCATCGCTGCAGTCGTCGCGGCCCTGCTCTAGCAGTAGAACTATCGCTTCGCCCGCCGACAGCCGCACGTCCAGGTGCGGTGACTGCAGCAGTGCACCCAGCTGCGACATCGACCTGTCACACAAACACAGTCCAACTATTATTATTATTAGCCTTAGCCACAATAACGTTTTTAATTTGATCCACTATAAACACGGATACTAGAATTCACATACGCCTGATGCGCAGTAGATTGATAGGATTATGACGTTTCTGGAACCCACAAAAATAGTTCTTCATCAGCTACACTATGTAATACAATTTTTTATAACGTTTTTTGTGGGCTCCAGAAACGTCATAACTAGCTAATTTTTGGCTAAAACCTGCGCATGATACCCACCATGTGTTCTAGTATCCGTGACTATAACGTAAGTCCAATATTTTCAATGATCTTCAAGTATCGGAATTTTCAACAGTAGTGATACAAATATATTGTGCCCTTACAAGGTGGCGGACTTCCTTGAGAGAGAATGATACGCGTATCTTTAATAATTAGTAAAACCATTGACGTGTCATATGCTGCATGAGCATTGTTCACTGGTTGCGGCTTATATGTGACGAATAAAATAAAAATAAATGAATAAAAAAATAGAGCATTATATAAATAGAGTATTGAGAGAGAAATCAGTTTTCTATGTTGACTGGAAGAGCAGTAAAGTAAGAAATGTGTTTTTTTTTTAATTTGCGTACAATGTTATAAAATTAGCTTTTTGTGACTTACGTGCTTCCAACACTCAATTCAATCCAATTCAATTTATTTATTCTACATGGCATGACAGTGAATGAAGTTACAATATGTTATTTTACAAAAAAGTATAAGGCTATTACTCGTACATTACAATAATAAAGTAGTAAGGAACAATTTTGGCTGCGTGGAATTCCCCCAAGAAGACTGTACGTCTGTGAATGGGGGAGAAGGTACACTGTACCCTTTAAAATTTATACACTAATAATAATAATAATAATATTCGTGTAACCTGGCTGGCTCAGGTCTGGCGTCAGAGTTTTCAGGTCGCTCCTGATCAATTTCAGGCCTCTGACATGACTTAACGACTGTTTTCAGGCAGACGGGACCGACGGTTCAACCTGTCCATCCGAAACACGGGTAGTGGCCTGAGAAAAATTTCTGGTCTGACCTGGGATCGAACCCGGGACCTCTGGTGTATAATTTTACACAGATTTATCTACTCAAATTTTATGTATAGTCTGTCCAAGCAAGGAACACCCTCTGGCAAGATGGAAAAATGACTCAAGCTCGGTTAATTATTGTTTAAAATTCTCTAATAGTTTTTTTGCATCAAAATATCTGTGCTAAGAAGATTTCAATGAACATAAGCTTTCTGAACTGATTTTTTCTGCAAAATTGGGATCGAGATAGTAAAGGGTTTGTGCCCGTTTTCTATTTCTCCATGATATAATTATTATGATTGTGTGTTTGTATCTCTAAATAAATTAATAAATTTTATCTTAAACTGTAGGAGACAATTTGATCTACAATTAAGACCGCATTTATACTTCTTGAACAAATATTGGCCAAGCTGGAGTCATTTTCCCATCTTGCCAGAGGGTCTTCTTTGCTTGGACATACTGTAGTTTTTTTTACAGAAATAAACATTATTACTATTACTTCCAACTTTTGTAAGTTTGGAAACTCACGGCAACAGTTGCGTCTGGTGACAGTCGTCGATCTGTGTGAGCAGCAGAGACCAGGCGGAGAGTGCGGCGGCGTGCAACTGCGAAAGGTCGGCGGTGACAGTCGGCTGTGTGCCGTCGCCTTTGGGAAAGGAGCCGGCAAACACCTGTTGCAGCACACCGATCACCTCCCACGTGTCATCCGTGTCGGCAACGTAGTTCAGCACACCCAGCGCCCAGCAACACTTCAAACACAAAACAACAAAATTAAAAAACAATGGAATAATAACTAAGCAGAAGATGTGACTTTGATGAGTTCAGTTAGGTTATGTTCTGTTATTCCGGGTTTATATTTATGCTAATTGTCTCCTGAAATTTACAGCTGATGTAAATCAGGGTTTTCATTAAATTATATATGATAAAATATGAGTATACCACTTACAACTTATTGAATTATAATATTGTGTTGAATAGGCTACCTAATTATACAATAATTACCTTATAATACAGTAATTACTACCTAATTATACATACAGTAGTTAATACATAAGTTCATTGTTCATATCTGCATAAATATAATAGTTGATCAGAATAGAAATAAGCATTCACAATAAGAACAATAATTTCTCCTTGTATATTTTTGATAGGTTCATTATTGTGTTTTTTTTTGTATCAACTCCTCTTCACCACAGGCTTATGCCTATGAAGGGAAAGACCTCCTATAATTTTGTATGTGAACCATCCATTGTAATATTATGTTCAAAGGAAATAAATGATTTTTTACTTTTTTGGGAAGTATGTATTGTATTTTTCTATTTTAAAACCATCATCTAGGCATGGCTAAATTAAAACTCTAATCAACAACATCAGCTGACGGTTTCAATTATTGTCTCGCCAATTGGCATCATATAAACCCGACATTAGGAGGACAACCGGAACCCCTACCATGATTTCCCCCTCCATACCAATGTTACAAATTGAGCACTCAATACTACTGTTCCTAAACAAATACGATTACAACAGAATCCCAGTAATCCAAACCCCGGTAATCTGAACGTCCGGCCAATCCGAACCAAGTTACCTAAAGCCAGCTCCATACATGCGTTATTTGTCAAATACCAAACATCTAGTCGCCGAATTACGACCAGTGTGGAGCGGAGTGCTCGCTATTTGAGGAATAGCAAACACGAATGTTTGTGTGTTCCGTCCATTGTCAGTCTTTTGGACACATCAAAGTGGACGAATGTTCGGCAAATAGCAAACTTTTTACCCATCCACACATTCGCCTACATGCTTCATGTTTGGCTCATTTTATTGTTTGTTGTTGCATATAGATTGAGGTTGAGTTAATTGAGGAAAAAGTTTCTTAATACATGTTGATTTTAAAATATTTTTTTTTTTAGACAAGATAAATATTATATAACAGTCTGTGTATGATTTTCAAGTGATATAATCAATTTTGATATTATGAAATTCAATTCAATTCAAATGTAGTGAAAACTAGTGGATGTCCAGTCCGGTTCAGGTTACTGAATTATAAACTTGATTCTTTAAATGTTTTAAAAATTCCTAGAAATATTAGTGTAATATTCAATCATAGCCAAGATTATAGTTGAAATTAGTATCGTAGTTAGAATTTTAAAAGTTGAAATTGTCAACAACATTTTGACATTATTGACCTTGACAATGTCAACTATTCGGTTGGCGATTTGCTATTCCCAGTACGAATACGTTCTTGGAAAACCACGCATGTGTGGAGATATGTGCTCGTTAGTTGGAAAATAGCAAGCAAAATAGATCGCCATAGGCAAAATGTTTGGTATTTGCCAAATAACGCATGTATGGAGCCGCCTTAATGGGGAAATGTTACTGATTTAAAATAAAAAACCAAGCAATGTAAGCTATTTTCACACTTTTAATCAACAGTACGTTATTATAAACAGTGAAATGTTAATTAAATACTATATAAATAACCTGTACTACTTTTTGGACCATAAAAATTCAGTTATTGAATATAATAAGACCATTTAGGCATAACCATATTTGACCTTTTGTGACTTTACATTGCATTTCCGGATAATCCGAACAACTCGGTGATCCAAACAGGGTTCGGTCCCAATTAGTTCGGATTACCGGGACTCTGGTGTATTTCAAAAAATTCAGAATGACCCAGTGGCTGTGACTAACCTTGGCGCGAGCAAGTGGAGCCATGCTGGTGTCCTGAGCGACACTGGTGAGCGTTGGAGTCAGCTGACGACAAATGTCGTCGGTGAGGGCGCCAGCGCCCAGCTGAATGCAGAGCAACGCGCCCAGTTGGGCGGCGGCCGCCTGCTCCGCCCCGCGCCCCTTTTTCAGCGCCCGCTCTATGCCGTCGCACAGTGTCATGCGTCTGCAACACAACAAACGCTTTTTCTATTTTCTATTTATAGCTATTGAAAAACACGGAAAATGAATAACAGAAACTACAAAACATAATATAGTCTGTCCTAGAAAAGAAGACCCTCTGACAAGATAAGAAAATGACTCCAGCTTGATCAATATTAGTTAAAAAAATATTAATTTGGTCTCAAATTGTAAATCAGAATGATTCCTACGATTGAGACCAAATCAATAATTTTTGAACCAATATTGATCGAGCTGGATATTTTCTCATCTTGCCACATGGTCTTATTTGCTTGGACAGACTATGTAAATAAGAAATGACATATGTTACGAAAAAACCAACTGGCTTCATGGTGCAAGGAATAAAAGGAGGAAAATACTACCTCGTCAATGGACGGTAAAAATTATTACAAGAAGGTTATACCGATTTGAGAGAACTAGAAAAATATAGGGGGAGCCAGAAAATGATGTAGTTCGGATCAACAACATATTATACTTTTCGTTGAAAATATTAGCTCTAGGTACTAGAAGTTCTGATCTGAACTACGTCGAATTCCAATCTTCCCCGCCAGTTTTTCATTTTTCCCAATGACTCACAGTTATGGAACAACCTTCTCTTGTAATAACCTTGGCCAACAGGTAGGTAGTGAGCAAGAAAAGAAAGAAGTGAGGAGAAATAAAAACTAGGAAAAAGGAAGGAAGAAAGAAAGAAAAAAAATATATATAGAAGAAAATGTAAGTAAAAACGAATGGTAAGCGAGTACACTTAAAACTGGAAAAAAAATTTTTTCATCTATATAGTTGGCACGTTCTTTACTCTACCCTAAACCCTCCAGAACCCAATAAACGCATATCCATTCTAAACTTATGAAGGCAAATGGAGCTTTGAGCTCAATTACTCGACATACAAAATATTTGAGAATATGATACCTTAAATATGACTTTCATCATCAAGCAAGAATTGAAGAATTGGTCTCTCAATCCTTATTCCTTACTCTATGCTTTTACTCAATTAGATCTTTCAAATCTACCAGAAGGAACTCAATGGTTGAAAAACCACAGATGATTTCTGTTGACAAAATTTACTGACGACGACGACGAAAAAAATTACTAATCCAACGGAATAGCTCACCTGTCGACTATCAATTCAGGCACATAGCGACGAGTGAAAGCAGTGCCGACCGCTAGCAGACTGTTGGTCCGCGCCTGTGCAGATTTCAGCGAAATGCCGTCTATTGCCTCATACAGCTTTTCTTCAAACAGGTCCTCCTGGCTAGGCTGATCGTCTATTTCCTCACCGAAATTGCCGGCTAACATTTAAAATGATAATATGAATTAATTTAAGAAAATAATTTTTTCTGTTTCTCCAACAAATTTATTTGAAAAAACAAACTAGAATTTTCAAGTTCTCTTAACAAATTTATTCGAAAAAAGAACTAGAATGTTTCAATTTCTCTAGAAATTTATTTTTCAAAAAAGAACTAGAATTTTCCAATATCTTCAACAAATTTATAGAAAAATGAACTAGAATTTTCAATTTCAATATTCAAGCCGAAAAGAGTTATTACTTTCAATTTGACGCTATCTGCTAGTAAGTCTGTACCTCTTTATATTCGTTTTCCTAAAAATAATCATCAACTTTGTTTGTTTGTCAATGGCGCAACAGCCCTATGAAGGGCCTAGGCCTACCAGCTGGTTGCCAGTTTCATATTCACTAAACTATACAGTCCATCCAAGCAAAGAAGACACTCCGGCAAGACGGGAAAACGACTCCAGCCCGGCCAATACCGGCCCAAAAGCCATAAATTAAGAACCCACAGCCCACAGCAGGCGAATAATCATCAACCAGGATAGAGGCAACGTGTGGTTAGCACGTCGATCCTCTCAACCATAAGCCAGTCTTCACAACCAAGTGAAGATATGCAACAATCACTATTCCTCCAAAAACGGAAAGCGACTGACTGTCTTTACTAACGACAGACAATCTCCCAAAAGAAGGGACTATCATCAACTTATGTCCTTTTATTGATAAAATTTATAAATGATTGAAATATCTATGAGATCGACCAAGGATTCTGAAGGGAACAGGAGGTCATTAATAGTAGAAAATTATTTGAACCACAGATCTAAATATGTGATTTAAAATATCACAGTTGACAATTGACCTATCAAATGCGAATATTCCCGGACAATGATGTGATGTAATGATGATAAATAAATAAATCTAGAGCACGATTGTAATAGGATAGAACCAAAAAATGAATTAAAACTAATTTACAACATAGCTGACGCCAAAAAGTTAGGCGATTTCGCCTGTCTCTTGCACGTGATGCAATCTACCAACTGCTGATTTGAAGCAAGGCTAGTAAATCTAGATTTACTAACCTTGGATTTGTAGCCCCTGTTTTTCTTTCAAAAACATGATCTAATCATAGCTAAAACAACTCTTATTGACAACATCAACTGTTGGAGCGCAAAAGGAGCAGACGAAATCGCCTAACTTTTTGACGTCAGTTATACTTTGAAATATCAAGTACAACACACTAGTAAAATAATATTTACCTGGGATGGTGAAACCTACTAAACCTACGAGCAGGAATGAGAGGCATGAAACGTTAAATAGATTATTAGGACAGTCATAAGAAAGTTTTTCTACAAGTCAGTAATTGCAATATGGTTTAAATGTGTTTTAACGAAAATTTAAGAATTGCAGGTTGCAGTACCAGTTATTGCTTAATTTCAATTGTTCTTTTGACAGAATTCTCTGTTTGCTGTTTTCTTCTGTTGTCAATATTCGCTGTCGCAGATGTCTTCATAATTTGTAAATCACATTACTGATTCATTTGGATTTTTTATCCTCAATTATCAAGTATTTTATATAGTCTGTCCAAGCAAAGAAGACCCTCTGGCAAGATGGGAAGAATGACTCAAGCTCGGTCAATATTAATTGTAGGAAACAATTTGAACTACTAATAAGACTAGATTCATGATTCTTTAACAAATATTGACCAAGCTGGAGTCATTTCCCCATATTGCCAGAGGGTCTTCTTTGCTTGGACAGACTATACATACGCTAGGTTTTCAGACAAAAAAATAATAAATCAGGGGCGTGCTCCTTAAAAAGTTACATTTTTTTATATCGACGAAAATAAATAATAATTATCAACAAATTTGAATCACCTTCCTGTATCAATAATGTTTTCTTCATAACTAAAGCTTAGAAGAATTTTCATTTCAAATTTAAGAACCAATAAAACACTTAAAGTTCAAAAGACTGTGGCGTTCGCCCCAGACAGGCGAATATTTGTTACTAATTCTCAGATCTGTCAGGACAGTTACTAATGACTCGATATGTACACTCGTTGACTATAGACAGAGCTGAGCAATGATAAGTCATGCACAAACTTGCCACTAACTTGCCTGAAATCTGTTATCATAGCCTCCTCTAATAAAGGAAGCTATGCTGTTATACATTGATTTGGATCGAGAAAAATATAGAAGGGTTTTATTTTTTAAAATATTATGAATTCATCACCTTGATAGGGAAAATCAGACTGTTCTTTTCTGCGTCATCATTGAGAAAACTCATCTACTTTGGATTTTGAACATAGGGTTATATAAAGACCAGGTAGACGCATCATCCGCCATTCTGTGGCCAACTAACAGCGCCAAATTTGAATTCAATTTGACATATGGTTATGATTGTACAAATAATCACAGACTTGAGTCTGCATTTGGTTTCCAGTCTGACAATATTCAAGTAAAATTTTTTATCTGGATTCATCTGCAGAAAATCTGACAAATTTTGTAGTTTTTAATTCTAGTTTGGTTATTAAAATACTGTAGTTATGTATTTTTTTTATAATTTTGGTGACGAGCAATAAACCTTTTTCTATGAGAAATTAAAGATTTCAGAACGAAAACTTTATTATTTGCTCAACTTGAACAGTATCTGTTGATCGTCTCTATCATCAAAAATATTTCTATAAATTACGGCACTATTAATTAGTTGACCACAGAACGGCGTATGCTGCTTCTAACCACTTTTTTAGAGCCTTAGAATAAGTAACATATTTCACTGTCAATGTCATACTATTGAACTATTGTACAGTACCGTAGTTCAATAGTTGCAAATTTTAAAATATCAACATACCGTCATCGTGAATCGTACTATCGGACTGAATACTTATAACACTGGCATTGTCGTTTATTGAATCTTCATCTGATGTTCCCAAAGCTTCGATGCGATTCTTTGATGAAGCGCCTGCAAGAAAATTGAAGAGTTCAACATAATTCCAAGTCTTTTTCGATGAATTGTTTGTAATATCAATAAGTGTTGTGAGGACAATCAAACTTCTCACCTTGACCTCTCAATACAGGGTGTTTTAGAACTCCCTTTTTTGTTCTTTTGTTTGTCCTTTTAAAACTCCCTACTATATTAATATTCTATGCAGAGCAATATTCCTGGGTAAGATAAATACCTAAATATAATTTTTAAACTGATCACATTTTACACTTTTATTTGATAGGAACATTATCATCATCGGAAAAGTGAATCATGTTTTGGACTTCGTCTGTGTTTCAATCCTATTTTATTTTAATCTCGTAAATGAATGATAAATGTTGCGTTTTTTTCTATCATGTTATTTCTATTCATCTATTAATAATATTTACACCTGCGTCTTGCAAAAACAATTAAAATCAAATCTGAATCCTTTTCCTAGGTTTATTGAAATAATATAAATATGAATGAAATTCTAAAAGAATAATCAAGAAATAAATGAGAATTCCTATTAGGAGTATTTTACTGATTTAAGAGGCTGAAAAAGTTTACTTGAGTTTTATCAAGTGTATCAAGGTCAAGATTTTCATTTTAAAAGAGGAAGAGAAAAATAGAATGGAAAAAATGCTTGAGCAGGAAGAGGCTAAACGGAAGGACAAGGACACCTTGAAGGTTGGTTCAATTTTTTACTCGTGTATTTACTCAAAAAGTGAATGGCTTGTTCAATTCTGCTGAAATTTGACGGATTAAACTATTGTGATGTAGGTGAAATAGTTGAAGAGTTTTGATCCAGAAGATTTTATACTGGTAGGTCTATCACATGCATCACGTTTAAGTAAAATGTGACTAAGAGCTTCGAAAGTATATTCAAATTTTCAAGAGACAATGTCAAGAACATTGAACTATCACCTCGTACCTAGCAAGGTTGACATCAGTGTTGAATAAGTTTACACAAACACAGTTTATCGTTAATCAGTAAAAATTATTTTTTTCAAGTTTCGCGCGTAAAATTTTGACAAATCTATTCGCGTTTCATAGATTTAGCTATAGTCAACAGATAGGTATGATAGAGCGAGATTGAAGGTCTCCCCAGAACAATGTATACTTTTCATTTATTGGATAGTTTCAAACACGAATTACAGACCAAAAGGCCTTTAGTAATCTGGCCAAGCAAAACAATCGATAACCTACTTTTGGAATTAAAGATAGTTTGACAAAGAAAAAGAAGTTCAAATCAGATGCGATGTGAATGCAGATAATGGGCAAATATTTATGTTAATTTATAGCCATGCCACATGGACAGACAGAACATGTTGAGAAGAAAATAATGTGTTGCACAAAATTGCGTCCAAGGCTAGACGAGTGCATGTCTTACTCACCTGATGGCTTAGCCCTGCGTTTTCCTTTTGGCATGGTTGATGAATCGCTTGACAGACCTGACCAATTTAATACTTAATCAAGAAGGTAAATTATTTCGTATGGAATTCCTGCTTCGTATACTAAATACGTCAAAGTGTAAATTTGAATTTTGATAATAACACTTGTACGTCATGATCTTCTAGAACATGCGAAGGCTGACTGCCTGCCTGGCCCTGACCGTGCGTCGCAGAGCTGCAGACAGCTACAGTTTAGCCAAGTGTACAAACAAAAAAATTACACAATAGAAATCTGGATTAAAAACACTATGTATTTCCAAATCGCTTTTTATATTTAATTTTTGAGCATTGATTAAAGAGAATTTGAACGACAACAGAGTGGTGTGTAAGACGAGATGCTACAAACGTTTACCACCGACAATTTGTACTATTCTTGAAACGACATTCTGTGATAGTTTCCATTTCTTCCGCTCCCGACATTTTGTACCACATTCCTGAGGTATCACCCATCACAAGTTGGTTGACCCCCTATCCCAATCTACTGTTTGCGTAATTCAGTGATCTCCATCAGTGACAATCAATTGCTGGAAAGATTTCATCAAGGCAAGGAGGTTCCTTGAACCTCCCTGCATCAAGATAACATAATTATTTACAAAAAACTTATGATCAAGATCAAGTCAGACTGTAGCAGAGAATATAAAGTATGAAATGAATATAAAGTATCTACATATTCTTTGACTGTAGCCAATCACAGCTCCAGAAAAGAGTCAGCTGTTCGACTACAGCCAATTTTTTCGCATAGGAGAAGACCTTCCAATACACACACGCAAAAGGTTTGTTTATTTCGTCTCAAGTGATCGTGAATGGACTATAGTTAGTACTCACTGCTCAGTATCAGTATCGCAGTGAACAGAACTTCTCCAACAAAAACGGCAAAACGGTAAAGCGCATGCACAGTACAGATGCGCATTCCTTTGGCGAGACGCTCGTGCAGATACAACGACATCCAACAACATTCTGTGCCAAATGGTACAATCTGTAGGCTGAGTCAAACGACAATCTGCACAATTTTTTTAAAAAAAGTGTCACAGAATGTCGCCCTCCCTTACTAACTAGTTGTCGATGATACAATCATATGCGGTCCGAGAATTAGAAATGCTCAATATTAAGAACTGAATTTCAAATGTGTAAATAATATCTTATTCTCAACCTTAAAATATAAAATAAACCAAAAAACTTATTCTTATTCCGGATTTTCCGAGAAACTCAAAAGCTGTCTCAAGCGTTAGTTTCCGGTTTTCATCAAACCCAACCAACACCATCCATCTTCTCGGTTCTCAAAACTACTGAGAAGGATGGCGGCCAATAATTATTTTGGTTTTACACACAGTGGAGCTCAATATGCGTAAGTTTAATTGCGTTATTTTCATTCTTTAGTTGATTTTTTTTCCAATTAAGAGCAATTCTAATGACAGGTTATATCTTCATTCAACAGATTCGACGTATTTAAATTGCCGGTTTGGCGTGGCCTTTACGACGATCAAGTTGGGATTTTTGTTTGGTTTTCCTTAAATATTTCTCTTTAAAATGTATTAAGCTTAATTTTGTTACTAGTTTCTTATCAGAACATGATTATTTTAATTTCCTGATCCAATGTCGAAATGAGTAATTTGTGGATAGGTTCTCAAAATGGTGAAGCTAATGTTAGGTTGAGCTAAATTTTAGTCATTTTTCCGTTTTCCTCCTAATTTAAAGACTATCGAACCCAATAATGTATAATCTGCCTTGGCGAGAAGACCAATTTGTGCATCTTAAATTTTAGTAACTTAGCTTCATCATTAAATGATTCGAGTAAAATTTTTACTCGAAATCGCCTATTTGTTCGCATGTAATAATGATCGTTATAATAAAGCCTTCAATTGATTGAATTGAGAAGATTATTTCGTGAATATGATGAAACGATGACGAGACTGAGAAACAATTCTGCTGGGTTTTGATCGGGGTTCTTCTGACAAATTCCGTGTAGAGAATTGTTTTGCTATGTTGATTTGGCAATCTGATTCACTATGAATAAGCTGATGTCAATTGTTATGTTTATTACAAGCCTATCTACTTGTTAAATTCGATATGATAAATTATTTACTATTTTACGTGTTGTATTGCAGTCCGACAGGAGCTGCGCCGTACCAGACTACGCAGCCGGGCTATGCAGCAATGGCGCCCACGGCTGCAGCTGCGGCAGCTAGCTACACTCAGCGCGCTGCACCGCCGGCAGCCTACGAGACTGCCTACCCGACGGCAGCAGCTGCGCAGCCGGCACCATATGCAGGTGAGTGGGGAACCCTTTTTAATTATCTAAATTTATCGGAATACATTGAATAGTGAAGCGAAGGAGAAATATTATAAAGTTGAAATAGAGCAATGTCAAAATAATGGCTCAAAGCTTTGAAGGAGTATTAATGAGGCGATCGGGAATTAAGAATTATGAATTTATCGGAACACATTGAATAGGCTTATAAGTGAAGCGAAGGAGAAATATTATAAAGTTAAAATAGAGCAATGTCAAAATAATGGTTCAAAGCTTTGGAGGAGTATTAATGAGGCAATCGGGGAAGGAAAAATTGAGTGTAACAGGATCAGAGTTGAGGCCAAGAGGCTGAATGACTTTTTTACCAATGTTGGTGAAAGACAGGCTATAGCTTTGAACAATGAACTAGCGTATTCTCCCAACTTTGACGACAACAACGATATAACCGAAACACCTCTACTGAATTCCTTCTTCATGAGACCAACAGATTCTAAAGAAATTGAAGAGACAATAAAAGAGCTGAAGAATAATTGCGCCCCAGGAATGGATAATCTCAATAACACAGTACTCAAGCAAATAGGCCACACTATTTCACAACCACTAGCCACGATTTTTAATAAATGTTTTGAGCAAGGCTACTTCCCCAAGCACTTCAAAAAAGCCAAAATAAAACCTCTCTTCAAGCAAGGAGATCCATTAAATCCTGGCAATTACAGGCCAATCAGTCTTATCAGTTATCTGGCAAAAAATATGGAAAAGATTATAAAGAAGAGATTAGTCCTGTTTTTGAGCAAACATAAAATAATAAATGAAAATCAATTTGGATTTCAGGCTGAGAAGAGTACGGAAGATGCATTAATTAAATTTGCTAATACTGTTTCACAAAACCTGAATTCCAATTACAAATCTATAGCGGTTTTCTTGGATATCAAAAAATTTTTTGATACTATTCCACATTACTCCCTTTACAATAAACTCGAGAAATATGGCTTCAGGGGAATTTTTCTAGAATTAATTAAAAGCTATTTGAGAGATAGAACACAGTCTTTAACAATAAATGGATGTACTGATACCCCTAAAATGACCTCTTACGGGTTGCCTCAGGGAACTGTACTTTCACCATTCCTTTTTATTATTTATGTGAATGATTTACTGAGCCTGAAACTAAAAAAACTCTACAACTATATCATTCGCAGATGACAACTGCAGCTGTTTTCTATGGAAAATCGTGGATCGAGGCTCATGAAATTGCAGAACAGAATTGTTTTCTCATTCAAAAATGATTAGACAAAAACACTTTGAGCTTGAACATTGATAAAACCAATTACATCACCTTTGCACTCAATACAACTGGTAAACCCGACGAAAATATGAATCTGAGACTACATTCAAACTGCAACATGAACTTCAATAACTGCACTTGTCCCATAATAAAAAGAGTAACAAGCACAAAATATCTAGGCGTCATAATTGATGAATATTTGAAGTGGGACATCCATATCAAATTTTTATGCAAAAGAATCAGATATCTTTCTTATAAATTCTACGAAGCAAAAAAATTCTAAACTCAAGTCATCTTAAAATGGTATACTTTGCACTGGTACAGTCTATAATTCAGTATGGGGGGGCTGTTATAATTCCCACTTGGAAGAGCTTTTCATAATTCAAAAATCAATCATTAAAACAATCTTAAATAAGCCTAGACTTTTCCCAACCAACCTGACTTTTGAAGAGTTTAACGTGTTGACAGTTAGACAGTTGTATGTAATGAATGTAGTCAAGTATATATTTAAATTATAAAAATAATTTCATTTGCACTAATAATACTATCAATAATCAATACAATTTAAGACCCACCTCAAATAAGTCCCTAATCTATCATACTAACATTGAAAATATTAGAAGACAACTCATATATTCAAGCACTAAAATTATAAATAAAATTCCTGAACAAATTATTAGCTGTGCCAAGATAACAAAAAAAGTAAAAACAGATATCAATGCTTGGATCAAAATTAACTACTTCTTCTACCTTTGAGAACTATAATAAGATAACAGAGAACTTTTCTGATTAGTGCGCTCACTTCCCATACTTGTGCTCTATCACATCCCTTTCCCAATCCTTTCCAAAAATTCCAAGGATCAAAAGCCTTCCTATGACATGGGTAGCCATAGTTGGAAGAACTTTTGATCCTCTACCCTTCTTCACCACATAACATGTATAATTTGCCTTCCAATATTGTAATGTGTTCTCATATTTATGTTATTTATTTTATACTGTAATGTTTTTTTGTTGATGTAATTAATTTTTATATCATATTGATGTATCTTATGTGTGTGAATAAATAAATTGAAATTGAAATTTGTTTTAACTTTTTCACGTTTCCAAATTACAAGTTGTTGCACTAGAATTCTCACTAAGCCGCTCGGCCGGCAACCGGGTTCGATTGCCGGGCCGGGCACAGTTTTTTAAGTCTCATTCAACGAATCGCGCTTGCTATTGATTTTAGTACATTAGTCAATATTTGCAGAAACAGAAGTCGTCTGTTCCATAGCTATGATATTTTATTGTTCTTTCCTCCTTTGTAATTTATAATAAGAGATTAGAATTAATTATTATTACATTTGTTTTTTTTTTTGTACAGTGCAAGCCGGTGGTACCGCGCCCAGTACAGCATACGATTACGCGGGTTATACAGTGGCTCGTACCGCTCAACCAGCCTATGACACCACCAAGACCTACTATCAGCAGCAAACACCAACGGCTACATCCTACACTAGCGCTGATTATTCAGGTGAGAGGATTTACTAAGTTCTACTAAAATGTATAGTACCCATAAGCTGTCATAACTGCATCCAGCAATCAATCAATCATTTATTCATTAATAAACTATAGCAATGATCTATAATGATAGATATTATAATCTGAAGGATAAAATTAACCTCAATTGCCTAAACTCGTGATTTCTACACATAAAGTGATAGAGGAGATTATGTCCTACAATTTGAGCCCAAATGCGACGATTTCCCAACAAATTTGGTAAAATATATATGAATTTTAACCACCTTGGTGAGCTAAAAACAATGAGCTATAGTTCGTCACAATAAGTCAACTTTTACGAAAGTTACGAAGGTCCTTAGGTTATTATCCTTGGAGAGTCCTTCCTACTGGTAATAACTGGTATTAACCTGAATTCAGGGCGGTATAGTAATTATAAAATCAAAACATTATATAAGAAAAAATATTCTAGTGATAAAACTCCAATACAAGAATATATAGACTAATTTTGAAGGTTAATAGTGGACATAATGGTATTGTTTGCTGTGCAAGGAAAATATACAAGATAGGAAGTCTTCCTTGGTCTAAAATTGTAGAGAATAAAATTATCCCCAGAGGGATTTTGAAATACACCTTTCTAACTCATCAGACGGAAGTTATGAACAATAGAATACTAAATAAGCTAAAATTTTCCATTTTTCTCAAAAAATAGCATTTTTTTGAAACCTTATTCCTCGGTCTTTGTTCAAGATAGAAGGTTGGATTTGATACCAATATCTTGAAAGTTTTATTAGCTAAAAAAGTATAAGAATGATATTTTCTTTCAGACGCTTCGTTTTGGCGTAAATTGTGAAAAACTAAAAACAGCACCGAAATTTGGTGGTTTTCTAGTCACCCTGTATTATGCACACCTCGGAATCCGTCGCAAACTCATAGTAACCTTATATAGGATGCCCAAAGTCGATTAAGACGTTTTCCAGCCTTACCTTATTTTTTTGGAGGCAAAAGTCTAATTTGCCTGGGCTAATTATAGTCTTTCTGGTTTTCATTTCATTCAATATCAGGCAGTTATGGAACAACCTTAAAATTTGAGAAGTCTCCGTCGAGTAGATCTGTCTATTGTATAGTCTGTCCAAGCAAAGAAAACATTCTGGCAAGATTATAAAATGACTCAAGCTCGGTCAATATTGGTTCTAAAATAAATTGATCCCAGATTGTAGGAAACAATTTGATTTACTTTTAAGACCACATTATAATTCTTGAACAAATATTGACCAAGCTGTAGTCATTTTCCCATCTTGCCAGAGAGTCCTCTTTGCTTGGACAGACAGACAATACAAGGTTGTTCCATAACTGAACATACTACAGCAACCTTGATCGTGAATCGGGTATAGGGTAGATATTCTTGATAATGCAAAATCTGCTGTACTCATTTTTATCTTTTAATTTATTTGATAATTTTTTTGTGTAGGTGCCGGAGGCAGTAAGCCGGCCGTGCAGTACAGCAGTGGTGGAGGCGGCTATGGGGGTGGGGGCACAGGGGCGGTGACACGTGGTGGAGGGGGGGCGGCGCCGAAGGCGGGGGCGTACGCTAGCGCCAACACCACGGTGGTGCAGCCGCAGCAGTCCCAGAACGGGCTGCAGCAGCAGGCTGCGCAGGCCACTGGATATGCTACGCAAACCTACAGCCAGCAACAGCCCAAGGTAATCTAACTTATTAGTGGTCCTTTCACTTACCTCACTATCTAGTATATTCTGTCCAAGCAGAGAAGACATTCTGGCAAGATAGGAAAATGAATCCAGCTCGGTCAATATTGGTTTAAAAATTATCAATTTGTTCCCAAATTGTAGAGCAGATTGTTTTCCTCAATTTGGGATCAAATTGATAACTTTTGAAGCAATATTGACCGAGCTGGATCCATTTTCCCAGAATGTCTTCTTTGCTTGTACAGAATATTGTATAAAGTACTAAAATGTACTGTAGTATTAAGTACTACTACATGGCTTTTATATTAATATAGAATTGTCCAAAAATAAGTATAAAATATACTTATAAAAGTATACTTATATACTTGAAGTAATAAAATATACTTGGCTTGCATAGACTATACATCACTTGAATTTTTATATACAGAGTGGAGCGCGGTAAGTTGCTAATATGAGTTGCAGGTTTTGGCAGCGCTGTTTTTCGAAGATAGGGTCGAGAGAACGTTGATTGTAGTGGCTGAGAGGAAGTTTGTCTTCAGTTGCTTTTTAGTAGCCATCATGGAGTGGATACGTGAGGAGCGTTCATTTTGTATTGGAGCGTATTTTTTAAATAACCACTCGATCATTGCAGTGCAACGTGTTTTTTGTTTGCGTTTCGCTGTTTCCCCACGCGGACGTGTTCCTGGGCGACAATCAGTTGTAAATTGGGTGAATGCATCCAGAACAGCAAGGAATGTGTCATCTGTACGTAGAGAACCTGCGAGAAGTGTTACAACACCACAAATCATTGAATGATAGATCAGCACTATTGCAATCTCCGAAACGCTCTGCTCGGATGCAAGCACTTGTTCTTGCTCTTGGCATTTCAAGACGTTCTCTCCACTAGATTTCTTCATGACTTGCATCCGAGCAGAGCGTTTCAGAGATTGCAATACTGCTGTTCTAACTCATTCATGTTTTGTGGTGTAACACTTCTTGCTGTTCCTCTACATACAGATGACACATTCCTCGCTGTTCTGGATGTATTTACCCAATTTACAACTGATTGCCGTCCAGGAACACGTTCGTGTGGGGAACAAGCGAAACGCCAACGAAAAATAACTTGAAAAATACGCTTCAACACAAAATGAACGCTCCTCACGTATCCACTCCATGATGGATACTGAAAAGCAGCTGAAGACAAACTTTCTGTTAGCCATTATAATCAACGCCCACTCAACCCTCTCTTTGTCCAACAGCTCTGCCACAATCTGCAACTCAAATTAGCAACTTATCACGCTTCACCCTGTATGTGTTATTTCCTATTGTTTTTATACATGTTGTTTCAGAACTCCCTACCAATATTCTAGGGCATTTTCCTGTGTAAGAAACATAATTATCTAATTATCATTTCAAAACTTTCCGAAAGCCCTTGAAAGCCCTTTCCGCCATTTTTGTTCTCACCTTTCTCAATTTTATAATTTTTGTAGCGGCTTTCAGAAAATATTATAGTGGTCAATTCTTATAAAAGATTTGCTAAGGAATTGAATGAAACCAATTAAAGTTCGAAACTTTCATAGTCATTAAGTTAATGAGCTGAATAAGCTGAAAAAACTCAATATCACAACTTCAAAGGGATAAAAATAGGATACAGTCTTATTTTTAAAGGTATTTTGAATTATGTAGTATTGTGGAGAATTGAATTTTATCTATTAATTTTTTAGAGAATTTTATCTATCATCGTATTATTCTAAGGGAAAATATGTTGAGTAAATTTTTCTTTAATAACGCACCGAAACCTACCCAGCAAATCACGATTCAAAGTAGACAAAACAATTTTTGTAGTTTTAGACAAAACTTTTTTTCTGATCTGCCTTCTTTAAACTCTGATTATGATTCAATTGGCTATGATGACACCTTACCCAGCTCGCTTCGATGCGTTGTGATGAAAAATCGTTCTGTTCTGAGCCAATTGTTTATCAGAGAGATTGAGTAACAGACTACAGATGGTTGCCGAATACTGGAGAAAATATGATTTGTCAAGTTGAGTGAAACAAGCTATAGCATATACCCTATTCACGATCACTTGAGAGGAAATAAATAAACTTTTTGTTTTTAAGTTTAAGTGCGTGTAAGTATGGAGTGGCTTCCTCGACCACTACAAACCTTAACCTATAAACGACGTAGCTTAGACACGTCTTAGCAATGGCAATGCGCATGTGTGCGTGTGTATCGTTAATGTGTTTGTGACGTCTCGTTGTCATGGTTTATCATCGTATTATGAGTATAGTCTGTCCAAGCAAAGAAGACCCTCTGGCAAGATGAGAAATGACTCCAGCTTGGTCATTATTTGTTCAAAAATTATTGATCTGGTTTCAATTGTAGAAAACATTCTGATCTACTATTAATACCACTTTTATAATTCTTGAACAAATATTGACCAAGCTGGAGTCATTTTCCAATCTTGCCAGAGGGTCTTCTTTGATAGAATATAGCCCTGTTTGTTTACGTTATGAATTTGTTTATTTGGTTCAAGTCATCGTGAATGAGGTAGTCTGCGGATATTTTTGACTGCATGTCGGTGGCTCTATCAATCTTAAAAGATTTGTTTGTATTGAAAATTCAAAAGTAAATGAAGCGAAACATAAAAATTTAAAAATAAAAGTGGAAATGATGAAACGATGACGAGACAGAGTGTCTGTTCTCCAGGATTTCTGGCTAGAGTTTTTCTGATCAGAAAGTCCGCTACGAGAATGGTTCCGCCATGTTGATTCGGCAATCTGATCCACTATTTCATTGAGATTTTGTTCCAAACTATTAACACTGTAGGCCTATAGTAACGGTATGGTATTTGGTATAAAGCACTCCATAGTTTTTCCCCGCCAGATTTTTAAACTTCACTGTTTAATACAGGCAAACTTGAATTTTCTAAATCCTCTTAATATAGTATGTCCGCGAAGAAGACCCTATGGCAAGATGGGATAATGACTCCAGCTCGATCAATATTGGTTCAAAAATTATCAATTTTATCTCAAATCGTAGAAAACAATTTGATCTACTATTAGGGCCACATTTATAATTCCTGAACAAATATTGACCAAGCTGGAGTCATTTTCCCATCTTGCCAGAGGGTCTTCTCTGCTTGGACGGACTATAGATTGTATAATTATTCAGCGTATGGCTTTCAATAGTGGGGAGACCCAACACCTAAGGGTTGTTCCACTTTTTGAGTAGTTGTGAGCTTACATTGATTGATAATGATTTAACAACCGAAACCGGTATCTCGATTTTTTAATAAATCAGTGGTTTGACAACATCTTGTATTTTCATTTAATAGTTGTTTCACTTCGCCATATGACCTAATTTTCACTAGACATGGAAAACCATGGTAGGCTATTATAGTTCTTTTAAACAGTCATTCAAAAACAGAATTTTTGAATTGAAAACATTATATTAACTAATAGAACGGAAACACTTCACAAAAAACTTTCCATAGTTAAATGTATTAAATTTTTACTTGAAATTTAGAGCTCCAAAATTTTTCTCTTCATAGAAATAACATTATTTTGAAATTAGTTTCTGTATTCTTTATTTTGGGTTGAAAGTTTTAAATTTATGGGAAGTAAGACTGGCAAAGGCAAAGTGTGGGTAAGAAGCGAATATCTCAATGATACATATTTTGTAATAATTATAATCACATATACATATTTAAATATAATTTACATATACATAATTATATATACATACCTTATTTATTTATAATTTTCGTATTACTTGAATGTAAATCTAGTATAAGTAGGCAAAAGTTCAGAGGATTCGACCGGGCTAAGTCTGTCCAAGCAAAGAAGACATTCTGGCAAGATAGGAAGATGATTCCAGCTCAGTAGATATTGGTTTAAAAATTTCAAATTGTTTTTAAATTATAAATTGGAAAAAAGTTTCCTACAATTTTAGATCAAATTTATAATTTTTGGACCAATATTGATGGAATTTTCCCATCTTGCCAGAATGTATTCTTTGCTTGGACAGACTATATATGCTAAGGTTGATTTAAATGAATTCATATTTTCAGGGTATTTTCAAAGTTATGTTATGAGCAGATATTATCTCATTCATTGAATTCATTCATTTCTGGAATTTATTCATTTCTGGAATAATAGAAAACATAATTATGTTTTTGTTTACAGCTAATGGCCAGCAACATGCATAGGAACCTGAGTACAGTAGCCGAGTACGCTCAGCCCACTCAACAGAGATCTGTATCGCAGTTTGCTCCAAAGGTTAGGAGGTTTTTTCCAACTTTCTTGCACGATTCTATACTCTGTCCAAACAAACAAGACATTCTGGCGAGATGGGAAAATGACTCCAGCTCGGATGTCATTTGAGTGATGATATTGGTTCAAAAATTATAAGTTTGGTCTCAAATTGTAGATCTGAATCCTTCATACAATTTGAGACCAACATTGTAATTTTTGAACCAATATTGACCGAGCCGGAGTAATTTTCCCCATCTCGCCAGAGGGTCGTCTTTGCTTGTACAGATAACATGATAATATGATCTCAAACGAGGTAGAATTTGTCGTATATTGACACCAAACTTAACTGAAACTCACATAAACTTAACTTTGACAAAATAATGGCAACTGTCGGGGAAAAAATATTACTGTACTTCAACTATGGAACGTTTCACACCAATGATCACATCATGATTATAAAGTCTCTATAACTGTTGCATTGAATTTAGCTAGCTAATGTAATCTATTAACAGCTGATGTAAAGCATCCATTATCTGTTGATTTCATAAACATCTGCCAGGCATAGCCAATTAACTTCTCTAATTGTTGACAACATTGAATGATGGTAGCAGACAAAACCGCCTAACTTTTTGGCGTCAGTTGTACTAAGGTCTACTTCTATATCTGCTTCAATTTAGTTTTTAATGAAACAAGAGATAAAAATTAAGTGCGCTAGAAAAAAAACCTGCAATACTTGACATTTTTGGTCTGTTTTTGCTTCTCTAAAACCACTCTCGTTCAAAGTGAACGAAAAAAGTCATTTCAGCTAGCTTGTACTCAGTAGCTTGATTTTTCTATGCGTAGTTTTGGAAAGCACACTTTTAGTTTCATTATTTCGACTACATAATTCAGGTGTGCACATTAATTCATTGTTGCATTACAATTGTGACTTGATAGCAAGTATTTTAAGCATAGGTAATGGATGAGTGAGTGAATGAAAGATGATGAAAATTCACATTACAATTTTCACTTTGAAAAACACTTTTCACTTTACATGACGTTTTGCAGCAGCAACAGCAGCAGCAGCAGCTGAAAAAGTCGTTTTCAGCGGGCGGAGGCAGTGCGGCTGCAAGCAGCTATCAGACTGCAGCGAGTGGAGGCGGCGCAGCTGCGACTGCAAGCAGCTACACCTATAGCAGCGGCCCCAAGCCGAAGACGGGCAGCGCCATTGTCATGACAAAGCCAGGTGGGATTAAGTGCTGAATTTGCATTTTACCTATTCATATAATAACAACCTTCAGTCCGCTAGCGCTGCCTGGTCAGGGTTCGAGAACCAGTAGGCATGACTGTTTTTCACCTCATCAATCACCATTATCCATGAACTACGTATAACTAAAATGCTTATGAGGGCATCATTCGCAAATTGAAAAAATAATAAAAATTTAAAAAACTAGGAATCGCTAGGGAACTTCCCATACATAACCATTATTAAGCAATAACCTTCTATCATTCTACAGACCTTAATGTACAAAACAAGTTGGCGGCAATATGGGATAATAGCAATAGTTCAAGTTGCTACTTTTTAGAAGTAATAAGAGAGAAATAGCATAATTTTTATCGTGAAACCTTATGATATCACAATATAATAAATAGCCAATACAAAATTAAGAATCATTACAATATGATAAACTTCAAACTAGAATCTGATTTATTATTCTATGGGAAAAATAGAAATTCACGTCACTCAAATTCTAATCAGTTTTCTCCAACATGTTTGTTCTTGACTTGCCGCTCATTTTAACTGTCTTCCGTCTCTGAACCTTTCACCTAATTTTTCCAGTTTCTTTTTTCCTTTGGCTTGCAAGTTTGAGACATGTCTTCTTCACACTCCAGTATTCATCCAAAAATGTAATTTTAACTCCTCAAAACTTTTTTAGAGTGTTATTTAAGCTGCAACACACAGCTTAGTTGTGTATTTTTATCATTGCTTTACATATCTTAGATCTAAACTTCGAGAAAAATGAAATTGTTCACTCTTCCTCACCCCCTCAGAGGTACTGGTACGGCGTTGTAGGCTACAGTCACAAATCAAGCACTGTTTGTAACCTAATCATTTGATATTTTGGAGCTAACTGGTACACAAGGCAGATTACTGATTTCATTAATTATTGTCTTTCACTTTTATGAAAAGCAAATAGGCTAGTTTGTTGGAATTGGAGGAAATGCATCACTTCTCTTGGCACTCCAATAAGTTAACCGTCTAAGACAAGAAAAACGTCTTCCTTAATAATAAAACTGTCTTCAAAATGATCGAATACAAACTATCGAACTGTCTTCAAAATGATGAATACAAACTATCGAACTGTCTTTCACTTCAAAATTTCGATGAAAACTTTTCTAACCAATACGTCCATTGAGAGTTTGTTTCAGGAAACGTGAAAATAGAAATATTAATTGAATTACCATACTTGGATATTCACATTCAGGAACACAACACCGACGACCTATTTGTTACATTGAGGTCTGAGAAATGATAGATGGTTATGATTAAGCGCCCTGTAGATGGGGATTGTAGTGTCGGATTGTAACAGTCCATCTATTGTCTCCGTGTATTGGGGTACTGTCCGCTTCAACGTCCAGTAGCTACTGGCCGCCACAGAAATCAAGATTTGATTTTAGTGGCGCCTAAGATTGTAGTGGGTCACGTTGCCTAGTGACCTTTGGTCAACTTTCAGGTTATGTAGTACTTTTTGGTTCATACGCAACAACGATAAAGTGTTTAAAAGCAAGACAAGTTACGAAAATTGTGTATAGCCTACGAACCTAAAATCGACGAAAAAGTTAGTAGAATTACTTTTCTGTCTGGTATCTCTGTCCGGCAGTACTTGACTTCGTGTACAGGCCTAATGTCATGACATTACACTTTCCGTCTTGAATTTCTGCCTGGTAGAACTTACGTCAACCGAAGCTTATCATGTGTTCCAAGTACTTTAGTTGGGCAAATTAATCGTTAGTTGGTTCTTTATTACATCCAGGAGTTTCTTCCATACTAGCGTCCCATTCAGCTTGCAGCCAAACAGAGCCCTTCTTCTTGCCCCTTGTTTCTTGCTGTACAGTATGATACGCTCAGCAGTCTCTTCAGACTGACTGCAAAGCCTATACATCTGACTTTCAATTGTATGGAGATGTTTCCTTAGTGATCCATAGAAGCCTTTTCAATGTTGATAGCCTTTACATGAGTATGCAACGGAAGCGGGTTTGGTTTTGGTTGGTTTGAATTGTGATCATTCATGTGGTTCCCAGGACCCCTTTTAGTCGCCTCTTACGATCAAGCAGGAGATACTGTGGACGTATTCTCATCTGCCCCCAACCCTCAGGAGAAATTCAATCAAGAGGCCTCAAACCGGGTTTATACTATGCCAATTGCGAGACAATTTTCAGAAGACTACTTCTTGTGCGCTCCAACAGCTGATGTTGTCAATCAGAGTTTTCATTTAGCTACACCTAGATGATGGGTTTAAAGTCAAAATATGCAATACATACTTTAGATCAGCTGTTGGTTTCAGAAGACAATTATTGGTACTGTATAGTCTGTCCAAGCAAAGAAGTTTCAGGTAAGATAAGAAACTGACTTCAGCTCGGTCAATATTGATAGAAAAATATTGATTTGGCCTCAAATTGTAGATCAGAATGTTTTCTACAATTTAAGACCAAACCGCTATCAAATTGATAATTTTTGGATCAAAATTGACCGAGCTGGAGTCATTTTCTCATCTTGCCAGAGGGTGTTCTCTGCTCGGACAGACTATATCGTATAAACCTTGCCTTTAATTTTGGTTGTTTTGTTGCAGCTTCGGCCACCTACACCAATTACGACGCAGCGCTGTACAGTGCGGCCAGCATGTATGTGGCACAGCAGGCGAGTGGCGGAGGCGGCGGCGGCGGGGGCGGCAAGAGCGGAGGCGGCAGTGGATATAAGAAGTTGAACAGTAACATGTCGAAGCCGATGCGATCGAAGCTGCCACCCAAACCGCAGCAGCTGCACTACTGCGACGTGTGCAAGATAAGCTGTGCCGGCCCGCAGGTCAGTCAACAATCAATAATCATAATTAGAATCTCCATATATTGAAATAGACAAAGGAATTCTGCAACTGCAAACATTGACCATTGAATAAAACTGTTCAAGAACTTTATTTGTCATAAGTATCTTCATAAAATACATGTACATTGTCAGCAAGAAATAAAAACAGCTGACAACTTGTGACAATGATAATTCTCGCTGTCACAATGAGAAGCGTGCAGAGTAAACGAGATTTTGCAAAGTTCATATTTCATGAGTGCCTCGAAAGCTACCCCTGATAGCACAAACAGCTGGGGTCCAGCTGGATTCAAGCTTGGAACTTACAGTCTGAAAGCTGTAATACAGCTTGATTCAAGTTAAGAAGTTACCACGTTTCAAGCTGTTTGCAAAGCTAGAAAGTTAAAGCTGGAATCAAGTTTAATCATCCAAGCTTGAAAGTTAAAGCTAGAATCAAGGTTGATTCTAGCTTGAAACAAGCTGGACTATAGCTGGAACATTTAAGATTGATTTTAAGAATGAAAATTCCAGCTTGTTACAAGTTTAAAACTTCCAGCTTGATTGCTTACAGCCTGTTACAAGTTTGAATTAGGCTGGTCTGATCAAACTGGAACTTCCAATACAAAAACCACTTTATTTACAGCTTGAAATAAGCTTACGTGCTATCTGGGATAGTCTATTCACGACTACTTGAACGAAATGTAAAAACTTTTATCGAGTGTGTGCGTGTAATGGTAGGTCTTCTTTTGTGCGAAGCGGATGACCACAATTGAACAGCTGACTCTTGTCTGGATTACAGCTGTTGAGTACAGCTCTTGTCAGGAGTACAGATTGGCTACAGCTGTTGAATAATATTGTGACCGACCATTTCGCATAGAAGAAGACCTACCATTACACGCACACACGCAAAAAAGTTTGTTTATTTTGTATAAAGTTATCGTGAATAGGGTATAGATGAATTGAATTATTTGACATAAATTGATAATTAATTACTTCTGGATCATTTTTCTTGGAGTAGAAAACCTTCGGCAAGAACAAATATTTGGGCTTTACCTGAAAATTTGGATTATATTTTATTCAATTAGAAATGCTGAGGGTAAGGGCAATGTGTTTTCTTTCTTACACTATACCCTATTCACGATCACTTTATACAAAATGAACAAAATTTTCGCGTGTAAAGGTGGGGTTTCCTGTATGCGAAATTGTCCGCCGGTCGGCCGCACTTGAACAGTTGTAGCCAATCATAGATCTTGTTGTTGAAGCTCAAGGATAAGGCAAGAGCTGTGATTGTCTACAGCTGTTCGATTGCGGCCGACCGTCGGGCCGTTTCGCATAAGGGAAACCTACCTTTACTGCACAAAAAGTTTGTCCATTTCATCTCAAGTGATCGTGAATATGGTATATAGGTATTTTTGTCATTAGATAATTGAGTTAATTCATTCGTTAATTAATCACAGAAATTGTTAGGTAATTATGTACTGGAATAGGAAACTAGGCTAAGCCTGCACCATTTCCTTAAACTTGAGTTCAAAACTCATTTGTGATCATCACCATTGATTACATGTAAAAAATGTCTTCAGCTTCTGTATAAGAAACTGTCATTTTGTAAACCTAGGCATCCTGCTGAGGTAATCTTTCAAAAACTGAACTTTGAAACTTAGGGCTGTTTAAAATAAATGAAAAACAAACACCCTTTTAAAAAATTATTTTATCCACATTGATAATGACCTAATGTGCCGAAACATGTCTGTGTTTTAATAATTTTATAAAGTTTTTTAAAAGGGTGTTTGATTTTCATTTATTTTTCAATTAATCTTTCAAACTAGCGTAGGTCTATCCCAATTTTGCTCTTATGTCATACGCGGCGATTAAAAAGCTTGCTATATATGGCACAGTGTCTGGTGAGATGGGTGAGATGTAAGTTAGTGATATTATTTATGCATGAAAGACAGCTTTTATAATCTTCCTATTATAATGTAGTTGCTAGCGAAACTGCTCCTTGAATATTCCATCGGTTTATTATTATATTCTTATTTAGGCTTATACATTATTTTTTACAGTAAATGAACAGAGAATTTTTTATAGCAAATTGATAATACACATAATTCAATCCTTTGAAGATAAGTAGAATGATTATTGGCAATGATGACACTACTCAGCTCGCTTCGATGCTTGATGATGAAACTCTATGTTCCCTATTCATGTTGTTCTGAGCCAATAAATTATCATTTTCTCTCCGTTTTCCCATGAGTTATTTACAATATTAGTTCTATATGATGAATTTTATCTGTAAATATCATGGGATATGCTAACTTATGGAGCTTACCAATCAAACATGTGACACTCAATGATATATAGTATGTACAATCAACACTCAAGTGTATGTACATATACTGCTCTATTGTTTAATCACTGAATATCTTGTTTATTGAAAGTATTTGATTCAAGTTGCTGATGCATATATTGGTAGGAATAAGTAAGTAGTCACGGTACGGCTGCTCCTTCCCCAAGCTTGAGCTTGCTCTTTTGGGGAAGTTGTTCCATATGTTTATTTTTATGTTGTTATCGATTCATTTTACTGCATTTCATTTGAAAAAATGCACTAATGGTCTTGACCGGATAATCGCAAATATATGATGCGATGTATTTTTTACACGTTTCCGAGCCCCCAGAACACGTATCTGATGTCCGTTCAAATTTATATATCTCTATATATATATATATATTTATATTTATATATGTACAGATTCTTGTTGACACGATAACTCCCGAAGGGCTTATCGGAGAGCGACCAAATTTTGCACAAAAATCATTAGTGTTAATATCTCGGACAAGTTCGTTAACCAGCCAAATTGGTCCAAGGGAAGGGGGTAAAATTAGGGGATGAAAATTTTGAAAAATCACTACAAATTGACCAATGACTTGATCGTTTTGAAAATTGGTGTGTATAATACCCTTATTATGCCCTACAATTTGAGCCATCAACGAAAAAAATCCAATAAAAAATGGCGAATAATATGCCGAAAATTGTGTTTTCCATGGGTTTTTCGAAAACGGCACCTTTGAATTCATACCCTGAATAGCTCATTATAAGTCATATGATTTGAGCCATCATAGAATTGCATTTGAAATGCACTCTTTCCGACCGCCAGCTGCCGGAACGAATTTTTTCTGTTTAATTCTACATTGTATATTATTGTAATGTTTTTCTGAGGAATAAAAAATAGTATAGCCACACTGTGAGTACACTGTCTGCAATCTAAGTCATTGTATAGTCAGTCCAAGCAAAGAAGACATTCTGGCCAGTTGGGAAAATTACTCCAGCTCGGTCAATATTGGTTCAAAATTATAAATTGACCTCAAAATTGAGGAAAAATTCTGATCTAAGATTTCACACCAAATTCATAATTTTTGAACCAATATTTCCCGAGATGGAGTCATTTTCTTATCTGGTCAACATGTCTTTTTTGCTTGGACAGACTATATCATAAATACGTGTAATCTTTAGAAGCGTCAAGCTGTGTTCCTAAAATCTAACGCTAATCATATGATTTTGTTGATATCACTTTCCATTAGGGTTTTGAAAAGACAAACCTGTAGACAATATTTTAAGGTTTACAATTTATTGACTTTTCATTCACGTAATATGGATAATTCGTCGCATCCCCAACTATCGCACAATAATAAATCAATCAATGTAACTGTTATCCGTTATTGGAATCTGCCGCCTCAAATAAGAGTCGTATCTTGTTTGGCGTGGCAATTCAGAACTGGCTGAGAAATGAGCGCACAGAATTGGTTTGAGCAAGCAAGCAGATGTGTGTGTGTGTGTGTGTGTGTGTGTGTGTGTGTGTGTGTATGCTTACTTGTGTTGATTAGTAAAGACATAATAATAGTTTTTTCGCTTTACACTGTTTAGACTGAACTGAAATGACCTTGTGACCTACTGAATTGAACTTAGTGAACTGACCTATTGTTGAAAATAATGTTGAGCTTCAGAAAAATTGATTAAATATTTCTTATTTGATAACCGGCTGCAAGTTTTGATACCAGAAATCGACTCAAAATGAAATTTTGAATCTAAAAATGTATAAATTGTCCCCGTAAAGTCCAATTTGAGCCTATTTTTAAATTATATATCTTGAATTATGTAATAGGCTGGGAATTATTCTGTAAATCAATTCATTAATTGTTACTTGAACTGAATTCAATAAGTGTAGGGTTAAGTTTAAAGCCTCCTGTACACGGGGTTAGTAGTGGCGGCCAGTCGAATAGCTGTAACCAATCACAGCTTTTGTCTTGTTATTGAGTAAAACAACAAGAGCTGTGATTGGCTACAGCCATTCGACTGGCCGCCACTACTAACCCCGTGTACAGGAGACTTAAGAGAGGACCTAACCTTTGTAAAATGAAGACAATGAATAAATGATAACTATAGTCTGTCCAAGCAAAGAAGAATGTCTTATTTGCTGTTGCATAAATGTGTGAAATCTTCAGAAGCTTCAAGATGTGTTCCTTAGTTCTTTATTCTTTCTTTACAATTGCGACTTGGTTTCCAAGTATTTTAAGCAAAGGATGAATGAGTGATGATGAATGATGATGAAGGTTTGAGATGTAGGTTATATGTCTCAAGGTAATTAGAATAGAAGGTATGAGCCATCAGCATCGTAGCCGGGAGGAAACAGTGAATTTTGACGTCATTGGCACCACAGTTGATATTTCATGTGGAAAATTAATTTATTTTCAATACAGATCGATGACAATGTTTGTTGTTTTGATTTGCAGACGTACAAGGAGCACTTGGAAGGGCAGAAGCACAAGAAGAAGGAGGCGGCTATGAAGGCGGGAGGGTCAGGTAGTGGTGCCGGGGGCGGTGGAGGTGGTGGCACGATGGGAGGGGGACGGGGCGCCGCTAACGCGCTGCGCTGTGAGCTGTGTGACGTCACCTGCACCGGATCCGACGCGTATGCAGCGCATATCAGGGGTGCCAAACATCAGAAGGTTGGTTGCAGCGTTTTTCTATTAGTAGCAATTTCCATTGTGTACAACATTCCTTCCTATTTGTGGAATTGAAAATTCGACTCAGTAATGCAGCTATAGTCTTGTCGAGCAAAGAAGACATTCCTTCAAAATCGCAGCTGTTCAATGCTGCCAGCAATCGAAAATAAAAATTGTCCAACTCTTGAGACATTCTGGCAATATTGGAAAATGACTCCAGCACGGTCAATATTGAATCAAAAATTATAAATTTGGTCTCAAATTGTAGATGAGAAACTTTTCTACTATTTGAGAACAAATTTTATAATTTTTGAACAAATGTTGAACGAGCTGGAGTTATTTTCCCATCTAACCAGAATGTCTCCTTTCTTGGAAAGACTACTATCTGTCTCTCATCACAACTCTTCAGCGGTATGTTGGCAGAAGTGATTATCAGATCTGCGCATGCGTAGTCTCACTCTTGTTTCAATCTTCCATTTTGGAGGAATGTCTCCTTTGCTCGACAAGACTATACGGAGGAGTTTCTAAAGTGGATCGACTCACTTGTCAAACTTAGTGTTATTCATTATAGAAGATATTTTTTAAACTATCATGTCTAGTTCTTCAATGTTATGTTCTTTTTTGCATAATCTCTACATTATTCCACAGTAAATAAATAACGTAACGAATTTTATTTTGGCAAATGAATAATTCAATTCATTCAAAATCAGTAGGATATTGGCAATGATGACACTACTCAGCTCGCTTCGATGCTTAATGATGAAAACCTATGTTCCCTATTCATGTTGTTCTGAGCCAAAATCCATATTCACTCTGTCTTTGATAATTTCCAATCTCTTGAACGTTGATGCGGGTTTTTTCCAAACACACTCAAAGTTGAGGGACCCTCAAATTTTGATGAACAGCTGACATTTTCTATGATAAGTAAAGGAAATACTTGGAAAAACCGGGCATTAGTCTTTCAAAACGTTCCTGAATTCCATGCATCTGCACAAAAGGCTTCTCGAGTTTTTTCGGCGTTGTTATCTCTTGTAACGTATATTTATTTGATATATTTGTCATATCATCTATACCCTATTCACGATCACTTGGAGACGAAATTAACATACTTTTTGCGTGTGTGTGCTTATAATGGTAGGTCTTAACCTATGCGAAACGTTCAGACGGTCGGCCGCGTTCGAAAAGCTGTAGCCAATCACAGCTCAAGACCTTGTCTTGAGCTGTGATTGACTACAGTTCAACTTGTCTGTAATTGGCTACAGCTGTTCGACTGCGGCCGACCGTCTGACCGTTTCGCATAGATTAAGACCTACGATTCATTACACGGACATACATGCAGAAAGTTATTAATTTCGTCTCAAGTGATCGTGAATAGGGTATAGTGGATATATTATTATTAATTAACATGAAATTATTTCATATTGCTCCTTCATCATTGTATTATTTATTAGTAATTTATATCTTTATTTATTTTGTCTACTATTGTTATTTTCATTTTTAATTTTACTTTTTTTTACTTTGCACTATTTTCTTGAATGAACTCACAGCTACAAGTTTGTCTTTGCTGGCTGTTCCAAAACATTAGTTAGAATTTATTTTAATTTTCATATCTCATATCTATCTTGTATTTCTAATGAACAAATAAATAATATGCTTATTCTTGTATTGAATAAATGATCACTATTTATTGGCAATGATGACACTACTCAGCTCGCTTCGATGCTAAATGATGAAAACCTATGTTCCCTATTCATGTTGTTCTGAGCCAAAAACCATCTTCACAAATAATTTACAATGTTGGAAGGTAGTATGAACAAGGTATTTATTGTTGATAGGCATTTAAAATCAATTGATAGAGTGAATGGATATGATGAAACGATGACGAGACTGAGTGGCAATTCTCCACGATTCTTGACTTGAGTTTTTCTTGTCGAAGAAACCGATCTGAGAATTGTTTTACGGTGCTGATTCGGCAATCTGATCCTATAGAATTTAAAATTTCTAATTAACTTGGAATCACAATACTACGAATTGAATTGAAAAATCATGGGATGAGTCCATATCTCCATATCATATTGAATTTGATCCAATAAGTTGATTATTCTTCGTAAAAGAATTCTCAATTTTTTGGAAATTGTTTTCTTTTGTGATGTACTGTACAGTATATTGATTCTCAATATCAAACAAATAATATTCATTGATTTGATGAAATGTATTATTTGGTGGATAACGCACAGGCAATTTTCCAAAACGTCTTATTTCCAGATTTTAAAATGTTCCAAATTTAGGTTGTAATTAACTTGATTAGTTGATGTATTTTTAAATTAAATTTAAGTTAGTATAACATTTAAAAAATATCAGAAATTTTTGGAAATTATCAATTTTACTTGAAATTTTTAAAGCAAAACTATTGAATGGATACTTAATACCTATGATGATGACAATGGGCAATGATGACACTACTCAGCTCGCTTCGATGCTTAATGATGAAAACCTATGTTCCCTATTCATGTGCTCTGAGCCGATAATGATTTTTGAAATTCGTTCATTTTCTTCTTGAATTACAGAATACATATAATGCAAATTAGAAGGCTCTAATTTAATTATAAAAAATTTATTGAGGAGCGAGTTCCAAATAGCAGTAAATAAATTAAAATCAGAATCTATTTCATTCATCTGATATCAATTTACTTTACATAAATAATTGAAATCACTTATTGCAAATACATTTTATGATAATTTATAGTTTTATCCAAACGGAAGTGGAAATAGCATAGAAGTGATTATTTTTTTATTAAGTTCCTTATTTGTGATATTTTCATCCAAAATTAGGATAGAAGACGTTTTGGACATATATGTCTGTGTTTTCACCATCAAGTGTTATTGTGTCATTGAATAAATGAATAATCAATCAATATTATTATAATATTTACTACTTATTGAACTATTTCTACTAGTTTCTACAGTATTATATTTCTCCAATTTATATTACTACAATCTTTATTTGTACAGGGTGTCTAGCAGTCGGGAAAATCGGGAAAGTCGGGAATTAGTCTGTATATGAAATTAGGTCGGGAAAAGTCGGGAATTATCCTGGAATTTGAAGTCAAGTCGGGAAAATTCATAGATTATAAAGTTTTTCATTTTTTCCATATTAGTTGCTTTCATATTGGGCTGGCCTGAACTAGTGTTTGGTATCAAACATCGATATTTTGCAAATCAACCGGTATCAGGTTTTGGCGGGGAGGGGGGGTTGAAAGGTGCAAAATTTCAGTTTTTCCTGAATTGGTGTCGAACCAAGCTTTGGACGAAGAAGTTCTATGCATGTGTTTTCTAGAGAATAAAATTTGGGAGGGATTAAGACCAATTACAACTCTGTATTGTATCGTCAACCGTTCCCAAGTTACATTTTTTTAAACTCCATACTTTTTTGACAGGAATTATTCCGTTACCGTAGTTTAGAAGTTTGTAACTTCCAATTGGAAACACTTGCATCCGTATTTCAAAATCCCTCTCGGCGAAATTCATTTCTCTTCAATTTGATACTCGAGACAATAATTTTTGTAGCCTATAGAACAAGTTGGCGTAGTTAGGAATCGTCCTTTCTCTTGGGATGTTGAGGTTCGAGTCTAATTGCACCGTACTATATATAAACATAAAATATGTTAATAGTATGTTTTTATGTATATATTAAAATATACCCTAATTCAAGACATAGGGTGGTAGATTTTTAGACATAAAATCATATATAACGAGTTGCAACGTTCAAAAACGCATAGAGAAACTCCAACTTTGTCTTGAAAAAAGTCGGGAAAAAGTCTTGAATTTCATTCATGAAAATTGCTAGACACCCTCTTGTATCAGGCCTACCACTCATATTTCTCTGTACAGATGTATGTTAGAGCTTATATAGGCAACAAAGGCCTGTGCGTAAGCTCAAAAAATATTACTTCTTATAAATATTGTAAAGTCTTACAATCATGAAGAACAAATGAATTCTTAGCTTGAGAATTGAAAAATAAACAAACGTACATAATTATTTCAAATATTAAGTGAATCGTTACAACGTCTTTTCTTTGGGAATAGAGTCCTTGAGGATGAGAGCTCTAATATTGTGAATTGACATGTCCAAGCAAAGAAGACCCTCTGGAAAGATGGGAAAATGGCTCCAGCTTGGTCAAAATTTGTTCAAGAATCATAAATGTGGTCTTAACAGTAGACCAAATTGTTTCCTACAATTTGAGATCAATTGATAATTTTTTAACCAATATTGACCGAGCTGGAGTCATTTTCCCATCTTGCCATAGGGTCTTCTTTGCTTAGATATACTATAGTAGTGTCATATATTGAGTACAATACAAAAATTATTAGTGTCTTCTGTAATTATTAGTGTAAATTATGAAGTGTTTCTTTTAATAATATTCAATTTGAGATGGAAGTCTTTGTGGATGAGCGCTTAAATATTGTTGTGTTTATTTGTCGTACAGGTGGTGAAACTGCACACCAAGCTGGGCAAGCCGATTCCCGCTGTTGATCCCAAGGCGGCTCAGGCCACCGGCGGCAAAACAGAGACCAACATTGTCGCCAACAAAATCACTTTTGTTGCATGTGAGTACAAACTACTTCGCAATCATACATTATTTGATACAGAGACTAAATAAGAGACCCTAAAGGGGTGCTTTCCGAAACTACGTCGGCCCTCAGCGTACAATGAAACCTACGTGTTCTTACGGAATGTTCTAGTGACTTGTGGTGATGCTGCTATCTAGTGGTACGTTACAGAAACAAGTTATCTTGCATTTGAAACTTACTATAGTAACTTGATTCTTTGTAAGCTGCGTAGTTTTGGAAAGCACACCATAAGGAGGATTATCTTGTATGAAGTGGATTACTATTATATGTCTGGTCGAACAAAGAAGACATTCAGGCAAGATGAGAAAATGACTCCAGCTCGGTCAATATTGTAAGCTTTGGTCTAAAATTGTAAAGCGAAATGTTTTCTACAATTTGAGACCTAATTTATAATTTTTAAACAAACATTGACCGAGCTGAAATCGTTTTCCCATCTTGCCAGAATGTTTTCTTTGTTGGACCAAACTAGTTTTGAAGTTTTAAAAAACTGGTGGCCACGAAACCATGGTCCTCTACGAAAGTAAACGGTAGAATTGACATCATCAGTGTGTTACATTTCTTTATTTCATCTCAATACAACTCAAATTGTGATTCAATAGTAAATCCAATGAGAGTTAGTAAAATTAAGGTCTATTCTGGATATACAATTTTGTGTGTATACTATTCTGGTGTATTCTTTGGTATAGTCCAACCAAGCAAAGAAGAGCCTCTGGCAAGATGGAAAAATTACTCCAGCTTGGTCAATATTTATTGAAGAATAACAAATGTAGTTCTTAATAGTAGATCAAATTGTTCCCTACAATTCGAGTTCAAATTGATAATTTAAAAATCAATATTGACCAAGCTGGAGTCATTTTCCCATCATGCAAGAGGCTCTTCTTCTGCTTGGTCAGACTATAACACTATTTTTAACCACAATCATACACTTAACTATTTGACTTTTCATGTTGAAAAAGCTTGGATTGCACTAATCATTAGTTCATTCATTTCCTATTGCTTTTATATTCTATATCCTACCTGCTATTAAGGTAATATATTACCTCAAATGTAATTAATTGAAAGTGAACAATTGGCTATGATGACTCCTTACCCAGCTCGCTTCGATGCGTTGTGATGAAAAATGATCATGTTCTGAGCCAATTGTTTATCAGTGAATACTTTGACAATTCCATGGTCTATCGACTGAGGTGAAAACTAAACCCAACTGATACCACCTCATATAATTTTAGACATCTCTGAACATAATTACCAACAACTTCTTTTCCTATTCCCTTGAGCTCTTGCAGATCGTTTACATTCGTCGCTGTGTGCAATTTGAGTCGAATTGACAGTGGTGTGGTGAGCCTTAATTATGAAATATAAAATTGTCATTCGCTATATAGAATAGTAATTTATCATTGACATGAAACATTTTACAATGTATGGTCAAATTATAGACAGTATATAAGTCACAAAATTCTTATTTATAATACAAAAACTGTACAATTTATAATACTAAAAGGTGCCACTAATTATATAATTTTTGAAGTTTATTTCATAACATTCGGCAACTCTGTATATACATTCTTTGAGTAACATATTTTTTAGTGTTTTTACAAGCAATACAAGAGAGTTTCTTAAAGCTAATTGAAGATACTCAGCTCTAAGGTCATTTCTGTGCCTAGTGTTGGAGCTATTTGTCTAATTCTCCTTTATTTTGATGGACGTGAGTTAACAAGCTCAGAACATACATGGATGGCAATGTCAGTAATCTTATAAATTTGAATAAAGATTTGAATAAGTGATTGTTAATGATAATTCTATCATAAATAATCAAATGGAAAGAGATATGAATGCGAAATCATATATTTTTATTTAAATCATAGGCCTATTAACTAAGATAATAAAAATATTAGCGTGTAATACTGGCCTTGTGTAGTTATTTGTAAATTCTATATGTGAGTTCCAGTTAAGTTTGGTCAATATACGACAAAGTCTATCTTGTTTGAGATCATATTATCATGTTAGCACACATGTTACATGAATATAGTCTGTCCAATGGAAGAGCACATTCTGGCAAGATGGGAAAATGACTCCAGCTCGGTCAATATTGGTTGAAAAATTGTTAATTTGGTCTCAAATTGTAGATCAGAATGTTTGCCAGCTGTTATTGCATATTGTTGAATTTACTTTGATGTTTCAGCCGGCAACCTGGGAACAGTGAAGACCGAGCCGACGACTGCATCGAGTGGTGGCAGTGCGGCAACGGCAAGTGGCCGCAGTCAGCAGCAGCAGTCGACGGCTGCGTCCACTGCAGCTGCAGCTCAGGCCACTGAAGCTGCTGCTGTGAAGGAGGAGCCGGCTGCAGCGGTGAAGACGGAGGACGTGGAGATGGCCGCCTCCGATAATATCACGCCCGTCGGACACGAGTACATTGAGGAGATATTGAATGATGAAGGTGAGACTCGAATCAAAGCATGCTTTAAAAGCTCAGATAAGATGGAAAAAAACAAGAAACCAATCACCTGCAAGGAAAATCCTGTGCGCAGGTGAGAGCCCCTAACATTATCCAATACAACAAACAAGCCATTAAGAAAACCTAAAACTTGGGAAAATTAAGAAAACGAAAACTTGAGAAAACTCCATACTTACATAAGACGTCCTTTGTCTATTTATATAGCAATATAATTTAATTTGTGTATAATTCAAGTTTTAAGTGTGGACATAACCTCTATTTTGAATATTTTAACCAAAATTGGGAAGAAGAGACGTTTTGGGCTTTGTCTGTTTTTCAATCCTATTGTATTTCAATTAAATAAATAATAATAAATAATTGTAGATTCTAATTGATAATAATAATAATAATAATTATTATTAATTAACTATTATAATTATTATTTATGATTAGCGTATGATTTATTGATGGGGAGTTAGGAAGAAGTTCCACTGCCGACATAACCACGAAATCCCATTTTTCGATGATGGGGAATTGTGATAATTCATGTTTGTTTACACTGTTTGAAGAAACTCTGAGAATAAATTTTAATATCTATTAAATCCAGTAATATAGTAATGAAAATTTGGAAAAAGGTTGAAAGAAAAAGAAAGAGAGATGGTAAGCGTACTATTGAAATAAAAAGATGTCAAAGTAAAGGAGGCGTTCTGGGAAGATGGGGAAAATGGCTCCAGCTCGGTTAATATTGTTTGAATTTGGTCTCAAATTGTAGAAAATATTCTGATCTACAATTATTAGTGATCAAATTTATGATTTCTGAGCCAATATTGATCGAGCTGTTGTCGTTCCCCCATCTTGCCAGAATTTCTTCTTTGCTTGGACAAACTATGCCATATTGAATAAATAAATCTTACTTCCTCCATGAAAAACATTATAAAAACAAGATTACAAATAACTGTTCTTACAACTAACAATTAACTGATATTTTTCTCTAGTAATTGTGATCAGTGTGCACAAAAAAAATAAGTTGACTGAATTTACTCTCAGCAAAGATACATAATTTTCCTGTACTATGCCTACCTACCAAACAGTGTAATAAATAATTAGTCTAATAATTCGAGTAATTTCTAGTTTGCTTGTTTCTCAATGGCTCAACAGCCCAATAAAGGCCTAGGCGTACCAGCTAGTTGCCAGTTTTATATAATATCAACTATTAATTACTACTATTAGTAATGTAATTCAATCGAGTGCTTTCTTTTTACATATTTAATTTTCATGTTCGATCATATGTTTTCCCTCACTTTCTGTATCAATCAATCGTCTCTTTTCATCTTTTTGATTTATTTCGAATGTGTTTCAGGCAAGCCGATTAGCTTCAACTGTAAGCTGTGCGACTGCAAGTTCAACGACCCCAACGCCAAGCTGATGCACATGAAGGGCCGGCGGCATCGGCTGCAGTTCAAGAAGAAGGTGAATCCAGACCTGGTGGTGGACGTGAAGACGTCACTGCGCCAGCGTCGCATCCAGGAGGAGAAACAGCGCAAGCAGGCGATGCGCGATGACTTTTTCAGACGACGCGAGGAGGAACGGTCAGTGCCAAGTCAATGACTTTAGTCATCTCATTTAACTGTGAACCTCTGTTAAAATGAAATGATCATATGCTTATAACCTAAAATTTTGGACTATATTTGAATGGAAATTGTGCACCTAGGGCTATGCCTGTTCTTTCTTACCAATGTCTTTTTGCCAATATATTAATAAAGTAAAATTAATTTGAAATTTCCAACAAAATTCCTATCCAATTGAATAAAAAAAGACACAGAATTTCTCCTATTCCCAGTTTTATCCTTGCTATGCAGTATTATGCAGTATTATCATTGCTCTGCATTTCATGTCAATATAACAGTCAAGTCATCTCATTAAACCATGAATAAAGCATACCCTGCAACTATGAAATTGATAATGGATTTGGCATTTTCAACAATATTCCTATCTAATTGAATAATGAAACACACAGCATTCCTCCTACTTCACCTTCAATCATTACTATCAATCTCATGTCAACCTTACTATCGAGTCAACTCATTCAACTATGAACCTCTGTAACAATAAAATGATCATATGTTCAAAATTTCCAACAAAATTCCTACCCAAATTGAATAAGGAAAGACACAGCAATCCTCCTATTCCCAGTTCTATCCTTGCTATGCTGCATTATTCTTGCTCTGCATCTCATGTCAACCTGACAGTCAAGTCATCTCATTTAACTATGGATATGACATTCCCTGCAACAATGAAATGATCATGGATTATCACGTATTTTCCTTGAGATTAAAGAACAAGAGCTGTGATTGGCTACAACTGTTCGACTGCGGCCGACCGTCGGATAAAGGAAGATCCACCTTTTCTCGCACACACAATATGCTAAAAGTTAGTTCATTTCTTCTCAAGTGATCGTGAATAGGGTAGGCTATAGTGTTATTATGAATAGTATTCATCATCATCAACGTCATTTTTTCAATAATTATTCTCATAAGTGAGTGCAACAAGACAATGTCCAAAATTGCTGCTCTACCAATTTATATAACAGTCCAAAACAAGGTTATTAAGTATCATGAAGCTTGATATTGAGATTTTCCACTTCAAAACACATTTTCAGTATGAACAATTTCGAGCTTTGATAAAGGTTCACTTCTAAGTTTCAAAAATAGACAAGATTAATATTCTGTAAGGTTTCAATATTTTCAATTCACTTCGAAAAAATTTTTAGCAAATAAAAAAAACTTAATAGAACCCATTACAGCTGATTGGCCGTATATGCAGTTTATAATTACAGTTGTCGGTTTTGTGTTGCAGCATGATGGAAGTTGAGGAGCGCATGTACTGGGAGGAGCGCCGCCGTTATGAAGAGGAGATGGAGTACTATGAGTGGTACAACAGTCGCCGCCTCCATGGAGGGGTGGGTCCTAGGGGGGGCCCTCTGCCCCCGCCGCCGCCCATGCCACTACCGCCGCCCCCGCCCCCACACTTTGGCGGACCGCCGGGCCCACCTGGGCCAAAGGTAATTTCTCATAATTAAAAAAAAAAAAATTTATAGTAGTAATAATAATAATAATGAGCATAATAAAAAAACGGTAGATTTTTCAAATGAAGATTCTATGTGTTAACTGTAAACGTTCCCGTGTACATTCAGCCGTTCCATTTGCCAATTTCTGGTAGAGTGTAAACTTGGAAGAAGCACTACAAGTAGATAGTTCATGTCCATGTTGAAGAATGAACCCTGTGTCTCCAACTTAGATGGTTAACATACTATTAAAAAAATTGAATTTTTTAACAAATTTTATGTAAATAAATTTTTTAATAAATGTTATATTTTTTTCAAACATACTTTTGAAAGAGAAAGATTAAAGTTACTCGAAAAATGTTTATGATTCATTCAATAGTCCTTTTGAACAATGCATCAGATCTTCCATTAATATGTTCAGTTAGATAATCTAGAATATTATTAATAAATTTATTTGTTAGATAAAAGAATTGTACACTACTCATACCTAGTATAGTCTGTGTGTCTGTCCAAGCAAAGAAGACCCTCTGGCAAGATGGGAAAATGACTCCAGCTTGGTCAACATTTCTCAAGAAATATAAATAATGTCTTAATAGTAGATCAAATTATTTCCTACTATTTGAGATCAAATTGATAATTTTTGAACCAATATTGACAAAGCTTGAGTCATTCTCCCATCTTGCCAGAGGGTCTTCTTTGCTTGGACAGACTATACACAGACCTTGAGCTAGATGCGTTCTTAATCTTGAATAGGTTTTAATGTCGTATTATACTATTTTCTCCCTAGCTGATGCACTCAAGTTCCTTGATGCACAAATAACTATTTCTGAAACATGGAAGAATTATTTGGTATTGCAGTACACCAACTTGTGGATAATTAATGATACTTATTATTGATTAGAACCTCCATATATTGCTATACAAATGGACAAAGGACTTCTATAACTGCAAATATTGACCAATGAACTAAATAGCAAGCGAGATCCATGTAATGAGAACAGTTTCATTCTATGGATTTAATACGTTGGTCAATATTTGCAGTTGCAGAAGTCCTTAGTCTATTTATATATCAATATATGGAGATTCTAATTAATTATTATAATTATCCAGCAGTTGTACTGCAATATCTAATAATTCTTCCATCTTGAATACCTAGCCGGTTAGGCTAACATCAAAATTGAATGAGGCTGTTCAGTGGTTAAGCCACTCGGCCGGCAACCGGGAGGTACTGGGTTCGGTTCCCAGTCCGGGCAGAGTTTTTTTAACTGTTTCATTCAATGGATCTCGCTTGGTATTTAGTACATTAGACAATATTTGCAGTTGCAGAAGTCCTTTGTCTATTTATATAGCAATATATGGAGGAAGATTCTATATGATTATTAATTCTGAAACGCTTTGTGACAGGCGTTTGGACCAATGCTGCACGGTGTGGGTGGAGGTGCGTTGCGACGCATTGAAACGCAGAGCAACGACGAACGGCACGTGTTGGCCCGCCATGCAGCCATCTATCCAAAGGAGGCCGAGCTGGGTGCCGTGCAGAAGATTGTGTCGCACGTTGAGAAGGCGCTCAAACTGGTGTCTGATCAGCTGTCCTCACCCCCCGCACCCGCCACTCCCAAGGGCGCGAGCAAGGAGACGGCTGCTGCCAATACGTGAGTCTTATCTATTGTATTCTATAGTGGAAAATATTGAGACTGTATAATCATAGTGTGGACATGGACTGTGTCACTTTTCATTGGTCAGCTCGGTCAACTCCGCCATAGTTTTGCCAAGTCTCAGAAGATTTACATTGAAATCATATGTTTCTCTGAGATACTCACTTCTCATCCAGAATTGCCTCTGCCAGTTTTAGTTTCCACATTTGAAAGCTTTAAATCAAAATCGAAAGTGGAGGAACTATTTTAAATGCCACAGAAATCATTCCTTATGATATTTCTATTACAAAACGTTGGAAAAACAAGTAAAATAGTTCATGTTTGCCTGTAATCCACACCATAATTCAAAAGCTTGGCAAAAATATGGCTGTTGGGGAAAAAATTTGATCTCAACAAAATGTAATAAAGCGCTTCACACCAATGGCCACACTATGATTATACAGTCTCTATAGTGGGAAAGTAGAGTAAAAAATCGGTCCTTTCAAATACATTTAAATCATTTTTCATGATGTTTATCATGAAAATGTTTATGCTGTTTATGGATGTTTTCATGCTGTTTCGACGGATGCATTATTATTGTGTTGTCTCATAATAGTTTATTTTCAATCATTTCTGCTTATTCCTATCATAAACCAGTTCAGAAAACACAAGAGGAATTCTATAAGAGAAGTTTCATAATCATATTTCAAGAAAAATATGTTTAAAAGTGAGGAAAGCCAAGTGCTATCATTTTTTTTAATGAATTGTACGTATGGTTCACAGTTGCCATTCTATTAGACCAGGACCGTGTCTCATAAAGAATTACAATCGACAATTAAGTTACTTATAATTCGTGGATTTTATTGGCGTTTCTGTCTCATAAACGTTTCCAATAAAGCGAAAATTCTACAATATCAACTGATTAGAAAAATAACATGAAAACCGATTTACCAGTATCTCAAGATAGAATCCCAAGATAGAATAATTATAAATAATAATACTAATTCTTGTATTGAATAAATGAACACTATTATGGCAATGATGACACTACTCAGCTCGCTTCGATGCTAAATGATGAAAACCTATGTTCCCTATTCATGTTGTTCTGAGCCAAAAACCATCTTCACAAATAATTTACAATGTTGGAAGGTAGTATGAACAAGGTATTTATTGTTGATAGGCATTCGAAATCAATTGATAAAGTGAATGGATATGATGAAACGATGACGAGACTGAGTGGCAATTCTCCACGATTCTTGACTTGAGTTTTTCTTGTCGAAGAAGTCGATCTGAGAATTGTTTTACGGTGCTGATTCGGCAATCTGATCCTATTGATTTTGGTGTTTCTAATTTACTAGGATTTTAGAATTACAAAATGACGAATTCGATTTGTTATTATTATTTTGTTGAAAAACCGTGGGATAAGTCCATCTATCTTGCTTTTCACTTATAAATGTATAAAATACTAATCATTCTAAGAATGTTCTAAGCATCGCTTCGATGCTTAATGATGCAGTAGACAATTAATTGTAAACTTTTTTTACAGTTATTGTATTGTCATTCTTTGAAATCAAATCAATAACCTAATTATTTATAAAATTATCCAATACTCTTTGTTTCTTTGTGTTCATAGTGATTCATTGGCAATGATGACACTACTCAGCTCGCTTCGATTCTCAATGATGAAAACTCTTGTTCCCTATTTATGTTACTCTGAGCCAATTATTACAATTTAATAGTTAATTATTTATGGAATTTGAACCAATAACAAAAATTATCAATGTACTAGGTGTTTCTGACAAAATAAGATATTTGATGAAAGACAAAAAAAGTTTTGAAAAGATTGCTGTTTTTGTCTCTTTTCAAATCCTGATTTGTTAGGTTTGGGTGAGTTTTAGACGTTTCTAAAGATTTTTTCCTTCAGAATTCAATGCTTTTCAATATTATATAATTCGAATCACCGGTCAACAATAAATTATCCTACGACCATCTGTTATGGCCATTTATTTGAATCCAAGCGCGCGGTCTTGTCTGTACGGTGCTGCCGCCTGGATTGTGCCATCTTTTCGAAACTATAGTTTGCTGCAATCGTCTGTTGCATTCGCAGTGAGAGAGTCTCACGGTGTGCCGGCGAACGGTTTTTTGTTGTACTCGCCTGGCCGGGCAATATGTGTTAATTGTTGTGTTGAATGTATAAATATTTGGAAAAAGCAAGCAGTTTATCAGTGATCAATACTACACCAAGCAGGACAAGGAGCCACCATAGCCAAAGTATCATCAGGTATCTCCCTACCCTGGGTTATATTATATTCCTCTCTTACCATTATTCCATCCTATCTATTTATTTAAATACTGATGATTGATAATTTGGCTCATAAATTAGAAATTACCTCTGGTGAGTTAATTATTTATATTATTTTGAAAATTGCTATAATAATTTTGTCAGTAAACCTTTTGGTTAATTTCAGCTTGGATATTAGTATTAAAACAACCTTTATTATACAGTCCACTCAGTTTTATCGTACACCATCCCTTTGAAGTTGAAAATTTTAGTTTTCAGCTTGTTTTGTTCATTATTTCAATAAACATCACAGTTACAAACTTATAACTGCTTCCATTTCATTTCTCAGCTAATTCAACGAGAGAATTGACCACTATAGTACCCTATCAACGCCGCTACAAAATTATAAAATTGAAATTTAGAGAAATGTGAAACTAAAATGGCGGCTGTGTGAGTAATTGAGGACTTTCAAACAGTTCCAAAATGAGATTTAGATATGTTCGTTCCCCGGGAGTTCTGAAACACCTTTGATGGAAATGTCCATATTGGCAATGATGACACTACTCAGCTCGCTTCGATGCTTAATGATGAAAACCTATGTTCCCTATTCATGTTGTTCTGAGCCAAAAACCTGTCTTTGATAATCTACAATCTCTTAAACGGTTCTTTCAAAACGTTCCTGAATTCCATGCATCTGCACAAAAGGGTTCTCGAGGTTTTTTTGGCGTTGTTTTCTCTTGTAACGAATATCCATTCGCTATATACATAGGTCATATCATCTATACCCTATTCACGATCACTTGAGACGAAATTAACATACTTTTTGCGTGTGTGTGTGTGCTTATAATGGTAGGTCTTAACTTATGCGAAACGGTCAGACGGTCGGCCGCGTTCGAAAAGCTGTAGCGAATCACAGCTCAAGACAAGGTCTACAGTGCAACTTGTCTGTAATTGGCTACAGCTGTTCGACTGCGGCCGACCGTCTCAAGTGCTCGTGAATAGGGTACAGTGGATATATTATTATTTACATGAAATTATTTCATATTACTTCATCATCATTGTATTATTTATTAGTAATTTCGATCTTCATTAATTTTGTCTACTTATTGTTATTTTCATTTTTGACTATACTTTTTTTTACTTTGCACTATTTTCTTGAATGAACTTACAGCTACAAGTTTGTCTTTGCTGGCTGTTCCAAAACATAAAAATTTATTATAATTTTCATTTCTCATATTTATTTTGTTTTTCTGAATAAATAGTAATACTAACTCTTGTATTGAATAAATGAACACTATTTATTGGCAATAATGACACTACTCAGCTCGCTTCGATGCTTAATGATGAAAACCTATGTTCCCTATTCATGTTGTTCTGAGCCATTAAATATCGTAATTCGACTCAAAAACCCGTTCAAACCTTGTATGGTTGCGCCAATAGGGTCGCATGTTGTTTGCATCAGCTTTATAACGAAGATTTATGTTGCTACAATATAGGAAATGTATTAGCAATGTCCCTAAGCAATGTATTAGCTGTATTTTTTTTTTTTTTAATTATTCTAAAAGTATAGTCCAAGCAGAGAAGACATTCTGGCAAGATCGGAAAATGACTCCAGGTCAGTTAATATTGGTTCAAAAATTGAAAAATTGATCTCAGATTGTAGGAAACATTCTGATTCACAATTTGAGACCAATTATTGTATAAGTTTTGAACCAATTTTGACCTGGCTGGAGTCATTTTCCCCATCTTGTCAGAAGGTCTTCTTTGCTTGGACAGATCGAGCTTGGAACGTTCGGCTACTTTGAACAGCCGATATATTGGTATGAACATAAATATTTTGTATTTTCTTTTATCAGGTACAATAAGGCAAAGTTAGGACTCGCAGGTCCATTCTTACACTTGACCTTAACTGAATTAGTCACGTGCACTGTTCACTGCTCTGGGATGGGTGTCCACTTTTCAGTATTCGACTATTGTATAGTCTGTCCAAGCAAAGAAGGCCCTCTGGCAAGATGGGAGTATGAGTCAAGTTCGGTCAGAATTGGTTCAAAAATTATCAATTTGATCTCAAATTGTAGGGAACAATTTGATCTACTATTGAGTCCACATTTATAATTCTTGAACAAATGTTTATCAAGCTGGAGTAATTTTCCCATCTTGCTAGAGGCTCTTCTTTCCTTGGACTGACTATACTAGATGGCGATGTGGAATCTAGAATGAAGGTTGTTGCCAATAAAAAATAGTTATATTTTTGAAATGTTTGTAGGAAAGAGGAGAGAGTGTTGAAGGGCGTGATGCGTGTGGGTATGCTGGCCAAGGGTCTTCTGTTGGCGGGCGACACGCACACTCAGCTGGTCATGCTCACAGCCGACAAACCCACCAGGTCACTGCTAGCCAAGGTCAGTGTAACGCTCTAACATCCATATTAATACATGCTACGATAGTATACAGGGTGTTTCAGGAGGAATGTGCAATACTTCTCAGGCTGATTCCTTACACCAAGTAGACAAAAAAGTTCCATGTGACCAACCCCCAAAAACGCTTTGTAACCGAGATAACAATGGCGGAAAATTGAGATTTTTTAAAATTTATTAATTTTTCTAATTTTTTAGAGGCTTTAATGAGGTTCTAAAATAATCAATTCCTATGTAAAATTAGCTGAGGAATTCAATGAAACCAGTTCCAAGTTTGTAACTTTAACGGTTATTGAGATAATTGGAAAAATATGCTAAAAAACGCAATTTTTCAACAATAGGGGTTATAACTGGATAAGGAATCATAAATGTGTATTTTTTATTAATGGAAGTTGAAGAGAGTCGGATTCTAAGGAAAACGTTAAATGGCGGCGATTGTGTAAATCTTACCCAAATCTCAGAAATAGCGATCCAAAATCGCAAAATCGCTACTAAATACAAATTCATCACTTGCGCTATGTTTTCTCGAATTTTGCGATTTTTGATCGCTATTTCTGAGATTTGGGTAAGATTTACACAATCGCTGCCATTTAACTTTATCTTTAGAATCCGACTCTTTTTTAACTTTCATTAATAAAAAATACAAATTTATGATTCCTTATCCAGTCATAACCCTTATTGTTGAAAAAAGGCGTTTTTAAGCATATTTTTCCAATTATCGCAATAACCGTTGAAGTTACAGACTTCAGACTGGTTTCATTAAATTCCTCAGCTAATTTTACATAGGAATTGATTATTTTAGAACCTCAGTAAAGCCTCTAAAAAATTAGAAAAATAAATATTTTTTGAAAAATCTCAATTTTCCGCCATTTTTATCTCGGTAACAAAGCGTTTTTGGGGGTTGATCCCATGGAACTTTTTTGTCTACTTGGTGTAAGGAATGAGCCTGAGCAGTATTGCATATTCCTCCTGAAACACTCTGTATAGCAAGGAATAAACTGAAAATAGGAGGCCCATATCGAAAGTGCGAGGCATGTGCTGCGAATGCCTCAAGGTATAGTCTAGTCTGTTCAAACAAAGAAGAGTCTTACTCCAGTCTCCAGCTCGGTCAATATTGGTTCAAACATTATTGATACGATCTCAATTATAGGAAACATTTCGATCTTCAATTTAGGATCAAATTAATAATTTTTGAACCAATATAGACCGAGCTGGAGACTGAAGTATGACTCTTCTTTGCTTGAACAGACTATACCTTGAGGCATCCGCGGCACATGCCTCGCACTGTCGATACGGGCCTTAATGCATGTTTTATTAATCAATTCAGTAGGAATGTTGTTTTAGATGCCAAAAACATGATCATTTCATAAACTTGTACGATATTTCAACTCAATCTGTTCAGTGAATCTGGAATATTGCCTCCTACAAACATTGACTTGAGATTCATTCTTATATATTCATATCTTTTTCGGGATGGTCTTGAAATCAAATTTTTGTGTCAGGTGGCCGCCAACCTGCCAGCACAGTTGAAGGCGGTGGCGCCAGACGACAGCTACACGGTGCAAGGCAAGCCGGACGACGCCGCCATTCTGGTGACAAGTGCCACCGACGCCAAACTGGCCGTCACCGTCACGCTCACATCGCCCGTCGTCAGGGAACAGCTTATTGCCGCCGCAGATGCCGGTAAGCAACCTCCAGCCGAAACAGCTGGCAATCTATTCACGCTAGCAAACAGCTGGCTGAAACCGAACCTTACTTTTTGGTCGCGCCTCGTATCCGATAAAAAAAGGGGTTTCTGCGGACATAGAGATCAAATAAAAACGATTTTCTTCGTTTGGAATTTGAAAAAAAATTGATAGATAATAATTCCATGTGATATGAGATGAAATTACCTGAAAATGCCGTCCTAAAACGTTTTAAATATGCCAATTCCACTTCATTTTATACAAATTAACTTACCAAGAAATCAACTTCTACAAAATATACTAATATTTCCTTTTTCTTAGGGCTACTGTACTTATCAAAATGTTAATTAATGAATCAATGATTAATCACAGTACTTTTACAGCGTTTATTTCTCCTCGCAAACTAGTTTCGAACTTTTTGTTCGACTCACCTTTTGTTTTAACTTAACAAGTTTGCAATCAATAGACTTTTTACTCAATTAAAAATTTGTTCATTTCAAATTTCAAGAGTGTTCGTCCTTCTGTTTAGGGGTATTTTGCGTACAGACACGCATTGTCTATTTGAAATAGAACTCCATAATCAGTAAATTTTACATTCAAGATTTTCTCGACAATACATTAATCCTGTGATGAAGCAAGGTATCTTGAGTAAAATTCTCAACTCGATGAAACTTTCTCAGAGATATGAAAAGATAGAAGAAGGATAGAATAGTTTTGGCAATCCATTTGAGCCTACTAATTTCATCCTCTTGTCAGATTTAGTATAGTCTGTCCAAGCAAAGAAGACACTCTGTAAAGATGGAAGAATGACTCCAGCTCGGTCAATATTGGTTTCAAAAATTAGAAATTTGGTCACAAATTGTAGAAACCATTCTGCTCTACAGTTTAAGACCAAATTTATAATTCTTGAATCAATATTGACCGAGCTGTAGTCATTTTTCATCTTGCCAAAGTGTCTTCTTCGCTTGGACAGACTATAATCATACTTTTATTTTGTGGAACACATGTTTAACTGAGCACAGGTATACAGTTGCAACTAGGGTGTTCTATAATCTCGAAATTGAAGTTCTTGGAAACAAAACTCATTTGAAGAAGTTTCAGGTTTCAGCCAGTAAATTGCTAGTTTTGAATATGTTTACAGTTTTGTCTACTCTTCATGTACACTAGACGAATCCAAGGGCAAAAACACATCTAATCATCAACAAAGATGATACTGTATAATAAAAATGATAGAAATGCATATTTATAATTACTTACAACTTGTTGAACCGACAGACATTGTCATGCCTATTTATTCCCGTAAAACTAAACAATTTTTGTAACTTTTTTAAAATGTTTTTAATTAATCATATTAAATTATGATCATACGGCAGGCTAATTTATCCAGTATATTGAACCTAATTCAACCAATCACCTCAAGTAATCATTTCATTAAAGGTTGATGATAATCCTCCCTTGAGTTCTTATGTAGAATCTTCAAGGTCTTGCAAAAATCCTAAAAATGTATCATCCTATTAATTAAGGACTTGAGAAGAATCTCCATTGAAATTTGATGACCAAAATACCTTTTCAGTCAAGTTGTTCATTAGGAACTTTTTTATGAACCAAATCCCGTTTGCAGAGATACAAATCAATGCACTCTTTCGAATTTATAGATAGAATAAAACTAACGATCTGCTATCTTACTCATTCAACAAAGTTTTCAAAATATGTAAAGAGGAAAGAAATCTAATCTAGCTATGGTAATTTATGTACTGACCATTAGAAACATTCTTTGAGCTATTGGAATCAAATTTTAAATCAGAAATAGTTTTGGAAAAAATCTAGAAAAAATAAAGTTAAATTTGAAAAACTAGACTCAGAAGAGTGATCATGAATTAATAAATAATGCAAACAATACAATTATTGTCATGTAAAATTGAAAAACGTTTCCTTTATAGTTAGAAGTAATTCAATTATTTTATGACTGTTGCTGCATCTTATTTTCAACAGTGTTCTAATGTAATTGGTTTGTTGCAGAAGGGGAAACAGTGTTGCTGTTGATTTTCAATTTTTCTCCAGTATTTTATCGAAATGATTGAATGTGTAAATGTATGCTGATTATGATTAATTGTGACCCAGATTCGTCTAGTGTGTGCGATCTAATTATAGTCGAGGTTCTACTCAATTCCTTGTCAGGAAATAGTTTTCTCCAATTCAGTGCTCTCTGAATAGTAATACTCATGTACCTTGTTAGAACCAAGGTCTTGTTTCATGAAAAGTTACAAGCTTGGTTTCCTTGAGAACTAATGAAACGCTCGATTTACAAGTTCCAACTTTTAAAGAATAAGCTGATTATATTGATTGAATTCTCTGGGAGCATTATGACACAGTTTTATTATTTTTATAATAGGAATTAATACAAAAGGGTGACACACTAAATTCTCGCTCAAGGTATAGTCTGTCCAAGCAAAGAAGACATTCTGGCAAGATGTGAAAATGACTTCAGCTTGGTCAATATTGGTTCCAAAAATATCGATTTGATCTCAAATTGTAGATCAGAATGTTTCCTACGATTGAGATTAAATCAATATTTTTTAAACTAATATTGACTGAGCTAGAGTCATTTTCTCATCTTACCAGAGGGTCTTCTTTGCTTGGACAGACTATACTTTTCATAAAATTGGAAGAACTGATGGTGATGTTGTGAAATCTCTCCATAATAAGAAAACAAAGATGTTGTCAAATTTCACAAAAAAAATTATTATAAAAGCTTACAGTACCAGGTTTCACATTTTACTAATGCATTTTTACAGCTGCAGTACAGCTGAAGATGCATTGGTAAAATGTGAAACCTGGTACTGTAAGCTTTTATAATAAAATTTTTTTGTGAAATTTGACATATTTGTTTTCTTACTATACTTTTCAGTTGATAAATAGTTCTCTTTCCTCGATTTTCATTATTATCAAATCATCTATCTATCTTCACTTTTTGTAGGGTTTGTTCTAAAATTGGAAACTTGTTAAAGGAGTGTCTCAGTTCTTGTATTTACTCAGAAAAACAAGATTGTACCTTTTTATGAAACTCTGTCCTGATAGCAATGAAACTTGCATTTATTTTCTTGATACTTGAAACACGACTCTCTATTTCTATTGATATTATTATCTTCTAAATGTGTTCCACTATTTTCACTCTAGCTTCTAATTTTTGAAGATATTCTTATAATAAATCTCAATGTTGTTAACATTGATCCATTTTTGATAGTGGATCACTATGAAAATCTTGTAAGATACGTTTGTTGTTCAACAAAGTTCTATCAAATGTTGATTAATGTTGCTGCAAACTGGATAAATCCCTTCGATTTTCTAATTAGGAATTGAGTAGAACTTGTGTAGAACCTGGATAGTTTCATTTTTGATCATCATTCAAACGATACAGATTGTTGAAGGTATTATTAAGTCAAGTTACTGCATCGAATATTTTATGCTTTCTGTTTGTGAACAATTGTATCATATTTTATGCTAATTGAAAATGAAACTATCATTAGGGTCAGATTAGCAGTGTGTTGCAGTTGCTCAAACCTTCATCATAATTAATTTTAATCTCTCGTCAAAATCTTTCCGCTTGATGGGAGATTGAACTTTGATTGATTGCATGCTTATCAATTGGGTCTTTTACAAAAATTATTTCACAGGTTTAAAGAGATTATGCAGAAAACACAATTATGAAGGATTTTTGACCATAAAACTAAATTAACTGAATGAGGCAAATTGATGAATATATAGTATTCCGTCGTTCTCATGACAAAAAATACCTCTCACTTTAAATTGAACGTATCTCATTATTAACAATTTACTTGATTATTATTCAATATGAATTAAATTGAACATGAATTCATTATTGACAATTCACACAATTATTTATTATTCAAAGTTAATGAAATTTGAATGAAGTTCAAAAAAAGATATATTTGAAAAATGGGGGTTTACGATAGCTGATAGAAATTTTTAATAATAATAATACATAAATTGAGATTTATTAGTTCACATCAAATATCCATTTAATGTCAGAATTGTGGCTGTTGGATAAAGCCTCTTAGGTCTTACTTTTCAAATAAGTAATAATTTATTGGTCTTTTATTAGCATACATTTGACAGGAATAGAAATCAGATTAAAGAGTTTTATGAATGTTGTCCTTATTGAAATTCGAAAATTTCCAATTATTCAAGAGTTCATTTTTTATCTTTTTGAAAGAACATTGCCTGATCGCTTAAATAATTGTGTTCTGCCAAAATAATAAATGTTCTCATGGTATAAGATACTATGATATATTATCATGAGATGCTCATAAAAATCTATGTTGCCTCATTCAAAAATTAAGAAGAGCTCATTTGCATTAAGATGTTGTTTGGAAAATATTTTTGTGTTAAATATTTTAATGTTGACTTCAGTATACGCCATATTGGTTATATTTTTTGAAATGTTGACGTAGCAAGCAAAACACAGATGTTCTTGAGTGTGACAATGAATAATGGGATTGATTGGTTTTCTATTGATGTTCTGATCACACAAGTGGTTGATTAACATTCGTATGATGTCAGTATTGTTTGCGAGTAGCTCACAAATAATTTTAAATTGCACGAATGTTGATGAATATTAATTGTGAGCTCGCCTTGAAACAGTAATCCAATGTTAACTCAATCTGAATTGACGTAATATTTCTACCTGTAGTTTTTTCAAGCAAAGAAGACCCTCTAGCGAGATGAGAAAATTACTTTAGCTCGATCAATATTGGTTAAAAAATTATCGATTTGGTCTTAAATTGTAGATCAGAATGTTTCCAACAATTGAGATCAAATTTATAATTTCTGAACCAATATTGACCGAGTTGGAGTCATTCTCTCATCTTGCCAGAGGGTCTTCTTTGTTTGGGCAGACTATACCTTTACAGGTTTTCCATAGTATTATGAAACATCAGAATAAAAATATATAGAAATTGAAGATTATGAAAAATTCGAAGATGATGCCCACATGGGCTCCTAGGCCTGTGAAAGGGATTATGATCAGAGATGACGACTACTTTTTAGGCAGTCGGGACCAACGGTTAATCATCTCCTCGTTAAAAAATTAATCTTACCAAATATTAGACAAGAACATCATGTTTTGCTTGAGTCATGAATGAATGCAATTTAAGGTATAGTCGATTTTTTTAGAGATGCGGCTAAAAAGAATGGCGCAGTACGGGAAATTCCCCGTGCAGTCGCCTTTCTGAAAAAATCCACTCTATTATAGTCTGTCCAAGCAGATAAGACATTCTGGCAAGATGGAAAAGTGACTCCAACTCGGTCTGAATTGGCTCGAAAATGATATATTTTGTCTCAAATTGTAGGAAACATTTTGATCTACAATTTGTTATCAAATTAATTATTTTTCGATCAATATTGACAGAGCTGGAGTCATTTTCCCATCTTACCAAAATGTCTTCTTTGCTTGGACAGATAAAAGAATGGCATGAGTTTCAAGTGTAAGACTTTGGCGATGACTGTGCTGATAGTACAATCTGAAATTGACATTATTTACTTTTTTTTATTCTGTACATATTTGATTAATTCATATGTTGTGTGTCAGTCAAACCACAGTTGTCGCCAGTCTTTAATTTTAATATTTGAGCCGGAAACCCACCACTTCACCTAGAGCCTGGTCTAAACAACACCAATTTTTTGTTGAAATCGTCTAGCAAAATACACCGTATATAACGTGAATTAATTTTTGCGAGATGAGTGAACGATTTTACTAAAACGTGGTGGCGCCTAGACCCCGTGCTTGAAACCACTGGAAATATCAATCAATTCACCTTTTTTTACATGATTTTATTTATGATTTCATCACACCTAGGGTATCACTACGTGGTTCAAATGAAATCTCTTATTTTATCGCAACAGGTCTTCCCAGACCTAGCATGAAGTGTTGTATATCAATCTACCAATTCTCAACAATAAGAATTCTCTCGTTGTTTAATAAATCTGAAATTGTGACAATTTGTTGAATTTTTACATTTTGTGTATTGGTCACTCGGTGAGAGCGGTTGCTTAGTGAAGTCACGAACACTGAGGACTGCTCTTGGAAGGGTGATCACTATTTGAAACCATATATTGGCGAGGTGGAACCTACCCGTGAGTGACTTTTCCCACCATATTTTTATGTTGGTTGATTGATTTTTAGTGAGGTGGAAGTGAAACTTTACCCGTAAGTGACTTCCCTCACTTTAGTATAGTCTATCCAAGCAAAGAAGACCCTCTGGCAAGATGAGAAAATGACTCCAGCTTGGTCAATATTGGTTCAAAAAATATTGGTTTGGTCTCAAATTGTAGATCATAATGTTTCCTACGATTGAAACCAAATCAATAATTTTTGAACCAATATTGACCGAATTATTTTGTCATGTTGCCAGAGAATCTTCTTTGCTTTGAAAGACTATACCTATATTTTTATGTGTTGTTTTTGAGTGAAGTGGAACTCAACCCGTGAGTGATTTCCCCCACTTTTTGGTTGTTGATTGTTATTGAGTGGTGAAGTGGTGGGTAGTCGTGCTCTTCTTGAGCCACAGTAATGTTTATGGTCAAACACCCTTTGAAAAAATGTTGAAATGTTGATGTGGTAACAGCTGGTAGCAGCGTGACGTCACCAGAGGGACGTGAATCACGTGATGCCCCTGATCTGCTCGACAGGGCCAAGTGTCTAGAAAGTCTGGCTGCCCTCAGGCATGCCAAATGGTTTCAGGTTTGCACCACTAATCCCAGTTACCTACCTAACCTAAACCGCTTTCTCTTGCTGGAAAAAAGGTTGTTCCTCTCTATGTTCAACAAAAAATCGTTGACAAAAATATTTGACTATCTATTTCAATGTATTTTCACAATACATAAGTCTATTTATTTTTGTGAATACTGAATGAATAATAAAATTCTATTCTTTAATAATTGAATAAATTGCCAATTCCACTTGAATAACCATTGACACTTATCATTTATTCATAATTATTAATGAATGCATGAACTTTATTTTCCTTTCGAAAACATACAATATAAAATTACTAGCCATCTTAGTGTTTCTTTAATCTCAGGGCTACTTTTATCACTGTTTTTTATTTTAAATAATTATCAAAGTACCCTTTTTGAATTATTTTTTCAATGCATCACATTTATTCGCATTTGAAAATGAATATAATTAGTTGAAACGTGTAATGCATTGAAAAAAATAATTAAAAAAGGGTACTTTGATAATTATTTGAAATGAAAAAAAAAACAATATAAAATGAATATTATGATAGGGATCGAAAAAACAGGCATAGCCCTCATTATTTCAATCCAAATTTTGCCCAAATTTATATAGTCTGTCCAAGAAAAGAAGACATTCTGCCAGGATGGGAACATAACTTCAGCTCGGTCAACATTGGTTCAAGAATTGTAATGTGGTCTTAATAGTAGATCAAAATGTTTCCTACAATTTGAGACCAAAAGTTTCGAACCAATTTTGTATTCTGTATTCTTTGCTTGGACAGACTATAGTCCAAACAAGGTTATGTTTCTTCTGTTATGTACTTCAAAACTCGAATAAAAGGTTCCAAAAATCAATTTCAACTCGTTAAAGTTCTATTTTTAACTCTATTCTGTACTAAAAAAATAACGAATTGCTAATAGGCTGTTGCCTACAATTGTATATCCTATTCAATATGAAATTTTCATCACATTTTTCATAATTCAACTATGAACATACGTATTTGGTATTGATTAATTTCGATTCCACAAAATAATTCGATACCAATATCAATAACTGATTATTGTAAACCAATAACTCCAGATATTCTAGGATCTTTGAAACAGAAAAATGAATTCATTATACAGAGGGGTCTAAAACATGTAAACACTTGAACCTAGTGTTCAAGAAGAAGTAAAAGCATGAATTGAAGCCTTAACTTCAAGTAAATGATACAAGAAGTGTTTCAATTTATTTCTAGCTAATTGAATTTTATTTTAATGCTACTGAATTCTATTCTTTGTTTATAAAATTTTAGAACAACCTTTTTTCCAGCAACCTTGTTTTATGATAATTTTAGTTGATATTGTATAGCCTATGACTTTGCAGCCTTGTCAAATACATTAGTCTATTCCCACTACTGTAGATTTCCAGTAGTCAGTGGCCTTAATTATAGGTTTTATGCTCTACACAGTTAATTGATCAGAGAAAAACTTCATGACAATTAAACTCTTACTCGAATTTAATTTGATTTAATTCTATTCTACACATTCCTTGTCAATTTCAATTTCATCAATTATTTCTACTTTTATTTCTCAACTGTGTCTAGCATAAAATCGTGAAACGTAAGGCCAAGAAGAAGTATAAATACTGAAACCTCAACCTCAAGTAGATGAAATGATCATTGAATTTCATGTCAGGTAAAATCAATGAAAGGTCAAGTGCCGACTTGATTCGTGTGCACTGAGAGGACATGCTGTTACAATCTGAAGTCTATTGTAAGAGCGTGTCTTCTCAGCGTGCGCGAACTAAACTTGATGTCAATGAATGTACTCGATGAGTACTTAGTTTCAAGAAGAAATTACTATTCAATTGTTTCCTAGTATTATAGGATGGATGATAGTTTATTATATAATTTTTTTATTCATTATTTTGAAGATCCTAATCTAGTATGTGAATGTATTGATCTCCTTGATTTCTCAATCGATAAAGATTTTTTTTCAAAGGCAAGTAAAATTTAGAAGAAGATTTGAAGGCTCCATGAAATTGATGAACAATGATATCGAATCTACTTGATACGAAATTGAAGCAATGAAACATTGAATGTTTTGAAATGTTTGATGGCCAATTGTTTGAAAGCTTAATTGAAACTCCAAAAAGTTGAGCTATGTATTTTGTGATATTTTTTTCAAATCTGAATGAGACCCAAGGCTGGAAAGTATATGCCAGAAAAAATGTTCAATAATCAAAACTGAAAAAAATTGTTAATGCCTTTGAAAACTTGCCAAAATTTGAACACAATTCATAATCTGAAATGTTAGTGATTTTTGTATAATTATTATTGTTTTCATAATAATTATCATTATATAGTTGGTCAATCCCTCACAATTCAATTTAGTGTCGAATATTGAGAAGAGTTAAAAAAATTTTGGCCAGTCCCATCAAAGGAGCATGATCTGTTAAGGAATATTTGTAATAGATTATAAATTAATACATAGTGTTTGGGTTAGGTGCTGTAAATAATTGAGAATATTGTTTTGTTGAACTGGATTTTGGTCGATTGTTCTAAGTTTTTTCTGTTATTTCAACAGGCTAGAGTCAATGGTCTACAAAGCTGTGTAATGGTAATACGTGTACTTCGGGATCTCTGTATTAGGAACCCCACTTGGGCCCCTCTTAACTCATGGGTGAGTAAACATTTTACAGTATCTTCTTTCAGGGCTTGTGATTTTAATAGTACAAAATGTATTTCTCATATTCATCCCTTCAGCTGCCACACTTATATTTGGACCATACTTTTTCAAGTTTTCCAAGACGACACTCCAAGTTTTTCAAGTTTTCCAACAACACTAAGATTATGGCTGGCAGCATCCTTTCTTATGATTACAGCATCAGAAAGTTTGAGGAGATTGACTGTTCAATTATAGAGCCTTGCTGACAGTTCCAAGTGTGGATGTTGTTGTGTGCCAAGCTTCATTTATACTCTACTAACCTTGGGTGTGTGCTACCCTAATACTTTATACAGTATGTTTGTGAACTCCCTACCAATACTCTAGGGCACTGTTCCTTGGTAAAAAAACTTATCTTAAATTCATCTACAAAATATCCGAAATACTCAATTACAAAGCCGCCATTTTTGTTTTCTCATTTTCAACTAGAATTTTAATTTTATAATTTTGTAGCGACCATTAGAGGGTAGTAAAGTGGTCAATTCTTATGTAAAATTGACTAGGAAATTGAATGAAAAAAAAAGTTGAAAGTTCGTAACTTTAATGGTTATTGAGAAAATTAGCAAAATAAGCTTAAAAACTCAATTTTTTCAACTTCAAAGGGATATAGATGAAATATCTCATTGTTGACCGGCATTTTGAATGATTTAATATTGTAGAGAATCGAATTCTGAAGAGAAAATGTTGTGTAACTTTTGGTCTAAAACGCACCCAAACCTCAACAAATCAGGATTTAAAGGAGACAAAACAGCAGTTTTGAAAAGAATGTAAAGTTTTATAAATATCACTAAAAATTCTATTTTAATATTAGGAATAGTTAATGATGGGAAGAGAGAAACGGAAGAACATGTAAGAGCCATTCCATGAAGAGCTTGGCTGAGGATAGAGGAACATGGAGAAGATGGACTGAAGCTGGCATACCTACGCTGTAATGGCAGAAAGAGAGAAGAAAAAGAAGAACTAAGTTTATCATCTTGAAAAATGAAAATTATTACAGTAGTAGGCTATTTTGATGTCTTAGTAATCGGATGGGAAAATGCAAATATTTTGTATAACATCAATGCATCTTATGATGCGTTACTGTAATTTGTGATTCGGCAACCACGCATGCTTAAGTTTGTTTACCTAGTCCACAGAATTATCGAATGAAGTACATTAGACTCTCTAACGATTCTCCCTAAAGCGATAATTTCTCTGTAAATGATTGATTTGTAAAACTCTGTTTGGTTTTCCATGAGCTATAATAAGGCTCTTGTAAGGAATATTCTCTACTGTGATGAAAATGTCTTCTCCATCCAATATCGTTATAAAGAGAGTCTAGTGAGTATTTGATTTATGGTGTTTGTGTACCAATGTTGAGTGTGTGTGGCAGGCAATGGAGCTGCTAGTGGAGAAGGTGGTGAGCTCAGCTGGGCGCCCTCTGTCTGTGAGTGGGGCGCTGCGTCGTATCATGGAGGCGCTGGCAGCGGGCGCTTTACTGCCACCCACGGGTGCCCACGGCGGACCCGGCCTCCTCGACCCCTGCGAAAAGGAGCCGACAGACGCGGCGGGCGCGCTCACCGCCCAACAGCGGGAGGACATTACCGCGTCGGCACAGGTACGCTTCACATGGTACAAAGATTTAGAACAATGTATAAATTCTGTATACACTGTTTTCAAATTACATTGTTCCCAGAACAGATCTTGTAGTATGCCGCTGACAGTTTCAATATATAAGTAATAAACTCATAAACCTGTTACCTGAATATTTCATCACTTGCAAAATCACAAAATCGAACATTAGAAGGATAATTCAGTGGATTAAATCAATGAATGTATTTCACCTGTTACATAATTAAGTTATTTCATTCTAGCTATATTGCCATCATACACATACATTAATTGTCATTTCTAACTACTTTATAATATAATTATTTTAATGCCAACCTGAATAGGTATAAATTATAGATAACAATATTATCGTAGTCTACAACATGATTGAAATTTCTCTAACTGTTTTTTGTTAATCGTCGCCAGCACACAAACCAATAAGGTTTTGATGGTAATTCCATTTAATTTTAAGAAATAATAACATTGTTTTTTATAGTTTCACAAGTGAAAGTATTTTCTAAAGTGAAATTTGTTATTTATTGATTTTGTAAAAACTAAGAGGCAATAAAATTGATTTGATTTGAAATGAATAAGGAACAGAGTATCGTAGTTATATAGTACAGTATATAATATTTGAGAGATTTTTTTTATTTTTCGTTGTGAACTTTGCTTTGAAAAATTGTATTATTGTTTCCTTGTATGTTATAAATTTCGTGGAAAGTTTTCGAGTCATGGAAATCGATGACAAATTTTCTGTGGACACCCTGTCGTGAGCTACTGTTGAAATTTTATGAAAAAATATTGATAAAAAATATATTGGAGCTGTTTGTATAATTATGGTTGAATATTAATATAATATAAAATATTTAATCATTCCTATTATCAAAATCATTATTCATCATAAGGGACCAACGTTTATATTATTTAAATATTTATTCATTTATTTATTAACAAGATTGAAATACAATAGGATTGAAACACAGGCAAAGCCCAAAACGTCTCTTCCCAATTTTGGTTAAAATATTCAAAATAGTGGCTATGTCCACACTTGAAACTCAAATTTTACACAATTTCAATTTCTGAAGGTAAAAAAAAACTATGAAACCGTAATTTAGAATTTTAAACCGTAATTTTTAATATGTTCGTAAGAGGAACACTATAGCAGTAAGATACATACAGTAACAATAGAATTATTATTTTCATGTAAGTCATGTATGTTTTGATTTGTGATTCTGGAGAATGAATTTATTTAGTTTTTTTTAATGTATAACTATGTTTTGTATGGCAAATAAATTTCAATTTCAATTAACAAGCTACAATAAAACAAAACTTGTGCAAGTTGAGCTGAAAATGCATTAGTTTAAGTTGAACCTGATTATTGATATAATGCGTTGAAACCTCGATATTAAGACTGGGTGGTAGTAGTCGGTCATTTGCTGAACAGCAGAATCAAGCCGCATAAGAACAATTTAATTTTTATCAATCTATTGGAGCAGAAAGAGCCTCTATTTTTGGACAGAATTACACGTTTTTTATTTCATTGTAAAGAGGATTTCATTCTCCAGGGGCTGGACTTTAATAGACTTGAAATCAAAAAAGTAAAAAGTCAATCCTCTGGAGAATTGAATTCTCTTTCCAATGATATAAAGAACATGAAAATCTGTCTATAAATAACGGCTCTATCTGCTCCAAGATATTGATAAAAATTACATTGTTCTTATGGGGCTTGATTCTGCTGTTCAGAAAATGACTGACTACTACCATCCACCCTTAATTTGTGAACACTAAATTACATATAGGGTTATTGAGAAGGTTGAATGTTAAGAAACAAATAAATAATGAAATAAAAACAATGTTTGAGTCCGTCAAATAAGGGCAATTGTCTTTTGCAGCACGCACTGCGTTTGATGGCGTTCAGACAGATCCACAAGGTGCTGGGTATGGAGCAGCTGCAGCCACCGGCCAAGTTCAGGGGTGGCGCGGGGGGTCCAGGGGGGCCGAGGGGGTTTGCGCGCAAGCGTAGGCGCGACAACAGCTCTGGCGAAGGCAACGACAGCGAAGGTATACATACCCCCGACTAATTTCTATATTTGCTCACTGTCTTCACAAATTTACATACTGTTAGACGTTTTGTGATTGTGTTGATATAACCTTAACTTAAAAATCGAATGTAAACTGAAATTCTGACTCGGGGATTTGAGCTAGACCACTGTACTTGGTCTCATTTAAAAGATAATCTAAAAATGCGTTTTTGCGTTATAAACATTATTCCGAACCCTCAAAAAGAAATCGAGAAAAATCTGTTTGAAGTTTTAGAAAAACTTGATTAATTCTTTTTCAACTTCTACCACTAAAAAATACTGCTCAGTAATCGACTTTGGCATGTGTAATACCTTAAATTAAATTAATGTGAAACTTTGTCATCTTTCCAACGATATCCTTAGAATTTAATTTTGACTAATGATTATTGATATATTGACGATTAAGTATCGACTATAAGTATGCCTACTTGAAAAATATCCATATAATTCGAAAACGAAGGACGATAGGAAAAAATTTGTTGCAAATTGCATGTAGAATCCATGGTTGCCGACTGTTACACTTTTCGTGAGACACAATGTGTACTTACTTGTATAGTTGAATATTGGATTTATTTCAATGGTTCAACAGCCTATGAAGGGCTGTAACATTCCTAAGCGGCAGCTCGAGCCGCGAGCTGTCCGGCTCTAAATTTGCTGCTTGAGTTGCCTGGTTTTAGCTGCGCTGCTCTAGCCGTTACAACTCTATTAACATAACTATATAACATGAATGTTCACTTGGTTATTAGGGCTACTAATATATAATGAATCAATAAATTGTGAAATTTACTTGAAAAGGGTGAATTTCATATTATTATTGATTTAATATACAGAATGTCCCACGTAAAGAGTAAAAGTCGGCAACCATAGATTCTAAGTGCAAGATGGGAAAATGACTCCAGCTCGGTCAATATTGGTTCAAAAATTATTGATTTGGTCTCAATTGCAGGAAACTTTCTGATCTACAATTTGAGACCAAATCAATAATTTTTGAACCAATATTGACCGAGCTGGAGTCATTTTCCCATCTTGCCAGAGGCTCTTCTTTGCTTGGCCAGACTTTACATGCAATTTTCAACAAAAAATGTCCAGTAAAATTTTTTCCTACCGACCTTCGTTTTCGAGATATATCGATTTCTCGATATTTTTCAAGTAGGCCTACTTACAGTCATTAAATCGTTAATATCTCAAGAACTATTCGTCAAAATTTAATTTTAAGGATATCGTTGGAAAGAGGACAAAATTTCACATTGATTTGAGCTAACAACTACTCTGTTGCCGCAAAATTCATTCGGTTTCGCTTGGCTCCTGACAAAATATTGATATAAGTAGCCTACTCTGTTAGTCTAAAAGTTTATTGAAATAGAATTTCATTTTGTGAGAGAAAGAGCGACGAAAAGAGCGCACTTCATTTTTTAGTGGCGTCAATAGCGATGGAAGTAAACAAACTGTGTTAGAACAATTTGCTCAAACAAAATTCAGAAAGAAATCTGTCACTTGAATGTATCACTTGAGTTTATTAACATCAATTTCTTTACTAGACCTCATATACTATGAAAATACAGTTTTATTTGAATTAAAAATACTGAAAACAAAAAATCAAGTCACCAACCCACAAGAATTTACAATTAATTATATATTAATGCCTCTATTTGATGCAATGTGTTTAATGTGAAATGTGTTTTGATTTGTCGGTTTATGTTGACAGCTGGAGATGGAAAGAAAGACAAGAAGGACGAGACGGCGGTCACTGTCAAAATGGAGAAATGATCGGATCTCTGTGATTCATGTCCTCAGCCACGTTATTTTAAACATATTTTGTCCGTTGTGACATCGACTATAGTAGTATCACAATACTATTAACAACCAGATTTTAAATTCATCAGTGTTAAAATATTTATGCTTATCGTAATACATAATTCATACATGATATCTGAGTCTTGATGGATAATATTATTTAGTTCTGCAACACTAGAAGTCTTGTAAGAAATATATTATTAGTAATTTATTATGAATATAGTCACTTGAAAGTATGAATACTGCTTCTTCACAATACGTCTGTTCTTGGTTGATGATGACAATGTAGTTGTAGATCACATGTAATGTTCATTGTAGGGTTTTTGAGAAGTTAGTCACAAAATTGATATGCATAAACTCTGAACACTCGTATGGGTAACATTTATAGAAGATAATATGAATTGAGTATTGTTTGTGTTTTAGTGATTTATTATATTTTTATTCATTTCGGACCGATGTGAATATTGGAATCAAGCTAAAGTACACCTTAGGTTAAAGTTATTGTTTTTGTTATTTGATTTTCCTTTACTATTTGAATGCGAGAACAGTGTTTGTATCTTGAAAAAAAGCAAACTGGAATTCAAGCGAATGTTTATTTCACATGTTTTGATTAAATGTTTTTTAAAGTACATAGCTCGTGTTAATTTTTGAGTCAATTGGAAATTCTACTCATGTCTGTATTTCTCGTTTGAGATTATAAAAAATAGCCTATTGTAATTTCTTGAACAATATCAAGCTACAAGGAAGAGAAAATCCCCTTTTCCCTTCTCTGTGAAGTATATTTACTATACGAAGATGATTCGACGGAAGCTGTGGACCAGAGGTTCAGGATCCTACTTAAAATCAGAATACTACTCAACTAGTCCAGTCAAATTAAGCAAAAAAGTCGGAGGACCCAGCTAGAAATTTGCAAATATGATCAGAAAAGGGCACTGAATAAGATACTAAAAGTCCCCAAGAAGCCCTGTGAGCTTCGGCCGCCATCTTGAAAAACCGTAAAATTTACCTACTAGGAATTGTTTTTTCGTCAATTGTGGCCGAACCAAGCGTCGGACGAGAAAATTTTATAGGACCTTTCTTGTAGACAATAAAATTTGAAAAATAATAAGACCAATTGCAAATCTGTATCATCAACCGTTTTTAAGATACATTTTTTAATTGTGAGGTCTACCGTTCACAGAACTACTAGTAATATTAAACCTTTAATAATTATCCCAAAATGTTTTCAAATAACCGCGCTAAGAGTTTTTTTCAGAGAAAATAAAAGTCAGTCTTGTTCAGCTGAGTAATCTCGGAATCATTATAAACTTAACATAATATGTTGGTAACAGTTTTGGTTGGATGTAAGGAACTATAAAGACTAGTTGTATGGTATCACATAACTTACGTCACAGTTGGTTGGATGGTATTGGTTTGGTTTGGCATCACCAGTGTATGGGCCCCATAAGAATCTTGATTGTTAATGGTACTCTGTATAGTTGAAAACAAAATGTATGCTTTTAATTTCGGAATATTCACGATGTCGGAACAACCCTAGACATGCCACTTGTCTTGTAGGGGGCATTCTTATTAGTTTCCTCTTATCATTTCCAGCTCACCGGTTTGTGGGCCCCCCGCATTGCGGGCCCGGCTGTTACGCCACTGACATAAGCTCCAATTATGTTGGGTTTTTCAGTTGGTCTTACATAAGAGTTTTGTGCAAACCGAAGTTGACCAAGCCATGTCTACTATTAATAGAGATACCAAATTGAAATTAAACTTTTTAAAGCTTACGGCATAATTTAAACCTATTCCCTCTCTTCAAGCACGCCCCTACTACTCACAGTGCCATCTCAAAACTAGGAATAATTCACACTGTATACCGTATCAAGAATTCAATATACATAATCAAAAGCATTTTTTACTGCTACGAGTATTTAACAATATTAAATCCTTTCCATTGATAAAGTGTACATAACAGTTCATAGATCATGAGTTAGGAATATAATCATTTTTAAATAATTAGCTTGATTATTTTTTATACATCGATATTTTAAATCGAACCCATCAGTAGTCCACTCTGTCGTAAGCAAAATGTCTAAGTTGACCCAACTTGTCGTTCATGATGGTACATTTTGCCGCCATATTTAACTATTATCATTATCGTTTAAGATCGAAATCAATTTCGGATTAATATATAACTTTTAACATACAATTATTTTTATATCAATACTTTGTTATGGATTGACAATTATAACATCATGGAAATCACTTTTTGATTATTTACTTTTTTTGTTATTTGGTTAGGTTAGGCTACGCATAAAGCTAGGATTTGGCTGGTCCGGAACGTAACGACCGTCGGCCGTCGTCGATCAGCTGTAGCCAATCATAGCTCTTGTCTTGTTTTGTATTGTCCTTGAGATTTAATAAGAAGAGCTGTGATTGGCTACAGCTGATCGACCACGACCGACGGTCGTTGCGTTACGCGCCAGCCAAATCGTACCTTATTAATCAGGATTGCAGTGTAAATTCCAAGTGAGTTGAGTGGGTCTCAAGACATAAGTATGGAAGAAGAAGCAAATATTGATAATTTCTTGAACAGAGGAGATAGATATTATTGTCACAAATGTCAGACAGAAATTTCAAATCTGTTACCGGTGAGTATTCAAATTTCAGTGTTATATCATTCATTTTTTGAATATGTTTTCAATGCACTATGACGTCCCACTCTGGGCCGTGTTTCACAGATTGGTTTGATTTCTAGAATATTACTGTATTATCAGTTGTAATAGCTGTCTATCTACTTAGCCTTCATTAAAAATTATAATTTTCTTCGAATATTAAGTTGACGAAATTTCTACAATGCACTATCTTGAACGTCAACAATAAATATTGTACGTCAATGAAAATGGACCTTCCCAGTTCGCAATTATTGTTGAAGCAATTGTCAAAGTAATCAATTGAATACATTGTCATATCATTACCGTTATTCATGTTCCTAGAATATAATTTGTATGAAATATTCCCTTCTGTTCCATTTCATCAAAATAATTGTATCCTAGCTGTATTCGCCCAGTTTATATAGGCAGTAACTATTGCTATTTTCATTTTTCCCACTATCATAAGTCTATAGATCTCTACATTCTTGCTTTCTTCTTTATTCAAGTGAGATGTCGTTTATGGAGATTTACTTCATCGTTTATTAATATTCTTGATATCAAATTGAATCAAGGTCATATTATTCAACTTGGGCAATTGCTTGATTTGAATCAAGTTGGCAAAGCCTAATACAACTTTTTTGAAATGAAAATTATCATTGAGATAGTCAATTTCTATGTAAGTTATTTAAGTAGGCCTACTTACTCGAGAAAAGCAATAACTTGATTTAAATTTTGAATCTTCATCTTCCTTAATTGACAATTTTGACGATCTGCTTCTTATCATTTTGATAAGTTAATATTGAATTTTTATGAATTGAAATGATTTGTAGAGGATGATCAAGTGATGTTATGACGAATTTGTAGTGATGTAAAGTTCCCGGGAATTTAAGATCGGGGAAATATTCCCAGGGAATTTAAGGGAAATATTCCCAAAAATTATAAATTCCCGGGAATTTATGATTTTTTCCATCTAAAATGACTAAAAATACGTCTTTTGCTACACAAAGTCTCAAAGACCTGTTATACAATATATTTAAGTAAAATACATGAGAATGAATAACTTAAAAACTGTAATAAGTTGAAATAAAACAGCAATTGAAGTTCATATACTGATTATTTTCAAGGAACGTGTAAGGAGGAATGAGCACTCAAAGTGTTTCATTAATTTAATTGTTAATAATCACTATTATCTTTCTATCAATCTAATACTTTACTACTGTCATCTAGTCTTACAAGTTGAATTTGTTTTTTCTTCGCTAATAAATGCCTGTACCTTTAAGTCAGGTAAACCATAAACATAAATCAAAAAATTGTTAGGTGTACTTCGACTTCGATTGCATGAGAGCTGAAAAGTGAGTTTATTCTATTTCTTTGCACAAAAATAATTAGCCCCCTAATCAAATAGGCTAATAGAATTAGAAAACCAGAATTTCCAAAAATCATTAAGGCTTACTTGACTTTTCAATAAAGAGTCTTTGTAATACCGGTAATCCAAAATAATAATACAATATTTAAGGTCACAGAAGTTTTTCATTTTGCATCAGATAATACAGGGGGAAAAATAGCCATTCAAGAAGCTAACTTCCTCATGATTGTTGAAACCTGATCCTAAGATTTATTGAATATTGAATTTCTCTCAATATCATTTCCAAAGTCCTAATTCTATTATTATGTATCTAAATTATATTCATGTGTGAGCCGTTTCCTAGCTACTTGCAAACAACATGTAACACCAATTTAGCTAGCATTGTTAATTTTTAAAATTAAAATCAAGTTTTTATTTCACACTAATCACATTCCTTTCTTCTAGAAGTCTTTCTTCTCAGGGGTAGGATAAGAGATAAAGTGAGTGTCCGAGAGAGGTCGAGTTGGGTTCTGTTTGTACGTGGACGTGGAGTAGGCTATTGTTTGTCAGTAGACAATAATGTTGAAGACAGAACTATAAAAATAACATGTACAGTTTCAAATAGTTTATATGTATATACAAGCAGTGTGCAGTACAGTATACTTATTATTGAGTTTTGTGTATTGTATACAGGATGTTTCAGGAGGAATATGCAATATTCCTCAGGCTAATTCCTTACACCAAGTAGACAAAAACGTTTCATGTGGCAAACCCCCCAAAACGCTTTGTTACCGAGATAACGATGGCCAAAAATTGAGATTTTTCAAAAAATTTCAATTTTTCTAATTTTTTAGAGGTTTCACTCAGGTTCTAAAATTATCAATTCCTATCTAAATTTAGCTGAGAAATTCAATGAAACCAGTTTGAAGTTTGTAACTTCAACGGTTATTGAGATTATGGGAAAATATTCTAAAAAACTCAATTTTTCAACAATCAAGAGTTATAACTGGATAAGGAAACTATACTAAACACAAATTTTTCACTTGTTCTATGTTTTGTCTATTTTGTGATTTTGGTCTCATTATTTCTGAGATTTAGGTAAGATTTACACAATTGTCACCGTTCAACTTTTTTTTAGGATCCGACTCTTCAACTTTTATTTTAAAAAATACTAATTTATGATTCCTTATCCAGTTATAACCCTTGATTGTTGAAAAATGGCGTTTTTCGTAATATTTTCCCCATTATTTCATCAACCGTTGAAGTTATAAACTTGAAACTGATTTCATTGAATTTCTCAGCTAATTTTACATAGGAATTGTTAATTTTAGAACCTGAGTAAAGCCTCTAAAAAATTAGAAAAATTGATATTTTTTAAAAAATCTCAATTTTCCGCCATTGTTATCTCGGTAACAAAACGTTTTTGGGAGTTTGTCCGATGAAACTTTTTTGTCTACTTGGGGTAAGGAATCAGCCTGAGAAGTATTGCACATTCCTCCTGAAACATTCTGTATAGCTGGATTTGAAAAGAAAAAAGACAAGAGCACTACACTATTCATTAAAAAATGACAAGTAAGTGATGTCAGTACAAAAAAGTAAGCAAAGTTGACATTACAAGGATGATTTATAGCCTATAGTGTGAAAAGTTACTGAGATTGATAAATTTCAATAATATTGAAGCACTTAATAACGTGAAAAGTGACTCGGATTGATCAATTTCATTCATTTTAAAGCAATTTTATAAATTCCCAAAATTTCTTGGCCAGGGAAGTATTCCCAAATCATAAGTTCCTTCCCACTGGGAATATTCCCGATCCACATCACTACGAATTTGTATCATGAATATTTTGAATTGTCAATGTTTTCATGTTATGTGAAAACGTACAACTAAATCAAATTTATTGAATTTGTTATTATCAATTTCCAGTGAGGTTTGATGACTAATCCTTATGGATACAAGTTTCAAAAATCAAGGCCTATTGATCATTCAATTTTTTCAATGAATTTCATTTCATGCACGATTCATTTGTGAAGCATTGAAATATAAAACATAAGATCGATATCTCCCGACTGACTGCTTATTCACTTATTTTTGAAAATGTTTCAGGAATTTCAATGTCCGAGATGTCAATATGGCTTTGTGGAAATCATGGAGCAACCAGAGGAGAACGAAGAGAGCGATTCGTCATTTTCTGATGTTGATGAATTTCATCCCGTTGAAGTAAGTGTAAATTTGGACAGATCAAGATAAATGTTTACCTGAATGATTGATCAAGAGAATGATTTCCTTAATACCTTCCCCCCCCAAAAAAAAACCTATTTTTTCAAATTAATCCTCCTCTCATTAGATTTACATTAGAAATAAAATAATACGTCAATCATAGTGTCAGTATTAGTTTTAATTATTTTGAAGTGTTCAGAGAAATATAAACTTACTATTCTAAGTGTAGAAAAACTTATTTTTAATGTTGTTTATTTTAAAAAAATATTGAATGGATACAAGTTTGCCTGAAATCTTACATCAATATTAAAAATTTGGCAAAAGTATGGCGGCTGGTGGGAAAAATTGATCTCAACCAACTGTTACGAAGTAATCAGTTCCTGTAGCATGCAATAATAATTTAAACCCGTTTTTCAGTTTGTAACTACTTACATTTCTTAATTTTATTTTTTATTGAATTTTTCCAGATGTTAAGCACCATCCTGTCGTCGGAGTTGGCGGGCAATTACAATGAAAGAGGTGCTGGCGGCAGGAATAGAGGTTCGCGCAGGCATAGGGAAAGGTAAGAACAGGTCATAGTTTCCGATTGTTATAATTTTGAATACTCTATCAGGCTCTAAACGACCTACTTAGTCCAAGTTTGTATTCTTTTCGAGCAAAAACCTTCAAAAGGCAGCTGTTCAATGCATCCAGCAGTCGAAATGAAAATAATCCCACTCTTATAGTCTGTCCAAGCAAATAAACAGTGATGTAACTCATTTCTGAATTGAATGAATGAGTTTTATTTTGTCAATAAATACAATATACAATTTTAAATGAAATAAAATGCAGATAACAATGTGCAGAACTTTGAAAAAACATAAAATAAAACAAAATAATGATTGTTGTAAAATTATTACAAATAACCTACATATTTTTATTGACACTGCCAACATAGTGTAACCTTGTGGGCTGGCACTGAGTTGTTATTTATAAATATTGTAGTTATAGTGGTAATATTAAAACTTCTCATAGAGCGCAGAAAAGCTTATCACTTTGATAATATAATTAATAATATTACATAATTTTTAAATGGAATATAAATAAATTTAATATTTTATTGTGAAAAATAGTTTTAGAAATGTTTTGAAAGAAGTAAAGGTAAGAGGTGATGATTTTAGGCCATCTGGATTTCTCTTCCCTCCGACAAAGAGCCCTGCTGTATCCGAAACATGGAAACAGGCTATATGATAGGCTAATATGTTTGATGATTTTTCTTGTAAGGTAAAATAAATTTGTACATTTTCATATTGTTAACTTGAAGAATACATTTTGGTTGATCCAGTTTTCTGTATTGATGTGTACTCTGTGAGTAATTTTGTTTGCAATGAAAGTACTGAAGTATGACTAGTGATGTGGGCCGGGTAAATACCCAGTGGGTAGGTAAATATAAATTGGGTATTTATTAATTTTATTGAATTTGGAAAAGATTTATTTGTCTTTTTGCATTCAAACGCCTTCAATGATAGTTAAATTATGATAAAATGTATTCAAAAATGTTTTATATTGTGTCAAATATCATTGAACTTCCGAGCATCATTGGCATAAATACCCGGGTAATGGGTATTTATGATTTCGTTTGTTTCTGTGTTGTTGAATCATATTGAAAAGGACAAGAAATTTGTTTCAAATAATAACCATTGTTTTAGCGATCAAAGAGTAGTCCTGGCCAAAAAATGGCAAATAGGGGAAAAATTCATGTAGAGGCCAAAATTGGTAGAGTTGTAGGGGAAGGGTCCCTGAACAACATACTAAAAGTCCTGATCGGTGGGGGGGGAACTAACGGTGTGGCGGGGTCTAAAGGACACATTTTTAGGTTTTCTGCTAATAACTCGAAAACTATGGCCTGTACCGAAAATATTGTTATATACAAAATTGAAGTACATAAAATTCCCTACAAAAAAGGTTATTTGCATTTTTTCGCTAGGATTGATATTAGTGGAGGTATAAGGGAGAAAATAGAAAAAATATGTTTTTTTTCAAAATCACGTGTTTACTGAGTGTGGATTGCGCTGTGGTTGCCGCAAGGTGGGTATTTCCTGTTCCAGTGCCTGGTACTTGTACAAATGGAACCCTCATCGAAGATAGTACCGACAATGACTTGGATCTTGATGATTAATATTGTAACTATGTTTATAAAGTGCAATTATTTCTTTCATGTGTGGTAGAATAAGCAGAATTTGTACCAGTAAACACATAATTTTGAACAAACAATATTTTCCCTCATTTTCCTAGGGAAACAATACATAGGACCTTTCTTTTAGATAATTTTATGTACTTTAATTTTGTATATGACAATTTTTCCACTAAAGGCCATAGTTTTCGAGTTATTAGCAAAAACCATAAAAATGGGTCCTTCAGACCCCCCACACTGTGAGATAAAAAAAATCATAATAATAAAAAAACGCTAATTGATATAAAATAGAACGCTGTAGGCTTTCTTACTGACAGTAATGGCGCGTGGAAGAGGATGGATAATTGTGGGACAAGGTGGAGCATCACGTCCCCACTCCCCGCCAGGCAGGGCAGAGCCCACTACACAGCAACATGACTTTCAGCATTCTATATCTCCACTGATATTAATAGTAATATGAAAATTGATCTTGGATCTTGATAATTATCAATTTTATTTTAAATTTAACAACTCAAAGAATTTAATTTTATTTTTATAAAGTTTAATTTCCTTCATTTGTGGTAGAATAAGCAGAACTTCTACCAGTAAACATGTAATTTTGAAAAAAAAAACATATTTTCTCCTTCAGATATCTCCACTAATATCAATCCTAGCGAAAAAATGCAAATAACCTTTTTTGTAGGGAATTTTATGTACTTTAATTTTGTATGTAACAATATTTTCGCTACAGGCCATAGTTTTCGAGTTATTAGCAAAAAACCTAAAAATGGGTCCTTTAGACTCCCCCACACCGTTAGCTCCCTCCCCACCGTCAGGACTTATAGTATGTTGTTCAGGGACCCTTCCCCTACAACTCTACCAATTTTGGCCTCTACATGAATTTTTTCCTCTTAAAAGTCTTCGTTGCCTGGACTAGAGAGGGAAATTCGACCTAGTATCACTTTTCACTTGCAATCCATTTACTATAGTACATTCACTATGGCTTGAGACGAGATAAACTAAAGCTCTGCATGTGTGTGTGTGTGTGTGTGTGTGTGTGCGACTGGAGTGGCTTCGTGTCAGCCACGACATAAACAAGTCACAGGAATGCCGAAATCCCGAATTCTGTTGTAGGCATTTCAGAATAAATATCTTGAAATAATCTTTTTTATAGATACACATTGGAAAATTGCTTGTCTCTCGACTGCATGAACCGAAAATGAACAAACAATTATTGTCAAAGTTTTGGTTACTGTCCCGACAACAAAATTCGGGAATTCGGCATTGCTGTGACTTGTTCATGTCGTGGCTAAAGCGAGGCCACTCCAGTCGCAAACACACACATGCAGAGCTTTAGTTTATCTTGTCTCAAGCCATCGTGAATTGACTATAGAGAAAAATCATATTATAACGAAATAACAGTAGAAGCATATTCACTATTTTTCTAATGAGGTGCTGTCATGATTTCATTGATAAAGATTGACTTCATTGACGGTTTCGTTAAGGAAGCATTTCATCATGCCATTGATACAAGCGAATCTGGGTGGATGGTAGTGGACAGCCAACTGCCGAACGGCAAAATCATGCCCCATAAGAACAATACAATTTTTATCAATCTTTTGGAGCAGATAGCGCCGTTATTTATCAACAAAATTTCACGTTCTTTATGTCATTGGCAAGACATAAAACAGATTATTTAGAATAGAATAGAATGACTTCTTTATTTTAATGACGTGGCGAAGTTTGGACAGCAATGTCCACTCTACCACTTAACCACTTTACCACTTACCATTTACTCAGTATTTTATTGAGATTTCTTTCATAGCACAATACCGTATAGTCTGTCTACGCAAAGAAGACATCCTGGCAAGATAGGAAAATGACTCCAGCTCCAGAAATATTAGTTTAAAAATTATAAATTTGGTCTCAAATTTGAATTCAAATTTAGGCTATAATTTTTGAATCAATATTGACCGAGCTGGAGTCATTTTCCCATCTTTCCAGAATTTCTTCTTTGCTTGGTAGACTAACCCAAGTATTATTTAGGCTAAATATTTTCAAGAGAACAGAAACTACCTACTTTATCAGGAAAATATTGAGCGAAAATTTTACGCGAGGATATTATTCAGGAATCTTTTCCATGAAAGGCCTACATTGTACGTCCAGGACACCTGAAAAACATTTCTTACAATCTAAAACTATACGTGCTCTATCCCAATAATACTGGGTGTTTCAGGAGGAATGTGCAATACTTCTCAGGCTGATTCCTTACACCAAGTTGACAAAAAAGTTCCATTGGACCAACCCCCAAAAACGCTTTGTTACTGAGATAACAATGGCGGAAAATTGAGATTTTTCAAAATAAGTTATATTAATTTTTCTAATTTTTTAGAGGCTTTAGTGAGGTTCTAAAATAATCATATCCTATGTAAAATTAGCTGAGGAATTCAATGAAACCAGTTCCAAGTTTGTTACTTCAACGGTTATTGAGATAATTGGAAAAATATGCTAGAAAACGCCATTTTTTCAACAATAAGGGTAATAACTGGATAAGGAATCATAAAATTGTATTTTTTATTAATGTACGTTGAAGATAGTCGGATTCTAAAGAAAAAGTTAACAGGCGGCGATTGTGTAAATCTTACCCAAATCTCAGAAATTGCGATCAAAAATCGCAAAATTGACAAAACATAGCACAAGTGATGAATTTGCGTTTAGTAGCGATTTTGCGATTTTTGATCGCCATTATACATTGTCTCTGATATTACTATGCCAATATATCATCAATGCCAATAATAACATATTTAGGGGGTACAAGCATCAATGATTCAATAAATACCCTGAGTTTGAAATACCCGGGTATTTTACATCCCTAGGACAATTAATTGATGCCTGCATGTAGTGAGTCTGACGAGTTCTGTATTGAATCTATGGTTTGGGCGTGTGTTATAGGATTTTGTAGGTAGAATGAATTGAAAACTATTTTCTATTTACATAGAGTATGACGTTTTCAACGTAATTTTGTCTCAGAGTCGGTACTTTGAATTCTAAACGGTACTTTGAGTACATTGACGTTTCTTTGCAGAATCGATAATTCAATAGTAAATTGATAAAAATAATTGAAAACACTAACTATTTATAATAAGCAAATGAATTACATCCTATTAAATACCTAATTATCTTTGTACAGCAAATAATTTGTGCTGGATATGGGATTGATAGGTACCAACTTGTATCATAGAATCGAAGTAATTATTGAAATTTTAATTTAGAATACGGTTATATGATAAGTTCTTGCAAAGATCTAAGATGAATACTGAACGATCACTTGAGACAAAATAAACAAACTTTTTGCGTGTGTTAAGGTAGGGTTTCCTTTATGTGAAACGGTCCGATGGTCGACCGCAGGGGAACAGCTGTAGCCAATCACAGCTATTGTTCAAGCTCAAGGACAAGACAGAAGCTGTGATTGGCTACTGCTGTTCGACTACGGCCGTCCGTCGGACCGTTTCGCGTAAAGGAAAACCTACCTTTACACGCACACACACGTAAAAAGTTGGTTCATCTTCTGTAAGTAATCGTGATTAGGGTATAGTTTATTATCATTAATTAATTTACAGAAGGAAAACTATTCTAACGAAAAATTTGTTAATTGACGTTTGGTTGCAGATTCGAGCCGGTGGAGAACATTCTGCAGGATCTGTTGGTGAACCTGACAGGCCTGGGTTGGGCGGGCCAGTGGAATCCACAGCTCAATCTGGGAACTAACACCGGCACCTACAGGAACCCAGGCGGCGGAGCCCCCGTGTCAGTAATATCTTATCCTTCTTCTAAATGGTTGTTTCGAAAATAACTGTTTTGAGTATAGTGTGTCAAGTTTTTATCTGTACAATTTATTTTTGTTTATAGTTGTACATTTTTTCTGATATTCCATTTTGTTTATTTTAAAAATCAAGTTTAATTAATGTTTCATTTTCACTTTCTTCTGTCATTCTAAGTTCTGTATTGTATTTATTTACTTTTGTATTGTTTCTTATTGTGTTTTATAATCTTTGAATAAGGTTGAGTGGTAGAAAGGACTTCCTAGTCCGAACTCCGCCTAATAAAGACTATTTTCATTTCATTTCTTTTTAATTACAAGAGGATCTATTTACATTTTTCCAACGTTTTTCAGTGTTTATGTACCTTCTTCTGAATTTTTGTGGCAAAATTAAAAAAACTCATGCAAGGAGAAGATAAATTATTCGAAATATGTCAGAAATTTGATTTTTTTTTCAAAAATTTTCTGTGTTTATATACCTTATTTTGAATTAGAAAAAAGATTTTGTCAAAATTGAAAAAGTCATGCATGAAGAGGATAAAAAACATGCATTTGCTCAAAACTGCTTCAAGTTCTAAATTTTGAATTTATCGTTATTTTTATTGTTCAATATTGTAGTGAATGAAATAAGCTATTAGAATTCATAATTTAATGGACTATTTGACGCAAAATTCAAGAGAATTCTCAAATACCGTTCGAGCGTCAGTTCTAGGCATAATGCCTCTAGGTCTTACTTTCCGACACCACTTACTCCTTCTACATCAGGCTTAAGTCTATTGGGGAGTTCGACAACCATACGATAAGTTAGTAGAAATCTGTTGATTATTTTATGAATTCATTTCAATTTAATCTATTTTTTAACATAAGTTTGAAAATATTGCGTGGGTATAGTCTGTCCAAGCAAAGAAGACCCTCTGGCAAGATGGGAAAATGACTCCAGCTTGGTTAATATTTGTTCAAGAATTATAGATGAGGTCTCAATAGTAGATCAAATTGTTTCCTAAAATTAGAGAACAAATTTATAATTTTTGAACCAATATTGACCGAGCTTCAGTCATTCTACCATCTTGCCAGAGGGTCTTCTTTGCTTGGACAGACTATATTAACGTGTTGTGTGAACTTGTTTCATAGACTGTTCCTGGGCAATCCGGGCGATTACGCGTGGAGTCGCGAAGGGCTCGACGCCATTGTCACGCAGCTGCTGAATCAGATGGACGGCACGGGGCCACCGCCCCTCGACAAGGACAAGATTCAACAGATACCGGTCGCTGTCATCACACAGGATCAAGTCGGTCAGTCGAAAAAATTGGTTTCTATCTGCCCTTTAAGAGGGATTGTCATAGTCTGTCCAAGCATATTCTTTCCTCCCAATTTAAGTATTTTGTATGAATGTACTGTATTAAGTATAAATAAAAAGCAAATGAGAAAATTACTCCAGCTCAGACAGATAGACAGAAAGTTTTTTTATTTCAAAAAAATTGCACATTACATAATATCCTCATGTACTCAAAAACATATACGATTAAAGAAAAGCAAATAAAACATCATCTTTCAAGCAATATAAAAAACATAACCATACACTTGATACCAAATATCTATCTAAAATGAATAAATTATTATTGTTATTTATGGAATACGTGCATAAAGTGGAGTTGATAACTGAACTTTAAAACTTAGGGCTATTTAAAATAATTGAAAAATAAATGAAAATCAAACACCCTTTTAAAAACTTTATAAAATTATTAAAACACAGACATGTTTCAGGACATTAGGCCATTATCAATGTGGATTATTATTTTATCCACATTGATAATGGGCTAATGTCCCGAAACATGTCTGTGTTTTAATAATTTTATAAAGTTTTTTAAAAGGGTGTTTGATTTTCATTTATTTTTCAGTGAAGTTGAGATAACATTGGATAATAAATGAATGAAGCCTACTGTAATGAGTACAATATAGTACATTTTATGCAATGCTCTGCATGGGCAATTAGTGTCTGGGTGCAAACCACAGTTCTCTACCAGATTATCAAGAGAGGACGAAAACTATTTTGATGCATTTAGTTTACGTAGCTCATTGATCATTATTCAGTGAATGTTGGATGTTGTTAGCTATTAAATTATTAATAGCTCGGTCAATAGTGGTTCAAAATATATAAATTCAGTCTCAAATGATTTTTTGAACCATTATTGACCGAGCTGGAGTTATTCTCTCATCTTGCCATAATGTTTTCTTTGCTTGGTCAGACTATACAGTAGGACCTCTGTTAACAGTCGGCCTCGGGACCGGGACTATGACGGTTGAACTAATAGACGGATAACAGAAATGTCGTTATAAACAGTAGGTCTAACCGTATATTGAAAGGAATTGTAAATAAGTGAACCATGCTCAGTGGATAATACATATTTCTATTAAGTATAGGCCTACAGTACTAAAATACATGAGTGACACAGATGTGCTACAAATTGGTGTTTGTAAAAGTACTGTACTTTGTGTACAGTAGCAGTGACGGATAACAGAGAGTGACGGTTAATCGAGTTTCTAATGTATTTAGAAAATAATCTTTTCCTACTTTAAGCCCTACGCTATACATGTTGAATTTCTCCAAACCCGCTTACATACATACATTCACCAGAACGCAGCACGTTAAATGCTCACAGCAAATAAAGTGCTATTGAATTTATTTCTGATAAGTTTTTGTGTGTTGCAGACGCTAACCTTCAGTGCAGCGTTTGCTGGGAGGACTTTAAGGCGGCTGAAGAGGTGCGCAAACTGCCCTGCGAACACGTCTACCACGGCGCATGCATCATTCCCTGGCTGGAGTTGCACGGCACGTGTCCCATTTGCCGGCAAACACTGCTCGCCGAGTCAGGCTCGACCTCGCCGAGCGCAGACTCGGCCGCCACGGCCAACGCCGCCACCGCCACGGCCACGGCCACAGCCACAGCCAACCTCGGACCGCTGGCTACCTTCTTCAGGTCGGTGTCTAAATTACATATGACTGAATGAAATGTAAATAATTCTTATTCATCAGAAATAGTCTGCCCAAGAAAGGCGACATTCTGGATTCCAGGATGGGAAAATTACATCAATTCAGTCTATATTGGTTCAAAAATTATAAATTTCTCTCTAATTTTGGAAAACATTCTGATCTAAAATTTGAGACCGAATTAATAAGTTTTGAGCCAATATTGAGCTAGTCATTTTCCCACATTGCTAGAATGTCTTCTCTGCTCGACCCGACTATACTACTATACACATTGTTCAGCTGAAAGTTATTTGAAAATTTTCAATGTTTTGAATATGTACTACAATTTGTGATCAAATTTATAATAATTGTTGAATTGATCAAGCTGGAGTAACAGCAGATAAGTGTTGTGCATCAGCTGTTTGAAAGAACGTTGCGTGATAGACACAATTACAGAGACTGTTTAATCCCAGAGATTGGTTACCTTGGTCGAATCCATCATACTTTTTGCCTACTCTCTGCTCTCTCTATAGTCCAGTACGCTGAGTATTTTGAAAGACCGATTCCTGCAAAAAGCGGTGTATGTGATTATTATTGTTTCAAGTGGTTCATTAGCGTCTCAATAGTGTGTATTTGAAAAGTACACACAAAATTTCTCTTGGTCGGCACAACTTTTGACAACCAGAAAACCTCAAATTTTTCTCCAGCTCAGAGAACAGTATCAACCATATAATGACGTATAAATTTCATGGAGATTCATTGAGCCCTCTTCTGTTTTTCATCTCATCTTTGCCATTGTCTGCAGCCCTAAAAAACTGAAGACCTATTGCTGTGGCATACCAGGCAACAGAATCCATAAAGTTACTTATCTTTTCTATACGGATGACTTGAAGATCTATGCAGCCAACAAAACTGATCTACAGTTGGCTGTAGGTTGATTCAGTAATTTTCAATGGACATTGTTTGTTTTTGTTTTTATGAGTGTGCGGTTAGTCACCTAGCAAAATGGAGGACACAGGCAAGGTGTGTAGAATAGTAGAGATGAGCCAGAGTGAAGCAGTTGGCTGGGAAAGCTATGATTCAGACGTTACGGAGTTCCTCTAGTCAAAAATTTTGCATTGATTTCCCTATCCTTGACGAAGAATCGTACATGTTTTTCCATTCACAAAATACAGATAGTTTTCATAGATAAATTTCTCATATGACCTTGTAGAGAATTTCAAGACATACATTCAATGCTATTTTATAATAGCATTAGCCCAGCTGCAGAGTATTCCCGAGACACATTAACGGACTTTTTTCATGTTAAATTTGAGTAAAATATAGATTTAAATCACTCAAAATGTAGGTCTTGAAATTCTCTACAAGCTCATATAAAAAATTCACCTATTAACAATTCTGTAAATTGAAAAAAATCGTACGATTTTTCGTCAAGGATAGGGAAATCGATGCTAAATTTTTGACTAGAGGAACTCCATGACGTGAGAATAATAGCTTTCCCAGCCAGCTTTTTTTCACTGTGGCTCACCTCTAATATTCCATTCACCACAGTACAGAGGGCCTGAATGAGTAAATGGAGCTTATTGATGGCAGCATTATTGAAGCTCTGAGTGCTGAAGAGACTAAGTGCTAAAGATATTTATCAATATCTTGAATCTAATAGTTCAGGCTAAGCCTAGTTTTTTCTTCCAGATTAAAATATCTATTGTAATAGTTGTACTGTATTAATTAATTGATTGAATACTCGTTTCCAACTCTTACCAAAATAATGCAACTCATTTGAAAACACAAACTTCCAGCACTAGTTACATGTTACTAGATACTATTTTATACATTGAACAGAATTATATTAATTTATAATAGATATACTAATTTTTTTATTAAACGGAATTTGTGAACAAAATGTCTTGTTTCAGAAACCTGCAAGACGCCTCACCTTCAAGACGTTTGGCGAATGTAGTGCGAGACAGCATTGCCGCCTCGGCAGCCCTACAACAACCAGCCGCCAACCATCCTCCCTCCTCTTCCTCCTCCTCATCCTCTTCGTCGTCGTCCTCCTCCTCCTCATCCTCCTCTTCATCCTCCTCATCAAATACCACCAACTAAAGCGAGACAGGCTTGGTGGAGGACCAAGGACTGGTTAGTATAAACCATTGTTATTCAATCCAAGTACCCTTTGAAATTTTAAATAAGTTTTTTCCCATGTGAAAGTGAAGACACATGATGTGTCTCTGCGCATATTATATGTTTGCGAAGCTTCATAATTCTATTAAAATTTATCAAGAAAACAAAAAACCGTACGTCCAAAAATCGTTCTGTGTGGAACGGGGGTTAGTAAGGTAACACACTGTGTTTTGCCAGATGTCTCTAGCCTCTAGTTTTGAAACTTGTCTCATTGTCTGTATCATACCATATTATCCTATAATCAAAATAATTCTTGAAATGTTATTATACAGGCAAATTACAAAACATGAAGTTCGAGACATCAGAGAAAACATAGTGTGTAAGCTGGCTTATGCGCTTGCAAAAAACAAATTTTTCTAATTTGTAGTGCCTCTATCTTTTTCATGAAACAGTCAAGTACATTTAAAGCCTAATATTCCTTTTCTGAAATTTTCAGATTTGGTCTCCACTTTTTCGGTTACTTGTTATGATCAGTCAGTTTTTTGTGTTAATTTTTCCAATGGAGCAGATCTTCACTTCAACTACAGAGAAACTGCTAAACATTTTGTAATAAGTTGTACTATGTAACAAATTTCGCGTTTTCAATATACAAATTAATGTCTGTTTGGAACATTATACTGATGAAATGTGATCGGCTCACAAAACAAGTTGTTATATATTTTAGTTATTAGAGATTGTTCTAATTGAAGACACAATTAGTTATTAATTTTCGATCTATTACAATATTGGTTGATGAATCAATGAATAATAATAAATCATGCCAACTAGTAGTATCACAGTAGCCAAGAGATTTCGTCAAGAGATTGGGCGAAAACTGCTGCTTCTTGAAAATCATGTAAGTTCTTGGCTAAGTGTAATCCTCATATAAATCTACACCTGTTTTATGAAGTTTAGAAGAGTTGTGAAACTTGGGAAATGGCGTACTTTCACTAAGGAGACAGCTCAGCTGAATAATAATTATCATGGTATAGGTGAAAGTATAGTATTAGGTGGTTTCGTCTGCCTCTTGTACGTGATGTAACCTACTAACAGCTGATTTGAAGCATTTACTATAGGCATAGCTTAATGACAACTCTAATTATGTTGTCAATCAGCTGTTGGAGCACACAAGGAGCAGACGAAACCTCTCAACTTTTTGGCGTCAACTATAATAATTATTGAAAGTTTTGTATCAATATTTTCAATAGTCAATTTTGAATAATACTCTTGTAATTCTTGATCAAAGCATTCTAATTATTTCTACAAAATTTTGCAACTGATGTATCTCTTCAGTGTGAAAAATAAATAAAAATCAAACACCCTTTTTTTGAAAACTTTAAAATTATAAAACACACATACATGTTTCGGGAGCTAAGCCCATTCTCAAAATAAAAACAGCAAAATTTATTTGGATGAAAGAAGAAATAAATAACCTATATTCAAAAATAAAAAATCTCAATCAAGAGAAAATATATATTCTAAATCAAATCAGAGAACAATTTTATAGTGAATCTATTGAAGAATTTTTTATTTATACTGAGTCATGGATCAGACCTATAATTGAGAAAAAGAGAGTAATCCAATCAAAGAAATTAGAAGTTCTAACTCATAAACAAAATCAAAATTTGATCATACAGAATTGCATTAACATTGACGATTATAAACCATATGAGAGAGTGATGAATTTGACAAATATTGAATTTGAAGAGAAAGAAAATGAAATGCTGAGCAAGGCTTTGAAATATAATGTTAATTTGGATCATAAAACAAGAATAATTGAAGAGCAGCTGTTTGAAGTTGAAACATCTATCAGATGTGGAAAGAAGGAATTTCAAAGTGCATTAAGGAATAATTTTGTCCATGAACTAGACAAAGAAATTGACTAGACTAGAAATAATAATATCAATCATAAGAAAATTCTTGAAAAGTCTAAAGAGGATATGAAAACAGTAAATTCAATATCTGATAAATTAAGGAATGAACAAGCCATAATTACAAAAGCTGATAAGGGTAACACAACAGTAATAATAAAACAAAATGATTATAATGATAAAGTTGAGAAATTTATCAAAGAAAATAAATTTAAAAATTTAACAAAAGATCCAACAAGAGAATATAGTAAAAATATCAATAATATTATTTCAAAATGTCAAACAATTTCTAAAGGTAACCAGTTTAAAATGAAAATGATAAATCCATCAGCCCCAATATTCAGAGGCCAGCCTAAAATACATAAAGTAAAAGACATTGAGAATGGGCTTAGCTCCCGAAACATGTATGTGTGTTTTATAATTTTAAAGTTTTCAAAAAAAGGGTGTTTGATTTTTATTTATTTTTCAATTATTTTAAACAGCCCTAAGTTTTAAAGTTCTTTACTCTTCAGTGTGATTTTGCCGTTTTACAAGACTTGTAAACTTCATGAAACAGTGAGTAAACTTGTAAACTTTATAAGAATTTCTGAAGCTTAATGAATGTGCAATACTTGATTTTCGCATCATAATACGGTATTTGGTTGTATTGTAAATTTACATCGTATATTAAAGTATCATTGAATCTTTTCTTATAATTATTTCATACTTCAAAATACGAATAGAACAAAACATGGCAATTATGATCAAAAAGTTTTCACTAATGTAGCAACGTTTTCACTAATGTTCTATAATGTAGCAATTGTGCAACACTTAAATTATCTGCTTGATATATATTATATATAAGTGACTTGTTTTATAATATTCTCATTGAACATTGAATTATAATATTTAAATAAGTAGGTAGCCTCCTACTTATTAGCTTCTATAAAATCCTCATTGTTAATCCCATTTTGGTTATCCACGTTGCTCATGTCTGAAGTAGAGAGAAATTTTCTGTATTTACAATTATATTAAATCCATCAAAACTTAGTATTCAAATCAATCAATACTTGATTTTTTTACCGTGTGACCTTGCTGGCTAAGGTCTGGTGTCAGAGTTTTCAGGTGATCAGTTTCAGGGCATCTGACATGACTTAACTTGTATTAGTTTCCGAGAAGAATTATGATAATTTTCTTAATGGAGGCAATGATTTATTGTCCACTTATAATATAAATCCTGTTCAGTATAGGTAGCCTACCTATTTTTTAGCAGTTCAATAATAATTGATAATATTCTAACTATCAATAAAGTCAATAAACTACATCCTATTAAATACCTAATTATCTTTTTACAATGAACGAGCGAATAATTTCTGCTGGATATGAGATTGATTGGTAACATGGAATCAAAATAAATATATATTTTCTAAATTTAGAATATTGTTGAATGATTAGTTTTGCAAAGATCTTAGATGAATAATGTAGGCTACTTGTTCATTATCATTTAACCTGAAAAGGACAACTAAAATGTCGAAAAATTTGAAAATAATACGACAAAAGTTCCTGTATTACTGAATCTGTCCAGGTCAATTGCAAGAAGAACTTTTCTGAAGGTGGCAATTGTATTATTGAATGCATAGTGTTCATTTCACAGCGAGTAGGGCTATGTGCCCAACCATGATGTTCGAGGAGTCCGATCCTACTAAACGTCAAACCTACATCATACGATAGTAGAAATGTTCAGAAAAGCTAAGCAATTCACTTATGAATTCAACTATTTTTTGGCTTTAAAATTTTAAGTGAGAATTGATAATTTCAAATCATTTTAGATATTTTCGATGCTGTTTTGAATCATTTACCAACTTTTCAAATTTTAAATTAATAAATCATGCTTTTTATTCTTGTGAGTTGAAATTTGTGAGCATAGTGAAAGTGGACATTGTGGATAGACATATAACCTACATCTTAAACCTTCATCATCATCATTCATCATCACTCATTCATCCTTTGCTTAAAATACTTGGAAACCAAGTCGCAATTGTAAAGAAAGAATAAAGAATTGAGCAATCATCATCATCTTGGTAAAAGCTCTTCTCGCGATTGAACAATACTTCTGTATGATGTTTACAACTATTTGTGTCTTCAATAACAGCTGTTATTTTTTAAAAATTTCTATCATTATCTATCAAACACTAGGATTTAATCAATGTGAGGATGTGATCCAATATTTACCTTTACTATTATAATTATGTATAAATTTATTATAGAAAAAATAAAAGTAGAATGAATAAATGGAATTAGTTGAATGTGAATAATGTTTTTCTTTGCATCACTGGTGTTTGGGTGGTGTGTATATTTGTCCACACCTACGTATAATCTGTCTAAGCAAAGAAGACCCTCTGGCAAAATTGGAAAACTACTCCAGCTTGGTCAATATTTGTTCAAGAATTATAAAAGTGGTCCTAATAGTGGATCAAATTGTTTCCTACAATTTGAGATCAAATTAATAATTTTTGAACAAATATTGACCGAGCTTGTCATTCTTCCATCTTGCCAGAGGGTCATTTTTGCTTGGACAGACTATAGTCTACTAATCTTGGTTTTTACAATGTAGTTGATCCCTTCCTAACTATAGTTTAACAATAATGTTTGTTGAACCATTAGCAAGTGAGTCAATTTTCTTTCATTGGTCGAGACAGACAAGCTTGTATGTATAGCTGCTGCCAACTAAAGTGATTGTGAATGTCTCTTAATAGTGTTTAGCTCTTTCAGGACAGCCTCAAAACTGTTTACGAGTGCAAACGGTTTAGCTGATATCGCTCTCGGCTTGATATGCCTCGCTGACAGCTCGCCGACTGTAGACAGAGCTAAGAAAAATAAGTCAAGCTTGTTATATGTGAATAGTCTGTCCCAGCAAAGAAGACTCTCTGGCAAGATGAGAAAATGACTCCAGCTCGTTCAATATTGTTTCAAAAATGATCAATTTGATCTCAAATTGTAGGAAACATTCTGATCTACAATTTGAGACCAAATCAATATTTTTTGAACCAATATTGACCAAGCTGGAGTCATTTTCTCATCTTGCTAGAGGGTCTTCTTTGCTTGGACAGACTATACACATATAAAAAACGCCAACAAAAATGGCTTATTATTCACTGACAGACTATACACTTGTATTGTGTCATTAAGTTAGGTGGAAGGGGCTCCCTCTTGATAAAAAGTCAAACGAATATTTTTTATTCTATAATACTGATTTAATCAATGTACTGCCATTGACCATGGATGTGCCGGCAACAACAATTTGACATCCAGTCAACTTTTCCAGCATCTGAAAAGCAGTCAGCTCAGCAAAACTAACACCGCCAACAAAATAAATCAAATACGTTTGACGTACTATCTCTTTACAGTCAGTACTGTATTTGATGAGAAGGTTGGGTATAAGTTTTGTGATTTCTTCCAGGGAAACTTCCTTGCGAACGAGGTTGGAGATGATTTGGCAGACTAGCGGGATGTAGGCTCCGCCAAATATGTAGCTCATGTCTTTGGGATTCTTGGGGTCGTAACTTTCGGCCGCACCGGGCAGCAGTTTCAGTTTTTGCGACTGGGCGTTGAATGAGCTGCGCCTCGTGGGCAGAGCTACAGCTTGCACCACTTTGTTTGCAATTTTGCCCGCTGGAGCGCTGCTAGTCACAAAAGAAGTTTGTTCTGCCAGCAAGCCGACTGTGAAGAGGTTATGTATTGAAGACAAGTGGTGATAGCCATAAGTGTGGAGCAGCTGATTTTTGAAAGCAGCTATTTCATCCACGGTAAGTCCGTCGCTAGTTGTAGATAACAGCGATAAAAGTCTCAAACAATTCAAATAACCTCCAGAATCCATTGCAATACAATCCTCAATGAACGTTACACTTTCCCTACGATTTTTCCCCACCAACATGTTCTGTTCGTTGATTTGTAAATCTTCAAACCGATCACTCATATCGGACATGATCTTCTCACATGCGGCTATATGCCCAGCCAGACACTTTTTCATCACAGTCACATTTCTCAACTCTTGCGAGACAAATTTCTGCATTTTGTCAAGTGTGGTTTGACTCTGTGCAAAACTGTCCCTCAACACTTTCGCTTTGGAACTTAGGTAGGGAAAAACGTCCGAAAAGTATCGGTTCCTAACTTGGGCGAAAATCTCATCTGTGTCACTCAAGTTTAGGGTGTAATTTTGTTCATTGGTTTTATCTGGTATTGTAAAGGAGCACACTCCGCAACTGAAGCCACACACTTGGTCCAACAGACAAGTGTAGGTGCCTGGTGTCAACAAAACACTGGCGTAATCTACTTCACGATCTACCACATACAAACATGAAATATCGGAATCGATTTTATTTGGTTTGCCTAGTTTCTCCAAATAAATCCCTATTATTTTTTCGATTTGTTGAGAAAACTTTCCGTGGTAAACTGTGACCAATGGAATACCAAATAACATGATCAGTGTCCAAATAGATTTAGCGATACTGGGTAGTAACGCGTTGTTTCCTTGCAGGAATAGCGATCTGTAGATTGAGGGGAGCTCATCGATTACTAACTTTGTGTCCAACTGCAGTGGCGCCCATTGGAATTGATGGGTTTTGACGTGTCCGTAGACACCCTCTTCTTCAAAAAGGTCCAGTATTGCTATCAGCTTCCTGGGTACAAGTATAATGTGATTGTTGACGGGTTTTTCGGGTGATTGTTGGAGTTCAGAGTTGATTTGATCGCTGACGTGTTTGGCCACTATCAGGTCTGAACGGATCATGTAGACACGCTGAGTGCTGGTGATTGGAATGCCCGGCTTGTCGAATTTGTAGATTTTGTCGACACCATGTGATCTGAAAATAAAAACATTGATCAGAGACTGCCTCTATAGACCAATCTGTCATATTTTATACATGATAAGTTTTTTGGCGAGAAATAGAATACCGTAGTTTAAAACAATTCCATTCGGGGACTGGACGGCGGGTAGCTCCTTAGAGTAACTGATAATATGCCGGTTTGATAAACAAAGGTTGGTAGGTTTGATCCTCAGCCAGAGAATAGTTTTTGACCACAGCACAATCACATAAATACAGCCTCCTCGTCTTTCCGAGAAGACGTAGGTCCCAACTGTCTAAAAAGTAGTCGTCAGCTTAGGAGCCTACATGGGCATCACCCTAATATTTTTAATTCATTAAAGCAATGTTATCTACTGTTTGAAACTGGTAAGCCAATTTACATATACTGGCAGTCTAATTTACAGCCAATAGGCGTAAGTTATATCTTCGTACTGTGAGAATCTACAATCTACTAACAACATTCATGTAAAACAATATTATACATAGAAAATGCCAAAGTCTTATCTATTTAATAGAAATACAATCAACTACTTAGCTCACACCTTAGTTTTGAGACGCCAATGAATTTTTCAAGTGGTTTGATAAGGTTCGAGTCAATAATAAAATCTTTTTGGCCCGGAATTTTATCTAATATGTCCACAAGCTTCCGGCATGATATTTGATTCAAGGCACAAATACGATTCTCCAAAGAACATTGCATCTTATTTTATCAATCAACTATTTTAAAAATTATGAAATGTAGCAAAACATCTTAACATAACCTAAAAATTTAATTTCAAGTTTCAAAATTCAAAAGGCGGTGGCTTCCCGAGTTCATCAGCGCACTAGCGCCTGGCGGTAATAGTGGTATTATTTGGAAGCTTTTCAGTCAGTCACTGACTCACTTCACTTCGCCAGTCATTGAACTTTCTGTAGGCTTGTAGGCTATGTTGTAACTATTTAATTTTTCTAAAAGAAATGCCAAAAGTACAAATTATTAATATTCAAAATATTGTTAAAAAATAAGTGAATTCAATCAAGAACGTTCTTCAGCTACCTTCCTCGAGAAAGTTGTTACTACTTCCAACCCAATACTAAGTGAACGCCGTGAACGGTCTGGTTTGTTGAGACTTTGAGAGGTTAGTAACAAGTCTGTTATAAAAAGTATAATTTAAATAGCCTATTTCTATTTCAAGTTGAAGAGGATTTATAAATCGAAATTCAGTTCCTTCAAGTTTTTTGTCAAATTGATCTGGTTTGTTGAGACTTTGAGAGGTTAGTAACAAGTCTATTATAAAAAAGTATAATTTAAATAGCCTATTTCTATTTCAAGTTGAAGAGGATTTATAAATCGAAATTCAGTTCCTCTAAGTTTTTTGTCAAATTGAGCAGTATCAAAACGAGATGTCCATGCACCAAGCTGTTGAAATACCCACTAATACAGCTCTGTGTAAGGTACCTACGATAGCTTACATGAATTATTAACATAATTATAAAATACATATTTGACCATAAGTTTGAAAAATCCAGAGATAATCTTGTTTTAAATAACCAAATAATTTTCAGGACAGATTTTTCTGGAAATCTGAAACATCTAAGTACGATACGGTATGGTCCAAGCTGTAAGTTATATATTTCCTTTTTCTTAGTGGTACTAGAAAACTTTGTTAAAACTTTCTCTTGGTACTTATCAATGTTTCTTATTTAAAATAAGTGTTACAGTACTCTTTTTAATTATTTTTATTCAAGCATAGGCCTACATGTTTCAACTCTAAGAGTCATTTTCAAATGAAAGTCGTATCCTAGATCGACGATTGTAAACGTAGGCATACGGTATCTTATTTCTTAGCTATAGATTGTTGTTGTACTAATTCTATATCTAGTTGCAGATGTTTCAGCCTTGATTCTTCGCTCATCTATTTCCATTTTATCGTGATATAGTTTTCGGTCTAAAAAGTTATAAAGCAAAAAAATCTGATTGAAGATAACATCGTTCCGTAATCATGTGCAATTACCTGATGTGTGTTGTGGTGCGTTTTGTTGAAAGGAATAATGGAATCGCCGAAGCGGGAAGAAGACGACAAAATCGACGAAAAAGAAGAAGAAAGAGGAAAAGAAGCGGTGTAGGGTGAGGAAGTAGCGTTTTGTTTCTACATCTTCTAAGAACAAAAAATTGATCAATTGAAGCCCAATAACTAGTGGCGTCATAATTATTGGAATCAGGAGTAAAAGGAATCTACATCTGATGCTGTTGTTCCTCAGAAAAGTGAAAAGTGATCAGATTTGAATCTCTGGACAACTTTGCTGAAAAATTAACAGAATACCTATGTTCGATGAATTGACAATCTACTAAGAACTACTGCTTTTTGATTTTTTTTAATAACAATTTCTCTACAGAGTGCTATTGCTATCAGGTTTATCTCGTTTGTAAAGTTTAGAATTGGAAATGGACGTTTACACAAATTTTAGGATAAGAAATGCTTGAAGAGCAAAGATTAGCTGGAGCAACAGTGACCGATTGAAAAATTCATCTTTAGTAGGCTACAGTAATAAAGTTTACAAAACAGTAAGATTATTACACAAATTGAAGTTTAGCAAACATCAGTAGTAATAAAATATTGGAATCAAAGATCGTTGAAATTCACACATCTTAACAGGAATTAGTTTTGAATGATGTAATGTTGGGTGTCTTGAACAGGAATAAGTTTCGAATGACGTAATCTTGTATGAGTTTGGATAATACTTAGAGGAGATCTTGAAGAGGAATTAGTTTTGAATGACGTAATCTTGTGTGCATATGAGGTTGGAGAATATCTAGAGGAGATCTTGAACAGGAATTGGTTTTGAATGATGTGATTCTGTGTACTTAAGAGGTTGGAGAATATCTAGAGAAGGCTTTGGACAAAAAATGTCAAAGATTTATGTAAAAAATTGAAATTTAGTGTAGGATTTTCGGGTGTCAACGATGAACGTGATACAACCGTGCTCGGATACGAGCGATTTGACGCCGTTTTTCGTTCCCAGCAAACTCTATCTGAAGCCGATAGCGCGTCTGAATATATCCGTGCAGATACCGACCATGAAGCTACCTGGCAAAACAATCTCCAACACAGAAGTGATGGACAAACTGAAGTATTGGGCGGTGCCCGATGAATTTACCTCGTTGAAAGTGAGCAAAAGCACGCTGGAGTTTATTAGGTTCGAGGGCGAGATCGATAGTCGGGGAAAGCTGTCAGCTGTTCTGGCGAGGTTGGATGGAAGGTCGATCAAGATTTCGGGGTTCAGTGAGTCGTTGAAAGTGCGCGCGGCTGAAGCGCCCCCCGATTTTCCCACAAGACACACGTGGGACTCGTACTTTCGTGATGCTAAACACATGAACGAGATGAAACCCGGCGAACGTCCCGATACCGTGAAACTCGCCAATCTTCCCTGTAAATGGCTGGCATGTAAGGCCGATCCGTCGCAGCCTAGCGAGTATATTTTGAAGAAGGTTTTTGAACAGTTTGGCGAGGTTAGGTGTGTGGATATTCCGCTGGTGGATCCGTATCGACGTCGAATGAAGTCGCAGATCTCTGGAATTAGTATGTTCTCACACAGTCAGTCGGCGGTGTGTGATGGATTCGTGCAGTTCAAAGAGTATGTGTCGTTTGTGAAGGCAATGGACGCACTGCGGGGCATGAAGCTTGTGCAGATGTTGCAGCCTGGTGATGCCTTCTCCGCCAGCATTAAGGTTAGTTTCACTACATTCTATTCCTAATTCAAATTGAATTGTACAATTCACACTTTAAGTTATATTCTGTCCAATCAAATAAAACATTCTGGCAAGATGGGGAAATGACTCCAGCTCGGTCAATATTGATTCAAAAATTATAAATTTGGTCTCAAATAATCAAATTATAGATAAGAATGTTTTCTAAAATTTGAGACAGAATTTTTTGAGTGGTTTTGAAGGTCATATTGTGAGAGTTATTCATATTAAATGAAAAGACAAGATGTTGTCAAACCACTGATTTATTAAAAATCAAGATACCGGTTTCAGTTGTTTATCAATCTCTGGTAAACTCAGATGAAAAACTCCATCCACAACATCACATCACACAACATGTGATTTGATCCACAACATCAAATTCACAATCACTCAAAAAGTGAAAGAAGCTAGTTGAGCTGAACAAGTAATAATAATGATCAAATTAAATAAAAGTAATAATGAAAATCATGAATGACAGCTGAACAATTGAACGTATATTTTAAATAAAACAGAGATTGATAATGGTGTAGAACACGATACCGGTATCTCGATTTTTTGAAAAGTATTTGTGCAGCTGTGTTGGTGATATTGTGGCTACTATCTATTTTGAATGAAAAGTCTAGAAATAGATATGATTATGACCGCAGATCTATGAAATAACGAGATATCGGCCCAACTCTATACCATTGTTTGTGTATTGTGTTGTTGTCATATTCTGGTATAGTCTGTCCAAGCAAAGAAGACCCTCTGGCAAGATGGAAAAATTATATTCATTGCATTTATAATTCTTGAACCAATATTGACCAAGCTGGAGAAATTTTCCCATCTTGCCAGAGGGTCTTCTTTGCTTGGACAGACTATAGAGGAGCAGTTAGGCTGAGGCCGCACTGCCGGTGGGTAGAGCCTGGAGGGTGGAGGGTAGTTGGTAAATCTATAGAACATACACACCATCCATAGTAATACATTATATGAATGGTATGACGTCATTCTGTTTTTTGAGGTTATGTTGTCCATATTTAAGAATTTCAAGATGGCGGCTGAACACATACTATTCATAAGATGTATTACTGTGGATGGTGTGTATGTTCTACTAGCCGGCAGGCTCGCTTCGCTTGCCTTCTCCGGCTAGCCAGGGGGCTCCGCCCCCTGGGCCCCCGACTGTATCGGCAGTGTAAGTGAGACGAACAGGCTCGCTTCGCTCGCCTGCAAATTCCGTTCAGAAGGGGTTCGAAATTTATTGAACACAGCATTTTTTGACCTAATCTGGACCTGTTTACCAAATTTCAAATTTTTCTGCCAATTGGTTCTCGAAAAATGTGAGAAAAACTCCGAAAAATAGTTGAACGTTCATATTAAGCGTAACCTTGGGAAGTATATCGAACATAGTTTGAAACTTGATTCAATATCTTCTTAATTAGTTCATCTATAATCTCTCTGAATCATTGATTTTACAGAAAGGATTGGTCTTTTCAAGGCGGAAGATATGCAACCCGCAATACATTTAAAATTTGGAAAAAGTGATTACTGGCGTACTCTTGAACGGATTTCAAAAATATTTTAATATAACATTTCTAGACATTATATGAACCTTCTCACCAAATATCAACATTTTCTACCGATTGATTCTCGAAAAAATTGAGAAAACGCCGAAAAACTATCAAAAAACTTTTATATTTGGCGTATCCTTATGAAGTTTCAAAAATCCTTTCTTAGCGCGCGTCTAAACGTCAAACTTAACATGCCTGCCAAATTTGAACGCATTCGGTTCGGTAGATTTTTAGTTCTGGTGATGAATGAATGAATGAATCAGTCAGTTAGTCAGTGCCATTTCGCTTTTATAGATATAGATAGATTTACCAACTACCCTCCACTACCCACCGGCAGTGCGGCCTCAGCCTTATGGCATAAGCTTGTTGTACTCACCCAAATGTATTTTTGAATAAATCATTATGATTAATTAATTAATATTCATACTTATTTGAATGAATAGTTTTTATAAATTGAAATTGTTGAATCTATTTTGTAACGTTAATGACTCAAGTTTATTGCCTGTTTACAATGTGTCGAATTTCTTATGGATCGGTAGGTGGACTTTGATAAAACAAAGCACATGAGCGACTCCATGATAAAGAGAAGACGAGCAGAGAGAGAGAGGCTGATAGCTGAGGACAACGAACGGGAGGAGGAGGAACGAAGGAAAGCAGAGAAAATGCAGAACGAGAAGGAAGCGGAAAGGTAGAGAAATTTACCTTTAATTCATTTAATTTACCTTTACCATCCATTTTCTACCTTTAGAGAAATTCATTCAGTTATCACGTTTGTAGTGTAATTTACAAATTACGTACATATTTCTATACGTTGGGTCAATCAAATTAAATAAAAACTAACCGATATTTTTCAATTCTACCCTTTATTTGTGGTACAATCAATTGACAGTCAAACTTATCATCAGCTTGATCTAAGTTTTTATCCTATAATGGAACGATTCTTTAATATCAATGGTGATTCTGTCGAATTTCCTTTTAAAAAATTGATTTGAACCACGATTTCTCATAATATTTTGTGAAAAAATAATGTACGTTAAACTACTGCAGTTGAAAGTTTAGGAGAATCCAGCTTCTTTCGGTTTCAGCTAACTATTTTGTGGAAGTGGTTACTTTTGAGTTCAAAAGTTCAGAAATCAGGTTTAAATGCAGGTTTATTATAGCTCCCAATTCATAGACTTATTTAAAAAGGGCCATATATTACTCAGGATTGAAGTTTTATAATTATATTCCATAGGATATTATGTTTTGTGGTAGTTATAATGTGTTTTATCTGAAGCCTCCTGTATATGGGGGTAGTAGTGGCGGCCAGTCGAATAGCTGTAGCCAATCACAACCTTTTTCTCATGGAGTAAAACAGCAAGAGCTGTGATTGGCTACATCTATTCTACTGGCCGCCACTACTAAACCCGTGCTCAAAATTTTGTGGCTATACGAACCTAAATAATAATAATGGAAATTTTAAACTTTCATTATATACACTTTCGTTGATTTGATTCAAGTGCAAATTCTTCCTGATAATGGTACAATTATAAATAATTGACCAATTTTGAGCATAATGAGAAATGTTTGTCTCAAATTTTGTCCAACTGTTCTTCCATCATGTGACGGTGTTTTTGTTTGTCTTGACAGAATGAAAAGGCAGAAAGAGGAGGAGGATAAGTTGCAGCGACGACGAGAGCGAGAGAAAAAACGAAAACTGCGACAGCTGGAGAAGATGCGCGCGAAAGAGGCGCAACAGATGAACGAGAAAATTGCCTCCGAGGAGCGGCTGCTGGTCATGGCTCAACGCAAACTGGAAACTATTAGGCTGCTCGGCGAACTATTCAAAAAAGTCGAGGTTAGAAATCTGTTATTCATACTTGTTAATATTTGTAATATTCTTCTTAAAATCTATACAAGCAAAGAAGATATTCATACAAGATGGGAAAATAACTCCAGCTCGGTCGATATTGCTACTCCTACTTGCATACAAATGTTCAATAATTTTGCAAGTAGTGTCTTATTTTGACAAATATAAGTTATAATTTTGTTCTATCATAGTCAATTATTTTATCTTCTTTTGAAATTATATTCTTTTAAATTCCAATTGTAATTTTATATTGTCAAAATGAAAGTGATTAGATTTTTTTTTATTTATTGGTTCAAAAATGATAAATTTTATCTCAAATAGTAAGTAGAGAACATATTGAAGAATTTTAGAACAAATTTTAGAACTGTTCTACAATTTGAGACTCCCGACTCATTGGCTCTAAATTAAGCCTCTGTCCTAGCTCCTGTCCTCTAGCCTCTAGCCTCTGTCCTGGCTCTAAAGTGCTCTTAAAACTGTCCATGTAACTCTGTAACTATCTTGTCCTCTGTGGTGGTTTAAGTGTTCTTCGATTGTGGCCTTAGCATAAGCATATATCTTGTCCTCTATTCTTCTTTCAGGTTCTTGAGCATTTCTCGGTTAATTTAGTAAATAATTACTACAATTTATCTTTATACAGGAAGACGCAAAAGTGAAACTGCAAGAGAAGTCAGGAAAAACTTCGAAATCCAAAGCATACAAAGTGAGTTGATTTGAATTTTTAATACTTTACAAAGAACATTTCAAAATATTTTTGAGTCATGGTATTCCAGTTTCTGCGCAAAACGAAGATAAGAATACATATTTACTGATAACATTCATGAGTTGAATAATTTACAGACAATGGAAATATTGTCATGATCATCACTCAAAGTATATCAAGATTACTTGAACGAATTTTCTAATATGGGTGTTAGCATAGCGTCCTAAGGTATCCACATAACCTTATAAGGTGTGTACATGTCGGAGCTATGATCCTAGCTGTGATACTAGATGAATGATCTCAGCAGCGATGAGAGTAGCGATCCTAGTAGAGAGTAACGCTCTGCTTTTATAAGCTGTACATGCTCAAAAGTTAATCAAAGTATGCACAACTGATATAACTTTTTTTTTTAACCAACAATTTTTAAAATTCACTAAAAAAAGTACACCAAAGAAAGAACCGTAGTTGGAAACTTGAAAATATTTCACTAATTCGAAAAAATAAAGAATCCATAAACACCACTTCTTTTACATGAATATATCTGATGAACACATTTTTGTAAAAATTATCATTGGTGATAGCGGAGTATTTCAAAATTTGCTGATCACCTGATTTATTTGTAAATAAACACATCCAAATTGTATAACTTCAAATATTATTTATTCAATTAAAAACTAATTAACACCAAATCCAATGAAAACTTTGCTCAAATTGTAGTGTCGGTTGGTACCATTCAACTAGTAAAAACCAGACCTCTCTATGTGGCCTATGAGCCCGAGATATAATCAAAAATATATGGCTTGTTAGAGATTCCTCGCCAGTAGAAAATCATAATATTCATATACTATCTCTGGGCCTTGTCTCATAAACATTTGCAGCTTGTTTGTCAAAATAAAAATAAATTTGTATAAATAAAATAAATTGGGATTGTAGAATCACCAATAAAATCTTCGATTTACAATGTTCCAAACTTTGGAAATGAACAGCTGTTCGAACGATCATCACGAATCGACCTAATTATTGCAGACGCTAAAAATACATAAATGTTGACAAAAAACGAAAAGTGTCAGACTTCTAGGTTTCATATTACAATTTGCTTTGTAGGTTATGATATTATAATATAAGAGACAAAAGATATTCCTATTCAAAAATAACAATAAAAATAATTATTGATACATTCATGATAATATATCAATTTATTTATCAAAATCATTATATTGGAAGCAAAGTTTTGGGGTTTTATTGACAAAATTGGTCTATTTCGGAAATCTATCTTGAGGTGAATTGATTTTCATGTAATTTTTTCTAATCAGCTGATTTTTCAGCTGTGAAATTTTCGTTATATCGGAAACGTTTATGAGACAGAAACGCCAATAAATCCACGAATTACGAGTATGAGTAATTGTAGATTGTAAATCTTTATGGCTGAGGCCGCACTGCCGGTGGGTAGAGCCTGGAGGGTGGAGGGTAGTTGGTAAATCTATAGAACATATACACCATCCACAGTAATACATTGTATGAATGGTATGTGTTCAGCCACCATCTTGAAATTCTTAAATATGGACAACATAACCTAAAAAAAACAGAATGTTGTCATACCATCCATACGATGTATTACTGTGGATGGTGTGTATGTTCTATAGATTTACCAACTACCCTCCAGGCTCTACCCACCGGCAGTGCGGCCTCAGCCTAAGAGACACGGCCATGTTTTTAAAGATGTTAAAATTTTATTAATCTGCCAAATTTTAGAACAAGAAATAATAACTGCTGTTTTATGTTTCAGGGCGAATATACTAGAACACAGGATGACATAGCTATGTTGAAGGAGCTCGAACTCAAACAAAAACTAGTGAAAAAATTGAAACTTGAAAGAGAGAAAAGTAAGTATTTTTAAATTGATAAAAATTATTAATGTTTCATTTTTGTAGTAAATACAGATTTTCAAAACCTTAATGTTTAAATATAATTTTTTCCAAGATCTTAACTATTAATTTAATTATCTATAGCCTACGCTATCAAGTTGGACGGTTTTGTCTGTCTCTTGTAACCTAATAACAGCTGATGTAAAGCGTCTCTTCTGTTTTCAAGAACATCATTTAGGTATAGCTGAATCACCACTTTCTAAAAACTAAATAAATATTAGGTTTACGTGAATATTCCAGCTTTCCTAGACTCAGCTGACGCTTTGTCTGTAAAGCTCAGTCAGTATTCAAACGACGTTTTCAAGACTGGATGCAAAAAATATGTACAATTATTTAGTGTCGTTTTATGGCTGTTATTGAGGGGTTTCAGTTTATCTATAGGCAATTACTATTAATGATGATATAATATAATGAATAAATTACTAAAATGTTACGTATTACAATAATTCTTATTTTTTTCTGCAGAAACAAAATCGAAAAATTTGCTGGGAAGTGGATCAAATGCTTTGGATTCAACCGACCTAACCCTTGCCACGTCCTCAATATCTTCAAATACTTCTTCTGGATCATCGCTTCTGAGTATTTCTGATGGCGACATTGAAGATCATCTGGGCAAAGATGAAGGTATAGTTTGACCAGCGAAAGAAAGTCCCTAGTGAACTGGAGTATTAGTAGGCTAAAATGACTCCAGCTCAGTAAATATTGGTTCAAAAATTGTAGATCGCAATGTTTCCTACAATTTGAGACAAAATTTATAATTTTTGAACCAATATTTTCCGAGCTGGAGTCATTTTAGCCTTCTATTGCTCCAGTTTGCCGGGGACTTTCTTTCACTAGTCAAACAGTAGGATGTGTTTATATTTCCTATTTCATTGCATTCTCGATATTTACCGGTTTAGACCTTTCTATTCTGTTTCGTTTTCTTTCCCATTCCAGTTTAAGTCTTTTAAGATTGAAGGAAAACCCCCCTTTGAGCAAGTAATGGAATGGAATTTATTTCATTGGAACAAGAAACACTGCCTATAACCTAAGTCTGTTTTATCTCTAGCTTTTAGGCAGACTAAAGTTTTAGACAGAGTTTCTTGTTTCCTTTCCGTTCCATTTCAAATACATTCCACTTCAATACTTGCCTGTTCGGCCCCAGTCGAACAGCTGTTGCCAATCATAGCTTTTGTCTTGTCTTAAACAAGATCTGTGAATGGTTACAGGCGTTTGGCATGCGGCCAACCGTCGTGCAGTGTTGTGTAAAGGAAATTTAACTTATTCCATTTCATGGCTATTCTATTTTTTCCAATTCCATTCCTAATTTCCTGTCCATTCTATTCCATTTCCTGTCTGTTCCATTCCACTTAATAGCTGTCCTATTCCATATTCCATTTTAATCAGTTCTTTGTCTTAGGTCTACTAGAAGGTAGACCTACTACTACGCTATGCAAGGTTGAAAAAATTCAATTTTGACCATACATGTATTGCTTATAGTCTGTCCAAGCAAAGCAGACATTCTGGAAACATGAGAAAATGCCTCCAGTTTGGTCAATATTGGTTCAAAAATTTGAAATTTGATATAGATAAGACATTATAGATGAGATTATTTTCATTTCTATCAAATTTACAGTGCCTGAGTTGGGATTTTGAAGCATAGGCGTGGTTAATTACAGTACATTCATTTTCCTATGAAATTTGCATTATATCGAATAAAAAACTAGATCAGATGAACTTTCAATGTATTTTTCTAAAAATGAGTTAATTTTTCCTTTATATCTTGCACAATATTGGTTCAATCAGTCAAATTTTATGTATTTTTCAGGATTGAAATCCAGAGGCACAAACCGGCTGAATGCCAGCAATCAAATGGGAGGTGCTCAGTTTGGAGGCAGCGGGGCAGGGGGGCCTGGGCCCCACTTTGGCATGGCGCCCAATCAGGGCTGGTATCCGTTTGATGGAGGCCGAGGGGGCGGCGGCCATTTTGGAGGATTTCCGTTTGGAAGAATGCCAATGCATCCGCCGATGATGATGGATGGCAGTCGAGGACGGGGATTCTTCCCCCGCCGGAGGGGATTCCGGTGGCCGCGGTTTCCACACAGGGGTCGCGGCGGCTTCTTCCAGCCCTATGCCGACCCTTCCTATATGGACGTTAACCAGCAGTACTACAAGTACTTCCATAAATTGACACACGGCCGGTCTCATAGCCGATCAAGGTCAAAGTCATACTCTAGATCACGTTCAAGATCAAGGAGGAGGTCGTGGAGCAGCCGGTCACGGTCCAGATCGTACAGCCGGTCAAGGTCAAGGAGTCGCTCAAGGTCGAGAACAAGGAGCCGATCCAGGTCAAGAAGTAGGTCAAGATCAAGGTCGAGAAGTAGGTCAAAGCGGTCAAGATCAAGATCAAGAAGTAGGTCAAAGCATTCAAGATCAAGAAGTAGGTCAAAGCAGTCAAGATCAAGGTCATCTAGGAAGCATTCCAGGTCAAGAAGCAGATCTAGGAAACGTTCCAAGTCACCACACAAACGTGGCTCCTGGTCTAGAAGCAGTTCACGTACACGTCGAGGCACTTCAAGGGCGTGGTCTTCACGTTCAAAATCACCACAACATGATGCAAAGTTAAAACAATCCAAGGATGAAGCGGGGAATAGTCCCAAGCCTGCTGAGGTGCAAGGCTCAGCTAAACCATCAAAAAGTCAATCATTATCTCCATCTGCAAATCGTTCACGCTCCTGGGACAGGTCACGCAAGTCCACTTTGCATGAAAATCAGTCCAGCAGTCCAAAAGTTGACAATTCCAATTTGGGCGTGGCAGACAGCACAACTGACCGTGCCACAGCACAAGAAGTCAGTGACAGAGATCATGCAGCTCTCACCTCAAAAACAACTGTTCAAGTAGCTAAAGACAGTGAGGAAATTTCTACTGAGAAGAAGCAACATCATAAGAAGAGCAAATCATCACGTGAAAAGAAGAAAAGTAAAAAGGACAAGAAAGATAAAAAGGACAAAACAAAGAGTAGGCATGTTGGTGAGCCAGCAGAGAAGAGTGAAAAGGAGGAAACAGTTGGTGTGTCCAATAGTAAACAAGATGTCACATCAAGTCTAGTCAAAAGTGGGGGTAAAAAAGTTCCTGCAGTTACATTGAAACGTCCCAAGTACAATGTGGGGACAAGAGAACAAGTGGAGGGAAACAGCACATTGGATGAAGAGAAAACAACTGGAGACAGTGTTAAAAAACGTCGCATATCTCCAATACGGTTTCCAATTGAATCAAAAGTAGTGAAATCTCAGTCACCGTCTAGAAGAAAAGAGCGACGTTCAAGTTCACCTCACCACCAACGTTGCCACATTGGAGAGAGGCGTGGTGATGATGATGCAGAGAGGCGTGGCAACATTGCAGAGAGTCGTGGCAACATTGCAGAGAGGCGTGGCAACATTGCAGAGAGGCGCGGCAACATGGAAGATGGACGGGAAAACGATGCAGGGAGGCGTGGCAACATGGCAGAAAGACGTGTCAACATGGCAGAGAGACGTTGCAGCATGGCAGACAGACGTGGCAGCATGGCAGAGAGACATGACATGAGAACAAGGCTTGTCCAAGAGGGCCCGTGGCCCAGTGACCGGTTTGAGTCGTACCTCAATAAACACCGAGCATCAGACAAGACTGATAATATTAGATTAGCATCAACTCGTAGGAAAAGATGATAGAGGTTCGATTTTGTTGAACATTTTTTATAGAAAGTATGCTTGTTTTGGGTTGTGAAAGTTGGAAAATAGATTTCATCTACAATCCACATCTAATTGCAATAATTGATTCTATGAGACTGAATACTCACAGTGTGGTCTCTGAGTGTCATACTCATAATTGGTTAGTTTATTCAAATCCACCATAATTCTGCCAACTCTCATTAGATTTACAGTACATTAATTACGTAAATCATTATATCAAGACATTTGCTTCCTATCGTCACTTAGTCTTAACCTTTGCCAGTGTTATTTTTCATCAATTTAAAGCTTTCAAATCAAATTGGGAGTAGAAATACTATTTTTTGTAATGTTAGATGACCTGCTACTATAACTACTTTATTCTAAAATTAAACTTTAAAGCTTAGGGCTATTTAAAATAATTGAAAAATAAAATTAGAATCAAATACCCTTTTAAAGCTTTAAAATTATCAATGCACATACATGATAATGGGCTGAAAGTCCCGAAACATGTATGTGCATTAATAATTTTAAGGGTTTATTTGATTCTCATTTCATTTTTCAACTACTTTATTCTATTTAAAAAATGAGTGAATAAAAATTTTGTCGGTATTCCTACATCATCAAAATTCTAAAATTTGGTAAAAGTATGATATTGGGGAAAAATATGATATATGCAGACAATTATGTATCGTTTCACACCAATGGCCATACTGTGAGCTTACAGTCTGTAATCAGTTAAAGTTTCAGGCCAAAGCTTCTCATCCATCTTTATAAATTAACCAAGTTGAACTAACCATGTTTTAAATATGTTCCAACCTATGAATTGAAGGGTTTAAGTTGAAAAATTGACATTTTTATAGTCCGGCCAAGCAAAGAAGAGCCTCTGGCAAGATGGGAAAATCACTCCAGCTTGTTCAATATTGGTTCAAAAATTATTGATTCGGTCTCAATTGCAGGAAACATTCTAATCTAAAATTTGAGACCGAATCAATAATTTTTGAACCAATATTGACCGAGCTGGAGTCATTTTCCCATCTTGCCAGAGGCTCTTCTTTGCTTGGCCAGACTATACTCAAGCTTCGAGATGGTGCTTCGATAGGTATGTATAGTCTGTCCAAGCAAAGAAGACCCTCTGACAAGATGAGAAAATGACTCCAGCTCGGTCAATATTGGTTCAAAAATTATTGATTCGGTCTCAATAGTGGGAAACATTCTGATCTACAGTTTGAAACCAAATCAATATTTTTTGACCAAGCTTGGAGTCTTTTTCGCATCTTGCGAGAGGGTCTTCGCTTGTACGGACTACACACGGTGTTACATTTTTTTACTTTCATGTTGAAACATTCAAGCAGTTGCCAACGAAACTGGCGGTTGAATGACTTATTAATGCTCTCTGACAGGACAGTCTGAAAGCTGTCTACCAGAGCAAACCCAAGGTGTATAGAATAGTAGAGGTGGGGCGGAGTGAAGCAGCTGGCTGTAAAAGTTATAATTTTGACGTCACGGAGTTCCTCTAGTCAAAAATTTAGCATTGATTTCCCTATCCTAGACAAAAAATTGCAAATTTTTTTCAATTTACAAATTACAGAATTGTTTAATAGGTAAATTTCTTATATGAGCCTGTAGAGAATTTCAAGACCTACATTTTGAATGATTTACATCTATATTTTAATCAAATTTAATATGAGAAAATGTCTGTTCACGTATCTCGGGAATGCTCTGCAGCTGGGCTGATGCAAGTAAGAGTAGCAATGCTATTATAAGATCCATTTATAATATCATTGCATTCGATAGCATTGCTTTTCATAGTTTGCTTTAGCCCAGCTGCAGAGTATTCCCGAGACACGTTAACGGACTTTTTCTCATGTTAAATTTGAGTAAATTATAGATTTAAATCACTCAAAATGTAGGTCTTAAAATTCTCTACAAGCTTATATAAGAAATTTACCTATTAAACAATTCTGTAATTTGTAAATTGAAAAAAGTGCGCAATTTTTTGTCTAGGATAGGGGAATCAATGCTAAATTTTTGACTAGAGGAACTCCGTGACGTCAAAATTATAACTTTCACAGCCAGCTACTTCACTCCGCCTCACCTCTACTAATCTATACACCTTGGAGCAAACCAGTTAGTTGATTCTGGTCTAGGCTTGATGTTGATATGTTCTCGTAGAACGTTCGCCGACTCTCCTGAGCTCCTGACAGTCATTTGCAAATCGCCATTTTTGTTGATGTCTACTAAAAAGATTAACGTTTAAAGTATTTCTAAAAGATGAAGTAAAGTATTTCTATTTTGTATAAGTTACATAGTCTGGTCGAGCTAAGAAGACATTCTGGCAAGGTGGAAGAATTACTCCAGCTCGGTTCAAAAATTATTATAAATTTGGCCTTTTACTGTAGGAAACATTATTATTTATAATTTTTGAACCAATATTGACCAAGCTGGATTAATTTTCCACCTTGCCGAATGTCTTCTTAGCTCGACCAGACTATGTATACAGAATAGAAATACTCAACTTCTTCTTTAAAAAATACTTTCAACGTTAATCTTCTTAGTAGACAGACTATATTAATGACGTGAAATAATGTACAATATTTTTTATACATAACCTTCCAATTCGATTGTTTTACTTATAAAACGTTTATCACCTTGGATGTAAGTTAATCACTATGTATGTATACTATATACACAACTTTAGGGTCCCGGTATAATCCATCCAAGCAAAGAAGGCCCTCTTGCAAGATAGCGGAGAGAAGTGAAAGTGTAACTACGCATGCGCAGATCTGACAATTTTAGTGTAAAATCACTTTAGTCAACCCACCGTTTTGCACTATCTATGGTTCTGGGAGTCTGAATTAACAAAGCACACATTGCAACTGTTGTAAAAAATCAAAATTATATTGATTTTACAAATGAAAATACATTTTATATCTTATCAAATATATTTCATAATATTTTTGTTTGTGACAGATGGTGAGAGAAGAAAAATTTTTATTTTGACTGCTGGCTGCATTGAACAGTAGACATCTTGGAAAAGAGCCTTCTTTGCTTGGATGGATAATAGCAAATATCCGTCACTGATGCGCGTATAAATCAATTCCGTTCAATAAACAATGAATCACAGTTTTGGAACTAACTGTTTGAACTGTCGTTTCGTCAAACTACCTATCAAACAATAACAAACCTATCGGTTGCCGGCCGAGTGGCTTTACCACTTTGCCCACCTGGCAGCTCTCTGAACAGCCTCATTCAATTATGATGTTAGCCTTTCCGGTCAGGTATCAAAGGTGGAAGAATAATGAGGCTGTTGGCTGTTCAGAGAGATGCCTGTTGGACGAAATGGTAAAGCCGCAATCGATAGGTACTGGGTTCGATTCACGGTCCGGGCAGTTTTTTGAACGAATTCATTCAACAAATCTCGCCTGCTATTTAGTTTATTTATAAATATTTGCAGTTACAGAAGTCCTGTGATCTATTTATATAGCTATAATAGGAGATTCCGAATTAATTATTACAACGATTATGAAATATTTCGAATGTGCAATAATTGTATCGGCTAAATTTTAGTAGATTACTTATTGTAAGAGGTAATGTTCTAACAACTTTGAGTAGTACGGTAATGCAGCAGGGACTTGTTACATGAAAAATTTAGTCCTGTAATATGGGAAAAAGGTGGGACCACATATTTTAATAGTGTAGTACGGTACTATGTGATAAATTCAATCACACAATAAAAGGTCTGCCTTTTTTCCGGTATTACATATAGCTTCTAAAGCTATAAGCCTGGCTTACAAAGTTTTTTCACTGGCGGCTCGTACCCCAAAACAGGTGAAGTGCTGCACAGTAAAAGATACGGTCCTGTTTCGTGGGCACGAGCCGCCAGTGAGTTTTATGAATCTGGCTTTGTCCCTGTGTTCTTAATATTGAAACAATAAATTGATTTAAATACTGCTCATGTAAATAGGCTAAGGCTATAGCCTACTTTCAATGTGATGAATCCATAGAAAATCCATCATGATGTATCCATAGAAAATACTATGTTTTACGATGTAAATACGATAGCATTGATAATAATTCTGTATACATTTTTCTAAAGATATAAATATTTCATCTTATATATTTGTGACTAATTCTTGTTATCCACCAATTCAACGGGTTGGTTCCTTGGAGTAAGCAACGCGCCGTTCTGATAGCCAGATGTCAGATGTTCGAACCTTGACCGGAGAACAGATTTTGACCACAGCACTATCACATAGATTCGGCCACCCCGAATTGTCTTTTGGAGGAGACAATAAGCCGTCGATCCTAACTGCCCAATACAGTAGTAGCGTAGATATACTCTCGCTTCAATTGGCGACTTTGAAGAAGACTACTAGGCTATGTTTATATTGGAGCAAATTCAAATTTTCAAGTGTTATTACTCTTTATACCCCTGCTTGATCTGCCTTTTAGTGCATTTCATTCGAAAAAATGCACTATTGGTCTTGCCCTGAGAATCGAAAATTTATGATGTGATATATTTTTTACACGTTTCCGAGCCCCTAGAACACGAATTTGATGTCCGTTCAAATTCATATATCTCTATGTATATATTTCACAAGTAGACAGATTTAAGTGATGGATAGGAAGAAAAACACAAATAAACTTACATTTTAAGGTGAAAATATTTCGGTGGCTGTGCACCGAAAAAGTGATAAAGATAAAGTTTATTTGTGTTTTTCTTCCTATCCATCACTTAAATCTGTCTATTTGTGAAATAATTATCTAAAAGTGACTTTCTATGATGTGCTACATGATCTTCTATATATATATTTATGTATGTACAGATTCTTGTGAACATGATAACTCCCGTTTTGAAAATTGGTGTTTACGATACCCTTATTATGCCCTACAATTTGAGCCATGAACGGAAAAAATCCAATCGAAAATGGCAGAGAAAATGGTGTTTTCATGGGTTTTTCTAAAACGGCACTTTTGAATTCACACCCTGAATAGCTCATTATAAGTCATATGATTTGAGCTATCATAGAATTGCATTTGAAATGCACTCTTTCCGACCGCCAGCTGCCGGAGAGAATTTTCTTTTTCATTTGAAGTGAAAGACAGAGTCACAGTTTTCCCTGTAAATGTTGGAAAATGCAGTCCAACCCCGGGTATAAATAGTAATCAAACCTGAAAAATTGAATTCGCTCCTCTATCACTAGGTGAACATAGTATAGACCAGCCAAATTGTTTTTGCAAGTACTCAACTGTATTTATTGAGAGGTCAAGGAAATACAATTCAATAGCTTAATAGGTAATATTTTAATAAACTCCGATAAAAAATATACACATTACAATACCCAACTCGAATGTCCACCTTATAAAGCCAATTTTACGAAGTAAAAATTGAATCAAATGTACATTTTTTCAGCTTTTAGACATTTCAAGTCATGAATAATATTCTAGCAGCCATTACAACACAGAATACCGCAACAAATGGACTTTTTCTCTCGCCAATTCTTGCGCATTTCCAAAACGTCCCCAAAAGCCTGCAATTAAAAAATAAAACAATTTAATTATCAAGCAAGTTGCACTTTTTATTCAATGGAATAATTCCATCAACTAATTTAAGTCTTAATTTATATCAAAGGAATTAAAAAGCTAATAGATTTATAATTTGAATTCAACAACTCTGGTGAAAATTGTGGCAACAATAGATTTTCACTTTAATAAATACATTAGAGACTGGCTGATTGTGAGACCATTTCATACATTGAGTTTTATAATCATGTTGTTTAGATATAATATGTTATTGAGAATAGTCTGTCCAAGCAAAGAAGACCCTCCGGAAAGATGAGAAAATGACTCCAGCTTGGTCAATATTTGTTCAAGAATTATAAATGTGGTCTAATAGTAGATCAAATTGTTTCCTACAATTTGAGATCAAATTGATAATTTTTTATCCAAAATTAACCGAGCTTGAGTCATCTTGCCAGAGGGTCACCTTTCCTTGGACAGACTATACCTATTGCAGGGTACTATCGAAATTGTTAGTGTAATTGGTATTGTTCTATTTGAGAATTTTATTATGTGTTTTTATATGTTTTTACCTACATGTTTACTCACCCTCTGACCACTGTAAGTGGATGTTTAGGACACGATAAAAAAACTAAGTAATTGAACAATATTATAATAATTATAAAAATAACTTTCAAGCAAATAATATTGAATCTTTATATACAAATTAACATTCAACCTTATAATAGATAGGCAAGATTGTAGCGTTTTTCATACTGGACAAACTGAAAACGCGTCGATCTGATCATAGGTTTGAGTACGATTCTTAACTGGGAAACAACTCAAGACCACAGGGTAATCACAGATTTGAGCATTTATTTACAGATCGGCCTACCAACGGTCACCCTGTCTTTTGGCGGAATCGTTAATCTCATGCTAGCTTCCCTGCCCGTGCATTGAATTTTCATCTTTTTTATTTATTGACTAACAACAGAGATAACGGGTTTCCCCAAATATGTCTCCTACACATAATACAGTAAAAATATAAAATAAAAATATTTGTAAAGATTAAAATTAAAAGTCAACCAGGAATTAATCACATGGAATTTGAAGAAGTCGATCTTTAACGGGATGCCGGTTTATAACCGTAAGCCGGAGGAGAAGGTATTTGAACTGGTGCATTGTGTGAAGCTTGTGAATCTGCCGCTTTACTCCTAGAATGAAGGGGCAATACAGTGTTTCCTGAGTTCTCCATGACTCTCTACCCATCTCGATCATGAGTTTTTTTTATAATTTTGTTATCTTACCGCAATCACTGAGTATTAGATGAAGATCACTGTGTATTACTGAACAATCACGTCCGCTTTAAACAAGTGGGCTAGCTTTGGAGTAGGTATGCGCATTTGAGCAACCCACAACAAATGGAACAATAAATTCTGTAAATCGACAGAAAATTGTCCTTTCAAGACAGTGCTGTTTAATCTGGTGTGCATACACAGAACAGACACAACCCATAGACTATGTAAAATGTTCTATTTTGTTTTGTTCATCCCGTCTGATGACGTAGATAGGAGAAATTCAAGGTAGAAGAAATTAATATCACTTACCCAACTTTATTTCTGTCCATAAGACTTGGGAAAATCGACCGAATATAAGCGCACGTACATATCAACAGAAGAACAACTGTTAGCAGGCTTTGAAAGTTGAAAATCGCCGACTGAAAAAAGGATTTGTAAATTAATTCTGTGAGATGTATAATAAAAAAAATCTATTATTGAAAAAAATAATGTATCAAGCGATCAAGCCGCGTGTGAAAGAATCCTGACAAAATAAATTATTGAAAAATGAAAGTTTATGATTTTGGCATTAGAAAAACCTCAAAAGCTTATTATTCAATTTCAGTCTAAAATTTTTCCATTCACCATAAAAAATGTTGTGTTTCACAAATTAGTGAGATTTTTTAGGGTGCAGTCAACCACAGCCCATCACCCACAAGTACCATTATAGTCTGCTCAAACAAAGAAAACAATCCTTCAAAATGGCGAATTGAATGGCAGCTTTTCAAGGAGAGCTTTTTTAAACACTTTCTCTTCCAGCTGACTATCCATATGGAGGTCTCTTTTTTTTACTATTTCACTTGTGGACATGCTCCAGTGGCATGTCCATGTCATGAACAGAATCATTATTATTATTATCACATATAGTGGAAGTCTATTGAAGATTTTCAGCAAGGTTATTGGATAGCATGAGTGTAGTTTAACCAATCTCGATTAGGGAAGGTCAATGTTGTCTCGTCTCCTAGTGAAGTGGTTGTGAATATGGCCTCTTGCTTGAAGCATGTGAAGCTGTCCTTTCAGAAGCACAATGGAGCTCAGCATATATTGGTTGAAGACATTCATATTCCCAGCTTCTTGAACAGTGGGCGACAATGCTACAAATATGGTGAAGATATTATTATATAAACCACTTTCTTATGTAGAAGGAGAACCCTCTGACATCCACTAGCATGACCCCAAAGCACAATCCCATAGTTGATGTGGCTGTGAAACAAAGCTTGGTATGCAGTGACCAGATAATCCTTTGGCATTCGACTCCTCAATTTCCTAATCAGACATGTTACTTTGGAGATTCAATTAGCTTACATTTCATATCGATGAGTTGATCCCAGGTTAGAGATGAGTCCACCAAGAATCCGAGGAGCTTAACCTCAGGCCCGCCAAAAGAAGGTTAACCACTCTTCAGGGTGCACCGAACGTGTTGTGTCTTCTCTCTATTCATACACTGTTTATTTGCTCTAAACCATGAGTTTGCCTCCTCCAACAATTCAGCAGAACTCAGAACAGCCAAATGTGGATCTTCATCCTGCGCAATGAGAGTCGTGTAATCAGCAAACAGCAGGGCTTTCCCACCCTTACTAAGGTTATTCACAAAAATGAGGAACATTAGAGGGCCAAGAATCGATTCCTGTGGCATTCCACATTTGACCTGAAGCTCCTGTGATTTGGCGCCGGTCACTGTTACAACCTGTCTACGCTGCGAAAGGTACTCCTCATGGCTATTCCTCCAATACCGTATCACATGAGCTTTCCCAGCAATATGTCATTAGATACACAATCGAATGCCTTTATGAGATCACCATCACAGAGGGTCATGGCAGTTGAGTGTTTCCTCTACATTGCATTAAGTATAAATAATAAATTCAACCAAGCGTTGTACAGCATCAGATTAGACGGTGAATTGTGCGCTCCAACAGGTGTTGTTGTCAATTAGAGTTGTCATTATTTAGCCATGCCTAGATAATTTTGAGTTCGAGAGAAAATAAGTTAAATGCTTTACATCAGCTGTGAGTAGGATACGTAGCCTACAAGAGACAGACGAAACCGCCTGACTTACCTATTACGTCAGCTTTATCTTTCGTACAGAACTACAGACGCCCAGACGAACACATCGACAAAATGAAATAGAACACTGTAAAGTTCTCAATAAATAATGAGAATAACTTAGTTGGGTACAAACCATAAATAAAATCAAAGCTATATCACTTAATAATAATCACTTAGCTTACCATTTTTAAAGTATGATTTGGGAATTCTCTTCTTAAAAATAAATGGACGAACTAAAACAATATTATAGAGTTAAATCATTGAAAGTTGCATAGCCAAACGCCAAACATTTTAATGAGGTTAGGTTCAACTTTACTTCAACACTTTGATTAGAACTAGAAGTACTTTCACACAGTCGGCCGTGGCCGAGTCACTCGTCGAGCATTTTTGTTTGGTATTCGCATAGTGACGTAATCATACGAGTGTTAACTTACAATCACAATGTTCCCGGAATACAGTCTACGCTCGCTCAAACTCTATTCATTATTAATATTTTTTTTAAATTTTTCATTCTCATTATCAACAAAAATACATGTGGAAGAGAGCTAAGCCAAGATATTATACAGTTTGGTGATGGCGAGCGTTTTCAATTTTTTGCTTGCCTTCACCCGGCGTCAAGTGAACTGTGAAGTGTGAACTATGCTTCGCACTCGCTGACGGCTGACGCGAGCAGGCGAGCTATAGCTATAGGTTGTTTTGTTTAGATTTTATATTATTTCAGCTTTATCAACAATTTTCGTTATCGGGCGTATTATCTTGCATGAGAAACAGTAATAGTTTGCTGAAATCGACAGAAACTACCATGATATTATACCAACAGTTGACGTTGTCATAATAATAATTAAGTTACAAGTCGTCAAAGGTGTCAAGTGATTCTACTTCTATTGAGGTTAGCTGAATACTTCAATTCTATCATTTAATTATATTTTTCACTGTACATATATTCACTGCGACACTATTTATATTTCAATATTTGACAAGCCTGGACCTCTGTCTTATGTCAAATACACATTTAATTCCATTCTTTTATTTTTCATCAACGTGAGTATGAGCAATAAACGGAACAGATTTTCAAGAGTATAATAATTTTTCTGGGTGCTAAACAACACAATCAATCATCAAGAGGAGTTCATTAGAGAATCTAATCATTACAGAACAGAAACATGAAGTATTATAGCTTAGGTGTATAGCCTAGTATATATAAAAAAATGATTCCCCACTCATTTTATAAAGGTGTACTTTTCCAGTTTCAGGTGCAACGTCGGTACGGAATGGATAGAAATTACTGCAGACTTTGTTTGAAACAAGATACATGGAACTCACCCTTATCTGTGTTTGCTGACGGAAATGAATTACTGCCAAAAATCTTTCTAGTCCATGGAATCCAGGTAGGCTTTCATTTTCATGTCTCTGTTCTTCATTAGCCTATTTGGTGTGCCATAAAACTTTGGCTATAGTACGTGCGCGCTGAGAAAGGATTGTATGTAAATGGCCTTATCTCCACTTTAAAAATATTACAGAAGTTATGTGGACGAAGTTGAAGCATGCAAGTCCCATCTTCCACTTAACCCAATTATTTCGGTCAGTGAGTATTGTCTCATACGATACTGTGCAGAAGGTTTGTACTTGTTTTTGGTCGTTATCTGCAGTCTAGATAAATAATTTTTCTTTTAAAATGAGAAAGTTATTTGGCTTTGTTGTGAGTGGTGGTGGCTGAAAATTTCAATTATTAGCGCGCGCGGACTATTCTTATATATATATATATATATATTCGGGAATATATTATGTGGCCTATGCCACTACTCTAATAGTCTATGCTGAGTTATTATGCATGTATAATTGTTTTACGCTGTAAATTATTTATATAATAAGTTAGATAGAACTGGTGCCAAAAATTAAGGAGGTTTTGTCTATTCCTTGTGCGTTCCAACAGCTGGTGTTGTCTGCATATTGTCCAAGAAACAGTATTGGACCAGTTGACTAGAGAATAGTTACAAACATATTCTATAGTCATCCGGTACAGATTCCAGACATCAGCTGTTGGAACGTATCATCAGCTGATTTTTTCACCACCTTTTTACTGTTTTTCGTGTTTTGTCAGTTGACAAGTAGTTTGGTCCTATTAGATGGAGTCAAGTCTCCAATTGCAATTGATTCAGCAAATTAATTTTGTATAATTTTCATTTCTCAAATTGAAGTAATTCTATTGCTACTATTTTTACTATTGATAACTTACCATGTGAATATTTAACACTAGTATAAACTATGTAGGCTATATATTCTTCCAATTTTTTCGTGAAAATTATTGAAGCCTTCAAGCATGTAGGCATTATTTATACATTAACATACATGAACATTCGTTGTTATTACTATAATTTTTTTAACGCAAATTGAATTAGCCTACGTTTTATTAAGATATTTGCTTTGTATCCACACCAGAATTATTTTTCATCAATTTGTAGCTTTCAATGTTGAATAGAGAGAAAATAGACTGAATTATTTTAAATGTTGGTGAAGTTATTTAAAATGATATTTTTCTATAAAAGGAATTTAGAAAAACAATCAATCAATTTTAGTTCCAAAACATACAACACAACAGCATTCTATTTTATTATCAAGCAAGGAAATGAGAATAAACAATACATTTGATATTTTACAATTGTATGGAGGACTTTGATCTCACAAAGGCCTTGAAGTCTGAGCATAACATGGAAATAAGTTGAGTTTGCCCGTAATCCCGCATCAGAAATGAAGATTCTGCCAAAATTATGGCGTCTACCTGGAAAAATATGATCTCAATAGACTGTTATGGAACGTTTCACACCTATTGCCACACTGAGTGTAGGCTACAGTCTATGTAGCTATAGTCCATTCACGATGGCTTGAGACGAGATAAACAAAAGCTCTGCATGCGTGTGTGGGTGCGACTGGAGTGGCTTCGTGTCAGCCACGACATAAACAAGTCACAGCAATGCTGAAATCACGAATTTTGTTGTAGGAAATTTAGAATAAGTATCTTTATTAAGTAATCTTTTTATAGATACACATTGGGAAATTGCTTGTTTGGGTTGTCTCTCGACTGAACCTAAAATGATCAAACAATATTATAGTAAAAGTTTTTGTGTCAATGCTTTGGTTGTAACAGTCCCGACAACAAAATTCGGGTTTGCTGTGACTTGTTTATGTCGTGGCTAAAACGAAGCCACTCCAGTCATGCAGAGCTTTTGTTTATCTCGTATCAAGCCATTGTGAATGGACTATAGAAACAAACCTTGTTTATCGTTTACAGATTCTTGAAAACGATCCATTCTCAAAAGTCATCTGTCATCTGTGTTTGGCCAAGCTGGAATTTATGGATGGCATCCGTCGAAAAGTGGCCATCAGTAACTCCATCTTGAACGGAATTGTTCAGGTAAAACAATTTCTAAGACCAATTTAGATCGTATCAATTTAATTATATCCTATTCACGATCACTTGAGACGAAATAAACAAACATTTTTGCGTGGCTGTGCGTATAGAAGTAAGTCTTCCTTTATCCGACGGTCGATCGCAGTCGAACAGCTGTAGCCAATCACAGCTCTTGTCTTGTCCTTTAGCTGAAACAACAATTTGGCTGTAAGTACAAGACAAGAGCTGTGATCGGCTACAGCTGTTCGACTACGGCCGAACGTCAGATAAAGCAAGACCTTTACACGCTCAGGCACGCAAAAAGTTTGTAATCTGAACTTGTAAGTTTTTGTGAAACAGGCACCTGTTGAAAAGTGTTTCGTACCTTTCTTGGAATAATTTATAAATAGTATTATATTATTTTAGCTAGACTCATTATATATGTCTGTCCAAGCAAAGAAGACCCTCTGGCAAAATGGGAAAATGACTCCAGCTAGGTCAATATTGGTTCAAAAATTAACAATTTGATCTACTATTGAAACCACATTCATAATTCTTGATCAAATATTGATCAAGCTGGAGTCATTTTCCCATTTTGCCAGAGGCTCTTCTTTGCTTGGACAGTCTGTAATAGAACTCGACTGTAGGAAACAGTAAACATCTAATGTAATGAACTGGTATTTATAGTGACCTAATAAAACCTCTCTTTCAAATTTTCGTTTAATATTGTATTGGTTTTATTATTTGTACCGTATGTATTCAGGCCTACATTTATTTTCATTTTTTAATATTTTATCCTGTTTCATCTCAGTTTCAGGATAGGGTTGTGTGGTAGAGAGGACCAAGAGTCCTAACTCCGCCCTTAATAAAGGCAATTTTATCTATTTCATTTTCTCCAATAGATTTTCTTCTTCCTAATTTCAAAAGCAGGATGTATCAGAATTAGGCTAGTAACCATTATAGTTTATATGGTTTAAAAATTGAATATCAAGCAGAATTAGTGGTTTTCCAACACAGATTCTATGGCCACAAATTTGTATTTAAAATTTAATATTTGGTTGAAACTTTTCATTAATATATTTTTCCTCAGTTATGTCAATTACTGATTAATTATCATTAAACTCCTCTGGATATATTGTCTTCCATCTATAAATAGATGGATCTCTTTTTTAAATTGAAAAATTATTATTAGTATAGCTGACGCAAAAAATTAATTGCGTTGCTCTGTCATGACAGTCGGCGAGCCTACATTGAAACTAGAGCGACCTCAGCTACAATAATTAGCTCTCGAAGACAGCTTCAGACTGTCCTAACAGAGCTGAGCAATATTATAGAAGTTATTCGCCTAATTTTTTGGTGCCAGCTATATGAATCAATTAGGAAAAAAGCTTTATTATCATCCTTGTTGATATTTCATTTTATTATTGAGTGATTTGAAAATTTCGTTTGGTGTGTGCAATAGTTCCTATCTGCCTTATAAAATTATTTATCATTCTTATTGTGATGAAATTTTTATGATTAGAGGCTGTCCAAGCAAAGAAGACCCTCTGGCAATATCGGAAACTGATTCCCGCTTGGTCAATATATCTCCAAGAATAATAAATATGGTCTAAATAGTAGATCAAATTGTTTCCTACAATTTAATATCAAATTGATAATTTTTGAACCAATATTGACCGAGCTGGAGTCATTTTCCCATTTTGCCAGAGGGTCTTCTTCGTTATGTTGGCAAATGGCCGACTAATATTACCCACTGTTGAATGAGAATATAAGATTGTCAAAACACAGATTCATTAAAAATCGAGATATCGGTTTCGGTTGTTACATCATTATAACTTAAATCTCAGGTAAACAGTGGGCAAATGGCCAATTACTACCGCCCACTTTTGAATGAGAATATGAGATATTTTTAAGGCTATCTCTTTAAAAGATAAGGTAAACAGAATTTACTGTTTGCCGGCCGGATTGGCCGAGTGGTCTGGGGCGTTACAACCTTCAGTCCGCTAGCGCTACCCGGTCGTGGGTTCGAATCCCACCAGAGGCATGGTCGTTTATGCACCTCATAAATCACCCTCGCACATTCCATTACCCACGTACAAGTAAATTTAAATACTTATGTGGGCATCATCGGCTGCAAAAAAAACTAAGCAGTTTAAACTGTTCAAGTGAATTATTTCTAGAGATTGATTGTGATGTAACAACCGAAACCGGTATTTCGATTTTTAATAAATCAGCGGTTTGACAATATCTTGTCTTTTTATCTATTATGGATATCTAGCACAATATCAACGATACATCTCTGCCAAGAAAACTCAGTATTTTCATTTATAGTCGGCGCAATCTAAGTTGACGAAAACCCCCTCCACCCGAGAAATAGCTACGTTGCCAGATTGTGTAAAATTGGAACATCTTCAAATTCGCGATTGAACCCCATATCTAGACGCAGAATTTTATCCTTGATATGCCAGTAGTATCAAAATAGTTCCTGGGTAGAAGGATTCAAAGGAAATTTGATTTTTTTGAAAAAATTGAAAAATCGCGAAAATATTACTTTTTTGTATATCACTTCTCTCACAATCATGGGTTGTAGTAAAAATAAAGTTTTTTATATCAAAATGACAAGGAGAATTCGAGCTTTCTAATGGTTTCTGAATTTTCTATATCTGACCAATAATAATGTTTCAATTAATGAATATGTTTGTCAATGTCGAGTCAACTCCATCAGAAAACATGAAATTTTCGATGATCTAGAAACTTTTTTGTTTGAGGAGATAAGTGGGTGGTGAAAGCGAGAAAGTTGTTTAAAAACAATTGAAATTATTTTTTCAAATGTCGAAAATAGTCGGAAAATTGTAATTTGGCCTCTCAAGAGTTTCAAAGTAAGGAGAGCGGTATATGCATGAATCATTGTATGTTGAAGATTGGAGTTATTGAAGCTAATCGACTTGGATATTTGAGCTGCGAACAGCTGGTTTATCATAAAAATAGTGAGTTTTACAACACCGCGTGATTTTTCAAGCTACGCTGTCACTTTTAACATTCAGTTAAAATTTTCATTCTTTTCACATTCAGTTTCAATTTCACACAAAATGACAACGTAGCTATTTCTCGGGTGGAGGGGGTTTTCGTCAACTTAGATTGCGCCGACTATAATTCCTAAACCACGGAATGTGTTTCTCCAATAGTTATTTAATATTCAAATAAGTTTTCTTTATTTCCTACATATTTGGTGGAGGCGAGAGTATCCAAACACTAATGCAGTCTGTACAAGCAAAGGAGACATTCTGGCAAGATGTGAAAATGACACCAGCTCCGGTCAATATTGATTAAAATTTAAAATTTGATCTCAAATTGTAGGTATCATTATAATCTTCAATTTGAGACCAAAATTGTAATTTCTGAACCAATTTTGATCGAGCTGGAGTCATTTTCCCGTCTTGTCAGAATGCCTCTACAGGCTATAGTTGCATATCAATTAAAAGGTATGAATTATCACTGTTTTGAATCATTCCATTCAGGAACAAATATCATAATACCCAATAAGAATATCAAAGTAACCTTTTTAAAATAAAATAAAAATTACTTTTTGAGTAGTTGTGAAGGTGATATTGTGGTAGTTATCCATATTAAATGAAAAGACAAGACGTTGTCAAACCACTGATTTATTAAGAAATCGAGGTACCGGTTTCGGTTGTTACACCATTATCAATCTCTGGTAAACTAAAACTTGAAGTACAGAGCAGCAGTATTTATACTAACAGTGAGCTTGTCTAGACCAATGGCAGACGTTCACGGTCATTGGCTCAAGCGTCTACCAATGGCGGTGCTTCACTGTTAGTATACATACTGCTGCTCTGTATTTCAAGTTTTAGCTTACCAGAGATTGATAATGGTGTAACAACTGAAACCGGTATCTCGATTTTTTAATAAATCAGTGGTTTGACAACGTCTTGTTTTTTCATTTAATATGGATAACTACCACAATATCACCTTCACAACTACCGTACTCAAAAAGTGATTTTTATTTTATTTTAAAAAGGGTACTTCGATCTTCTTTTGTTTAAATTTCTTATAAATACAGTAGCCCTAGGAAAAAATAAGTATTCCAATAAGTTCTCACCCAAGCTTACAATAATCTAATCATGTTTGTATATTTTTCAGGCAGGAGAAAACGTATTAGCGAGTGAAACACGTGCTGTGCCGCAAATGGACGAGGCTGAGACTGTATTGGAATTATTGAGATGCGACAAATGCCAATTCACCACCAACCAGGCCAGCCAACTGACAGCACATAGCGAACTACACACCAGTCTGGCCAGCCGCCATTGTCCCCGGTGCTCGCTGACTGTCCAAACAGAGCGCGAGCTCGCGCATCACCTGAAAACAAAGCACAAAAATCGTACGCTTGCCATACACTATTGTGTGCAGTGCGCGAAACTCGTCTACGGTAACGAACAATTCAACGAGCATTAGTAAACAGCATGACCCAGATAGTGTCAGGCAGCATCATACAGCTAAAAAGAAACACAAAAGAGTGAAGTCAAAGGCGAGTCCGGTTGCGGCGCACAGGGAAAGAATTGTTTTGAAAATCAGCAAAACAACCGATGACAACAGTGATCTAACTACAACTAATCCAGTAGAAAACAATCGATCATCATCATCTGATGTTGTCATCGATCATTCTGATGTTGAGCGTATCACTCCAACCAATCAAACTCATTTGCAGAGATGTGAAGAATCTCAGACATGCCACAACAGAACAGAAACTACTGAAAAAACTCAGATAACCTCTATAGAAAGAATCTTAGGATCTGAAAAATTACAGACATTTCACAACAGAGGACAAACTACAGGAAAATCTCAGACAACCTCCACGGAAAGTAGCTTTAAAACTCAGACAACCTCCAAGGAAAATAGCTGTGAAACCACAGGTAAATCTCAGACAACCTCCAAGGAAAGTAGCTGTAAAACTACAGGTAAATCTCAAACTATTTCAAAGGAAAGTATCTCTCAAACTGCAGGAAAGTCTCAAACAACCTATAAAGATAATTTTATAGGACGCTCTGAAACTAGTCATACAATTTCAGATAAAGTGAGTGTTCCCAAAAACCATAAAACCAAAGGAGTTTCCAAAACTATTCAAACTGAGGAGTGTAGATTGAGCTACTTGAACAATAATATTCCTGCACAGTCTGAAACTGATATGAATAGAGTGTGTGTTCCCGGACATACTAAATCTAGTCACAATGAGAAGCATGAACTGAGTGCTTCCAAAAATTATGAAAGAGATTTTGGAAGTGAGACACTTGGATGTAATCAATTCGGGACTAATGATGCCAGTGAGCTAGTTGATCTCATTGACTCTGAAAATGAGATGCAGACAAAGCGGAACAACAACAATAGTCGAATGGCTACTATGGACTCTGATAAGATATACACAGAGCAGGTCAACGACAATCGAATGGCGACAAGTCGAAAGCGCTTGTTATCGACAGACTCTGATGAGATGCACACAAAGCAGGACAACGACAAAAGTCGAATGTCAACTATGGACTCTGACGAGATTCACACAAAGCAAGAAAACGACAAAAATCGAATAGCGACAAGTCGAAAGCGTTTTTCGTCGACCCACCTGCCAGCAGTCGGTAAATTACAGCGACAGATGGATTTCAACGTTGGCGGAGATTGGTGGGATCCGATCTCGGCTTCGCAGCGAATCTACATCGATGTGGATAAGGACGATGACGTTTGTCGTCCGCCAACTTTGTCGTCAACTTCGGAGGTGAGTTGCCCAAGTTTCGAGTCTCTCGAACTGGAGGATGTGATTGAGATCAAGGATGAGTATTTGAGTGACTAGTTTTGTCACTCAATTTTAACTAGGTTCAGTATCTTATATACTTTTGTCAAGCAAAGAAGACACTCATTCAAAATTACAGCTGTTCAATGCTGCCAATAGTCAAAATGAAAGTATAGTCTGACCAAGCAAAGAAGACCCTCTGGCAAGACAAATAAAATAAATAAGTTGAATAAATTTATTTCCATTGCAAATTGACAAAAAATAAAAATGAATAGATAAAATATAGATGGGAAAATGACTCCAGCTTGGTCAATATTTGTTCAAGAATTATAAATGTGGTCTTACTAGTAGATCAAATTGTTTCCTACAATTTGAGACCAAATTCAAAATTTTAGAACTAAAATTGACCGAGCTCGAGTCATTTTCCCTTCTTGCCAGAGGGTATTCTTTGCTTGGACAGACCATAGTCCCACTCAATCTCTGGCTATGAATGATTTTGATTACATTAATTAGTGTTTTCCATAGGTCTAATCAGTTAGTTATAGTAAATAAATAAATCTCTCAATACATCTCACCAGCGAATGTTGGCTGAAGTGATTTTACACTTGAATTTTCAGATCTGAGCATGCGTAGTTACACTCTCGCTGTAATCGGCCATTTTGAAGGAATGTATTCTTTGTTTGACAAGACTCAAATAAATTTATTTCCCAACATTACAAATAATTTCATGATACATTAAATATTATTTTTATGAACCCCTACAATGCTCTATACGTCTGTGTGTAGGGGGTAGTTCAATCATAGACTTTTTATAATAAAAATATTGTCTTAATAAGACTGTAGTAGTGACTAAAGAGACTGTCTACTCAGTGTGGCCATTGAGTGTCAAACTTTTGATTTGTAAGCTCGGTCGAAATCATCATAATTTTCCCCAAGTCATTGAATTCACATTGTAAAATGATATGTGAATCAATTTGTTATGTTGATACATATATTCAATGCTTGCCAACAACATCCCTTTGCTAGTGCATAGTTTTAGTTTTCAATTCAAAATCCAAAGTGAAAAGAATTTGAAAAACTTATTTCTCATGTGGTTTTTACCAATACAAGTTAGAAGAATGAGAGTTTGAGTTCAATTTTGTCTGTTGTAAGCCTACATCAGGTTTCTGAAGTCTGTCGGCTGGAGTAAAATGCACTGGCGGCTCGTGCCCACGAAACAGGTGAAGTGCCCGTATCTTTTACTGTACAGCACTTCACCTGTTTCGTGGGTACGAGCCGCCAGTGGTAAAATTTATTATCTCAAATCACTGTTATGGAGCAAATCACACCAATGGTCTCACTAAAAAAGTCTTGGTTTGTGTGATATCACACAACTACTATAGTCTGTCCAAGCATGGAAGACATTCTGGCAAGATGGGAAAATGACTCCAGCTTGGTCAATATTGGTTCAAAAATTATAAATTTGGTATCGAATTGTAGATCAGAATCAGAATGTTCCCTATAATTTGAGACCAAATTTATAATTATTGAACTAATATTTAATTATAAATTTGTAGATCATAATGTTCTCTACAATTTAGATCAAATTCATAATTATTGAACTAATATTTAGCGAGCTTGAGTCATTCTCTCAGAATGTCTGCTGTGCTTGGACAGACCATACCAGCCTGTATTATAACATGAATAAGCATTTAGAGCGATTCTCTTGAGTATTTGCCCCAAACCAAGCAGTTCCTGAAACTCAACCTGATGTAGTTATAGGGATCCCATTTTTCAAGTACTCTATGATCTCATTCAGTTTTTGTTTAATATGCATTTCTCCACAAAATATTTTAAAAGTTATTTTATTCAAAAAGTATTGTATCCCATTTTTTAAACATGCTATGATCTCATTCAGTTTTCTCATTCAGTATCCATTCTTACACAAGACATTTCAAAAGTATTTTTAAGTAAGTGTATTATCTCGAAAAAATGTAGTTGAAGTTAAACTTGTATAGTCTGTCCAAGCAAAGAAGACATTCTGGCAAGATGGGAAAATGACTCCATCTCGGTCAATATTGGTTCAAAAATTTTAATTTGTTCTCAAATTGCAGGAAGCATTTTGATCCACAATTTAATTCGAAATTTATAATTTTTGAACCAATATTGACCGAGCTGGAGTAATTTCCTCATCTTGCCAGAATGTCTTCTTTGCTTGGATTGGACGGACTATTTCTTCTCCCTATTTTATTATTTTAGAAGTGTTGTAGTGATGATTATGGTTTCTCATCACACGTATGGTGTGAGTTGATTTAGTTTTAGTTTTTGATAAAGAAGTTCTATGACGCCAGCACAACTCTTAAGTTCTCAATGTAAAGTCAGTGCTGGAAACTTAATTAGGCTAGGCTATTGTCAATTTTTGGTGCAGTAGGCTTATGGAGAAACTCAACTTATAAAAAACGTGAAGTTGACTTATGTATGTAGATGACTAAGTAGAAATGTTTGAATCCAAACTCGTCCCAGTGAACAAAAGATATACCGGTGTGCACCAAGAGATTCTTCATTTCTATTTTGTTCATAATGATTTATGAATTTTTCTTCAATATAATAATTCAAAGTTGAAGCGAATTTTTCCTATTTGAATCTCAATTCGTTGAAGAAAATGTTGTGTTGAGAACGTATTTTCCTATATTTTACTTGCTTGAATTGTTTTATTTCTAATTTTGATATATCCACTCACCGAGTGCAATTACAGTACCATTATTTGCAATTACAGTACCATTGTTTTCTTATTGTCTGTGAGAATGTAGTGTTGAGAATGTTTTTTTTCTGTTTTACTTGCTTGAATTATTCTATTTCTTGATACTGTATTTTGTAGTTATTTACTGTAGTTTTACTGTAGTTATTTACAATATTTCTATTGCTTTCTACTTATCTTATTGTCTGTAAGAATGTTTGAGTGTTCAGAGTGTTGAGAATGTTTGTTTCAGTTTTACTTGCTTGAATTATTTTATTTCTTATTTTGATATGTGCAATCAACGATTACTGTTTTACAATTGATCTCTATTTTTTATTGTTTTCTAGAATGAAGACTTTTTTGTTTTATAGCACTCGACTCAGAATGATTGATTTATAGAATAATGATTTATTCATCATAAAAAATAAACAACAATACTATACAATACAAGTGTGATTATTACATAGAGTTTGAAGGTAAAGTTTGAGAAAAATTCAAAATGAAAATATAGTGTGATATTTTACGGTTCAATGCTCAATTAGAAGTTAGGCCTACAAAGTTTATGAGGTTCTAAGGGGTTATAAGTTATGAGGTTGTATAATATATTTCATTTACGCAAATTCAAAGACACATCAAATAATATGGTAATTATGTTAGGTGTACTTAACTGGCCTATTATGTATATTAATGTATGTGGATTATATGTAGAAATATTTAGTATCTTATACTTATAAGAAACTGATGATATTCAACTTATCTCCATATAATTTTTGTAACTAATTGAAGTAATGTAGGCCTACCGTGATAATAACTGTGTCATAAAAATAACAATAATTTATATTTTTGTAAGTTTTTCTAAATTATTTCTCTGTCCGAATTCTTTCGATGGTATTTTCCATGACTGTGTGTAACTTATTCCAAATCAAAATCATTGTGATAGAAATGACAATATTTTTTTATAATTGATAATATTTTTTGTATTGATTATAATAATTATATATATTAATGGCAATACAATAATATTAGTGCAATAGTAACCTTAAAAAATAATAAGGTGTTTATTGTCGAATTTGTTCATAGTTGATAAGTCCATTAGTCTACTATTGCTTGGCATTATATTGATGGTCTGTCAAAGCAAAAAAGACATTCTGGCAAGATGGGAAAATGACTCCAGCTCGGTCAATATTGGTTGAAAAATTGTAAATTTAGTCTCAAATTGTAGATAAGAGTTATTTCTACAAGATTAGACCAAATATATAATGTTTAAACCAATATTGACCGAGGGATGAATCATTTTCCCATCTCGCAAGAATGTCTTCTTTATGACGGTCTATACTCTTGTGTAAAGCAGGCTTCAATAAAACTGGCTAATGTTTACTATTAATGCTCAGTAGGCCTACAGGACAGAAAGCGGTCTGCCGACTGTCTAGACAGAGCTGAGCAGCATTTAGCATAGATAACACCAAAGACGATCTACTGTTATGTTGATAAATATAGATAACAATAGATCGTCTTTGGTATAGTCTGTCCAAGCAAAGAAGACCCTCTGGCAAGATGAGAAAATGACTCCAGCGGGGTCAATATTGGTTCACAAAAAATATTGATTTGGTTTCATATTGTAGATCAGAATGTTTCCTGCCATTGAGACCAAATCAATAATTTTTGAACCAATATTGACCGAGCTGGAGTCATTTTCTCGTCTTGCCAGAGTGTCTTCTTTGCTTGGACATACTACAACACTTATTCGCCAGTTTCTTTGGCGTTTGATATATTTATGGAGTATTACTTGTTCATGGATAAGTGACATTTATATCGTAAGTGCCTTACTGATAGAAAAAGAGTTTCAATTAATTTTCTGAGCTGTGAATCATTGTATTTTTACAATACCTTTTATAAGTTTTCGCCTAAACGGTATTCTATTAAAGATGAATTTTTCAAACAATCTTGTTTTTATTTGTAAAAAATTATTTCCACGGCCGTATTTATTGACCGAACATAAGTGAGGTCTAGATTCAAGACGACGATTTTTCATTTCTCTTTATGTTTGTTCCGCATTTACGAAAAAACGCGGCAATAGATTCTGATGAAATTTGACGGAAATGTTCCTCTTGAAATTGCGCGTCGATGTATATGTAAGGTTTCTTGAAATATTGCATTTTTAAAGATGATATGAAAAGAAAAAGAATTACCTCCATACTAGAATATTACTATTGTAGGAAATGTAGTTAATTTCAATCAGTGAATGTTCAGGTGTGATGAAGTTTTAATTCGGTCATACTCCAAACTCACTTGTGTATGTTTAATTCATGTGTTAATAAGTGAATCAACAAACTTTATTAGAAATAATATCTGGTACCGAGCTTCGCTCTGAAGCTACGGCCGAACTGTTGAATTACGTAAATATATTTTCGCCACACTGCACAGAAAGCAGCTGTTTTCTGTGCACTAAAGAGATTCGAAAGACGCCATTTACAGGCGGTTTTGCTACTAGCTCCGAAAGGGGGCTCTTTCGGAGCTAGTGCACAGAAAGAGACTGGTAGTTACCTATCCGGCCGCTAGATCGGGTGACAATGCACTTCTTTCTGGAACCATCACAATATTATTCGAATCAGCGATCGCCGCAAACATTCTTATACAATATTTATTATTCTTATTCTCGCAGTGTAGCGAAAAGTACTGTACTCAACTCTCACAGAAAGGTGTTTACATTATTTGGATAACATATTCCCGGGCTTGGCAAGCCTTGCCTGGGAAACTATCCTCATACCGTAAACACCTACTTTCTGTGCTTGTAGTGTAATGTTCTATTTCCTACAGCTACGTTAGAAAGTTGCTGTTCCTGCATTGATTACAATACCCAAAATCTACTTTTTCGCCACACTGATATGAAATGGACTGTTTTACATGCTTTATACGGAGGCCGAAAACACTCGTTTTCAGGCAAGGTCGCCAGCAACTCGCCGGGAAAATGCGTTTTTTGGCCCTAGGGCGGTAAAATAACCTTGAATGTCAGCTGACTGAAGGTCGTTGTTGATGTAAAGGTTAGTCGATCAATAGGTAGCATCCCGGTTTGATTGCATTAGCCTAAATATCAGCTGTTTTGGGAGTCTATGTCGACTTATTGGTATTTTTATGTAAAGGTAGTCTCTCATCTGTTATTTTGATTGGTAAGATCCTTTGTCAAGAGAACTGAACGTTGAAAGTTTTCACATTAATCAGTAGTTGAATAATAAAGGAAAACTGCTTCAATAAATAATACTTCAACTTTGATAAGATTAAACATGTTTGTATTGATTAACTGTTGAATAATGATAAACGTGAAATCCATGTTTGAACAATATTATTGTTGTCAGACTCTGTGTTACTTCGTCTAGCAGGTTAGCCAGTGCCATCTAGCGGGTGATAATGCAACTAGACTAGGCTTCTCTGTTAGCCAATATCTGTCAAAAATCAACAACTTTGAATTGATATTGTACAATTTAGGATGATCGTACAAAAATTATCTTGGGCTTAAACGTTTCTGGACTAAGAAAATCGAATACACTGATAGTTATAAAGTAATATTCAGTCAGTAAATCAATAAACTATTGACGCAAAGTTTCAATAGCAAGCAGATGGTACCTACTCCAAATTCAGAATAGGCGAAGATAGCATGATAAGGTTACTGGTCTAGCTGTTCTTGGAACTGATTATAATTAATTTTTTTTGTTTTGTTTTGTTTTCATTGATGTTGTGTGCCAAAAAATAAAGTTTGACACCACGGGTCGAAAATGTAATATTCCGTCTCTCAATCTTTTCTAGTCCTTGGCCTACGGCCTCGGACTTGAAAACCAATTTTGAGCCGATAAACGCACATTTTCGGCCCTAGGTACGAAATATACTGTTCCGCTCTAGTGCGGCAAAATTTTTTTCTGTGCTCCAGACTTGCAGCTTAACATCAGTTTTGTGAATCATTTCAGGCTAGTAAAGTCTATTATGCTCTTGAAATCATGTTGGCATCACTGGCAAAAGCTAACCTAAAATAACCCCTAACAAACCACAATGGCCGAGTGGTTAGCGACGTGGACTAGTATTTCACTGCTTACCGATCAGGGGAGGTTCAAATCCTGAGCAGAACATTTTTTTTTGCCGATTTTTTTCAACTTAGAACAACTTCCAATATTATTTTACATAGAAATAAAAGTGATAAACGACCTTTTGAGATTCTTTGATATGAAAAAAAATAAAAAAGACAAATTAAAAATTTTGAATTTTAGATTAAAAAATTAAAAATTTAAATCTAAATTGAGAATTTAGAATTTAAAATTTAGAATTGAAAATTGGAAAATTTTCAAAATGGTCGCTGACTGAAATATCAATTTTGAATTTAATGTTAAAAGTAATGGTTTTATAAACTTCTGTATTGTTACAAGAATTTAGAGCTTGAAGTTCTGAATAAAATGGTGCCTGATTTGTCAGGATTCGATGATGAGAAAAGATATGGCAATTTTTGTTTCAATTTCTACCTTTCACATTCAATACTGTAGCTGTAGGAAAAATTTAATGTGTAATACGGGCACAAAGTTTCTTGCTGCACTCGAGAACTATTCCTCACTTGCCTGCGGCTCGTGCGTAAGTGTTTCTCTCAATGCAGCAATATCACACTTTACGTACTGATACACAAATAACTATTTCGCCACACTGCACAGAATGCAGCTGTTTTATGTGCATTAAAGAGATTCGAAAGACGCCATTTACAGGCGGTTTTGCTACTAGCTCCGAAAGAGGGCTCTTTCGGAGCTAGTGCACAGAAAGAGACTGGTAGTTACCTATCTGGCCGCTAGATTGGGCGACAATGCACTGCTTTTTGGAGCAGCCTACTTCAGTTTGAATCAGTGATCACCGCAAACATTCTTATAAAATATTTATTATTCTTATTCTCGCAGTGTGGCGAAAAGTACCGTACTCAACTCACACAGAAAGGTGTTTACGGATTTGGATAACATATTCCCGGGCGAGGCTTGCCGAGAAACTATCCTCATACCGTAAACACCTACTTTCTGTGCTTGTAGTGTATGGTAATGTACTATATTGTAAAAAATCAAGGAACCTCCTTGTAAAAAATAAATTCAAAATTGATATGATCACCTCTCACAATTTTTTGACAGTCATGAACATGTGTTATAGACTTGAATGTAACTCCATTCACTCCAGCTGGATAGCGTTGGTCAGCTAACAATAACAGCCATTATACGCAGTTGGCCTACTTGGGATTATGCCTGAATAAGGAATATTTTATTCCTTTATTAATCCTGCCAGAGAGTTTTCCCAGACATGAGACCTGGTGCAATCTTATTTTCCCATCACGGTTATATTACATTTCAAATTTAATATAGCTATTCAGTGGACTGAAGAAGGATTTCTCAGAAAAAGTTTTTTTTTCAGAAAAAGTAAGCTACTCTAAAACTATATTAATTTTTCAAAAAATTTAAGCCTTATTATTAGTTTCATTATTTTCTAAACACCCTTCATTACTTTTTCATTTATTACGTATGCTGTATAATATGTGATTGTGAATAATTGTAAGCTTAAATCCACATTTTCAATAAATAAAACTCATCTGAATTCAATTCTATAACTAGGCAGGTGAACAGCTAATCGCAGTTCTATCACCAAGACAGTAATTTTATTCAAGAGGGTTTTAAATACTGTAGGTTCAACTCATTACTAGTAGTTCTGTGAACAGTAGACCTCACGAAGTCACCCATGGATGGGGCATTATTCATGAAGGGAATACTTAGTTATGTTGAGTTTCAAGTTTCATTAATTGCATGCGTCATTGCATGCAATTAATAATAAACTCGACAGGTGGTTTATCATGAATAATTCTATAGTGTGAGTTCTCCTATGTTCAGAAGTATAAATGTATATGGTAATATTTTAGTATGGAGGTGATTCCTTTTCCTTTCATATTATCCTTAAAATGCAATATTTTAAGAAACCTTACATAGACATCAACGCGCAATTTCAAGAGGAACATTCCTGTCAAATTTCATCCGAGTCTATTGCCGTGTTTTGTCGTGAATGCGGAACAAACATACATACATACAAACATAAAGAGAAATGCAAAGTCGTCGTCTTGAATCTAGACCTCGCTTACGTTCGGTCAATTAAACAGATATATTACTTATTTCAACAGCTGATACAGATTATATTACACAGTTTGTGTGGCCATATTGATATTGGTTTGCTAGAATGCAGGTTGCTAACTTCTAAAAAATAATTTTTCCATTTTGATACTTTTGTGATGCGGGCCCCTAGGCGCGCGCCTAGTTGGCCAACCCTTAAATCCAGTACTGCAGTTCGCACTACCAAACTACCAAAATTGGCAATTTGGCATTTATTAATTTATTGGAAGAAAACTTAATAAAAACTTCCGCTTGAAAATAGAAACAGTCATAGTTCTATCGGAATCAATTTTGCAAACTAAGCGAGTGAAGATTTGCTAGTAGCTACTGAAACATTGGAAGAATAAGTTGTATAATTAAAAATTTTATCCAATTCTCAAAGAGAACGAGTTTTCAATAACTCATCACGAATCTTTCTTGAATTTGTATTTCTTTTTTAATATAAAAATCCTAGTATATCTAATTGGTCTTTTGAAGGCTATCCATTATCAATATTATTTTATGATAGAAAAATAGGGATTTCCTCATTTAATAGACCATAAAAAGGCCTTCCCAAACGCAATTTTGAAGTAAATTCTTACAAAATTTCCTGGGGAGGGCCCCCGGACCCCTCCCGCTTAACCCTCTTATGAGAGGGTTCACCCCCCAGATCCCTCATTCTTCTATAGGGGCCCGCACCACAAGCTGAGCCTAGGGGTCCACAGATCCTAAATCCGGCCCTGTAAGTTGGGACTCATAGAAACTTTACTATTATAATTTTAAACCAAGAAATTTCTTTATCGTTAGTAATTAATTTACAGTTAGTACAGTACCTAAAACTGCCAATTACGATATATTCTTTATTTTTTTAATACGGTACTTCAATGCATTTCATGATGACATATTAAATAATAAATGAGAGTTTTCATAATCTATAATGAAAAAAATTGAAATCATTGTCGATTGGCAACCTGTGCGCTATGCATTCAAAATAACCGCCAGTAGATCAGCAGGTCAATCATGTGCTGCGCTCATGCGAGCTGAGTTGCAAGCTTCATTTGTCGTCTTGTCAGAAGATTTCAAGAGTCAGCACAGCAGACGAGAGAAGTTGAATTGCAGTAAAATGGCATCCATTTACGGCTGCAAAAATGGTTCATGAAATAACGTCAATAGTTTACAATATTATAGAACGCGATCATAATGCATTCAGCAATTGAATTTTAACCATAGTATATACTTAGCGGTCTGGTAGAGTTGAAAGTGAATTTGCGGTTATGAATTGCCATCAAATTCTAAGTGGAGCTTGCAATGCAGGTGATCGTTGCTTTGCCGTTGGAAGTGTTGAAGGCATACCATTTACGGTTAGTTTCATTTAAATTATTCAAATTTACCAATTTAACCATCTAATTATTGTACCATAATAACTTTTTTGGAATCTTGATCTCAAGTTTAACAATTACCACTAATGCTGAAATTCAATTCGGGTGATGCCATTCATATCTAATCAAGAAAGAGGGCAGTTGACAGTTCACAAGACTTGTCATTTCTTAAATAAAGGATTCAATTTTCATACTGTATTCCCATCCATAACTGTACACAAACAACGTACCGTATATGGAAGTAAATTCAGATAGCTATTATTCTATCTCAAAGCTTGTCTGCTCATAGTAATGTCTAACCTAGCCTAACCAGATAATACAGATCTGAGTTTGATATTGTGCATACTTTGAGGTTATATTAGTATAATAATCTACCCGTATGCTACTTGTCAAACAGAAACAGTACCTAATACTTGTATAGTTGTATCACCATAATAAATAAAGTGTTGAAAATAATCTATTAAGTTATGTAACTACTTGTTATTTACCAGTCCCACAACGTTGAATACAATTTCTCTACCAAAGCAATTTGCTTTGAATTAAGTTATCATTGATGGATCATAATTTTTCCTGTTTAATCCTTTTATAGAAGTAGAGTGATTTCTATCTACTACAAATTGAATTTATATTTAATTACTGTAGACTTATAAATAGGCAGAAATCACTATTATAGGCATAAGTTCTTAGTAACTTACCTATAATACACTAGGAATATGCTATTAATAAATAATCAAGGAAGAATGCTGTTTACAGTTCACAAGTCTTATCATTCGGAAAATGAAGATTTATATTCACTCATTACTCATTTGTAGTTTAATAAAAAATGTATAATGAGACCAATATCACAAACTTCAAATAAGAATATTAATTATTGTAATCGATTACTAATATTTGTGTTGATGTTGACTGATCTACAATATTTCTATAAATAATTTTCTGGAATAGTTGTCAACTTTTAAAATACTTATTCAATCTCTGAGTGGATTCTAGTGTTCCATGATTTAAAGTAAAATTGTCATTATATAATCATAACTATTGTAAGGTTTTAACTTATGAGCAGTTAGGCTGAGGCCGCACTGCCGGTGGGAAGAGCCTGGAGGGTGGAGGGTAGTTGGTAAATCTATAGAACATACACACTATCCACAGTAATACATTGTATGAATGGTATGTGTTCAGCCGCCATCTTGAAATTCTTAAATATGGACAACATAACCTCAAAAAACAGAATGACGTCATACCATTCATACAATGGCCTCAGCCTTAGAGCAGTTTCTTTTTATTTGTTTAACATGATCACTTGCTTTATCAGAGAAGTAGGACTGCCTCATATTTAGGCTATGTATCTACAGGGTGCGGCAGCAAATCAGGCGATTTTGAAATGAGCATCAAAAATTGATGAAGCTGTTTACAGAAAAATTATTAATGCCATAATAATCTACATAAAAAAGCATTTATATTTCACTGAACAAACTCAATTTTTGTAAATCACGTCGGCAAGGTGACGTCCTTCTCTCATCAGGCATCCCTCAAGCCGCTGATGAAAACTGTTCATAACTTCCCGTAACATTTTCTGGGGTATTCGTGCAATCTCGACGAATGTTTTGTTTCAGTTCATCCACTTTCATCAGCCGTTGGTCGTAGACTTGAAAAAACTAAAAAAGTCATATGCCGACATCGTTCCGTTTAAAGAGAATAAACGATTGGGAGAAACGTCATTCAGAAGATGAATACTCATTTGGGCTGTATGGCTTGCTGCTCCGTCTTATTGGAATAATGTATCATTGTTTATTTCGTACTGGGGTACTTGAGGAAAGAAAAATGTGCGTAACAATTCGAAATACCGCTCAGTTACAGTTTCCCCATGTTCATTTTCGAAAAAATGATTCGAAAATGCATGATGGAGACGAGACGAAGTCTCGTACACTAAAAGTCTACGAGGAACAGGCTATGACAGTGAAATATAAATGCTTTGTTATGTAGATTATTATGGCATCAAAAAAAAGTTTTGTAAACAGCTTCATCAATTTTTGACACTCATTTCAAAATCGCCCGATTCGCTGCCGTACCCTGTATAATCTGTCCAAGGAAAGAAGACATTCAGGCAAGATGGGAAAGTGACTCAAACTCAGTCGATATTGATTTAAAAATGAGAAATTTGGTCTCTAATTATAGGAAACATTCTGCTCTACTAATTGAAATTAAATTTATCATTTCTGAACTAATATTGACCGAGCAGGAGTCATTTTCCCCATCTTGCCAAAATGTCTTCTTAGCTTGGACATATAATTTAATATGCCAACAACCCCATCAAGAAGCCTACACAATAGTTGCTTAAAGTATATTAAACGTTATCTGTTAATCCCACCATGTACCTAGAAGCATAAAAATGAAACATTTTATTTCACCCTCATAAAACAAACAAAAAGCAAAAAAAATCATATTCCTACAACTAGGCTATAAACGTTTTGATGTTTTTTTTTTCAACGTAGTGTAAGTATATACAGGGTGTTTCAGGAGGAATGTGCAATACTTCTCAGGCTGATTCCTCACACCAAGTAGACAAAAAAGTTCCATGGGACCATCCCCCAAAAACGCTTTGTTACCGAGATAACAATGGCGGAAAATTAAGATTTTTCAATAGTTATTTGTGCATCTAGGTACTAAAGGGCAACTTTATCTCCCTGAGGGGAAACTATTGTTGCCCGAGGCGTAGCCCAAGGCGACAATTTCCCTGAGGGAGAAAAAGTACTTTAGTCCCGTGATGCACACAACATTTTTCCTCCACCTACGTTAATTATCTATTGATAGGAATATGTAGAGTGTCCCAAAATTAAAGTGACAAACTCTGGGAATACATTCTATGGCTAAAAATAAAGAAAAAAATCACGATTAATCTTCTTTAAAAAAGCGATTTGTTCACCAGATATCCGCCTTTCTGCATTTTTTACAAAATAATTTTCATCTTCAAATTCTTTTAACCGATCTTTATTAAACTCGGCAAGTATATTCATATAAAAGAAATCAGCTGTAAAATAAATCCAACTTGGTTCAATCTGAAATCTCAAAACTAGGAAGTATGGTAGGTAGCTGCTACTTCCCAATTTATAATTTTTGTAACTACAAACAAAACTGGTGAAATAAAAGAATGACGAATGGAATGACTGGCAAGTTACTTATATACTAACAATAAAAGGGAGGCAAATAAGTTGATGTTGCTTCCAGTTTTTAAGTAATGATACTGATAATAAAAAAAAGTTATGAGAAACTAGATTGAGCAATGAAACTTCTATTTTAATTTTTGATTAGGTTAATATGTAGAACTAAAACCTAATAAAAAGAAGAAGATATTCAAGCAATCAACTGAATCATTTCAAATTTACTATAATAGACTTCATTTTAATTAACGTTACATTAGACATTATAAAAGTAGTGAAAACAATCTTAATCTATAAGCTACAAAAATAAAAGAAAACAAAAGCATCAATAAAATTTATTTATTTCTAACAGATATCAGGCTACTAGCTTCCAGCAATTACATACCGTATATTACAAATGTTAAATTGTAAATTCAACTTTCAGAGACAGTTACAATGTTTGAAGGCCTATTTCGTCCACAACCCAACAGTAACCGATCGTGAAAACCTGTTCATTAGGACAATTAAAATCCAAATAACATAATATTTCGTGTTGATACAACTCATACAACATAATAAAGGCTATCTAATGGAGGATATTCGTTTAAATTTATGTTGAAAAGTCCGGTTTCCAATTGAAAAACTTCAAAACTAACGATTTTACTGACCTCAACTACCATATAAGTTGATGTTAACTATACTTCCAAACCTCAAAACCAAAAGTCTAATTCAACAAAGACATTCTTTTATCATTGTTCCAGTATAATATGACAGTGGACTATTGATAATTAGTCGAAATTAAAACGATAAACACACTATCATAATAATAAACTTAAATTATAACACACAGATCTCAAAGTACAATAAACCATTGTAGGAATGAATAATTGAATTTGATTCTAATTCTAATCGATTTGATAGTTGATATTCGATAGTGATCGAGAATTCTAGCTTTTAAATCATGGATTGTTTTTACTTTGGTACTATACTTCCATATGTATACATTTTTACATTTCTATAAATTTATGAATAATATACAAGTATTTTACTTTCTTCCATCATGATCCATTGTTTTATAAATATTCCTTCAAAATATCAGCATAACCAACCTTTCTTCCAAACTGTGCACTCTATACTGTTTGCTGTTCTACAGTTCATGCCTAAGTTCCAAATGTAGACATAAAATATCATAGAGATGCTTCCCATGTTATTTAAATGGGCTTACTTTATTCCCAAGGGAATTTCAATCTTCTTTTTCTCCCGAGGGAGAGAATGAAGCGCTTTAGTATTCGATTCCGGGGAGTGAAATGCGACTTTAGATAGTAGGTGGAGGAAAAAAATATTAATTTTTTAAATTTTTCAAAGGCTTTAGTGAGGTTCTAAAATAATCAATTCCTATGTAGAATTAGCTGAGGAATTCAAAGAAACCAGTCCCAAGTATGTAACTTTAACGGTTAGGCCCATTCTACACGGGCGTAGCAAACGCGGCAGAAACGTCGCGTTAACACGTCAAAATTTTTTGCAAACTACACGAGGCGTAGCAAACGCGTGAAGAGAAAATCAAAATGGCTGATGAACCTAACCTAGAAAAAGTGATACAAAACCCAGCTGATCAACGCGTCGGCAACGCGTGCTCGACAGAACACATTGTGTTGAATGGGCTTGTCTACACGAGCGAAATAATCACGCGTTCTCAACGCGTTGCTAACGCCCAGCTAACGCTGACCTCGACGTTGGCAACGCGTTGACGCCCGCTAACGTTGTGAAAACGCGTGATCATTTCGCTCGTGTAGACAAGCCCAGTTAACACAATGTGTTCTGTCGTGCACGCGTTGCCGACGCGACGTTTCTGCCGCGTTTCCCACGCCCGTGTAGAATGGGCCTTTTTGAAATAGTTGGAAAAATATGCTAGAAAACGCCATTTCTTAACAATGAGGCCTATAACTGGATAAGGAATCATAAAATTGTATTTTTTATTAATGGAAGTTGAAGAGAGTCGGATTCTAAAGAAAAAGTTAAATGGCGGCGATTGACAAAACATAGCACAAGTGATAAATTTGTGTTTATTAGCGATTTTGCGATTTTTGATCGCCATTTCTGAGATTTGGGTAAGATTTACACAATCGCCGCCATTCAACTTTTTCTTTAGAATCCGACTGTCTTCAACTTCCATTAATAAAAGATACAATTTTATGATTCCTTATCCAGTTATAACCCTTATTGTTGAAAAAATGGCGTTTTCTAGCATATTTTTTCCAATTATCTCAATAACCGTTAAAGTTACAAACTTGGAACTGCTTTCATTGAATTCCTCAGCTAATTTTACATAGGAATTGATCATTTTAGAATCTCACTAAAGCCTATAAAAAATTAGAAAAATTAATATATTTTAAAAACTCAATTTTCCGCCATTGTTATCTCAGTAACAAAGCGTTTTTGGGGGTTGGTCTCGTGGAACTTTTTTGTCTACTTGGTGTAAGGAATCAGTCTGAGAAGTATTGCACATTCCTCCTTTAACACCCTGTATATTACAGTACTATATCGGTTAAATCTTATGCTGTGAGAATAAAAGATTAGACTAATTACACAGTTCACATAAGTCAACAATGTATAGACTATTGAAAGTTATAAAATGATGACCCAGATATGATATCTAATAAGCTGACGGTAATGATGTATCTACATAAGATGGCGGAGTTCAGACACATAAATGTCCAAGAGAGAGATTAGATTAGATTAGATTACTTTATTCAAATAGATAACAAAATTCGGCTTAGATTCTACGTTGTAATATAATATATTAGTAAGACAAAATTATCCTATAAATTTCACAAAATAAATAAAACGTTGTAATATAATATATAAGTAAGACAAAATTATCCTATAAATTTCACAAAATAGAAACTTCAAGTAAAAATACAATAAAACGGTGAAGTAATGAATGCAAAATTTATACAAAATTTTAATTCGAGGTTCTGCAAAATGAATAAGGAGTGTAAGTTATCTAAGTGAAAAGGCGAAGTTTAGACATATATATGTCCATTCTTGGGAAAGGATAATAAGGATATCCTTTCCATTAACACTTGGCCTTGAATTGAAAATTTATAACGAGCTATTAATATTACTAAAGATAGAGAGGAAAATTTTCATGCAATTAAAAGACTAGATTTAGATAAATTGATACTTAATGGATATTTGAGCTATATCATAAGATGATTAACAATAAAAATGATAATGGTAAATAAATAATTGTAATTTAAATGGGTATTATGAATTGAGATAACTCAAAGTAAAATTATTTACAAGCATATGCTAGTAATTGATAATGTGATGAATGACAAGAGCTAGGTTAATATTAAAATAATGTATAATCAATATTATAATAACGGTTTGGATGGTGAATATGTGATGATAGTGTGGAATGGAAGTTATAATTTATAATTAAAAGTATGAAGAGACAGTTATGATGGTGTGTGATGAGGATTGGATTTATTCAAGTATGCAATGAGTAATAATAAGGTGAATAATGGAATTTGTCATGTTGCTGCTCTAAGTCTGGACATATTCGATCATTTTGTCTACAAGATATTTCCTCAACTTCAAGATGAAGCTCGCTCGGCTCTCAATAGACCTAATAGATTCAGGGACAGCATTCCATTCACGACAGCCTGAGACTAGGAAGGATTTAGTATAGATTGTAGTTCGGTGAATTGGTATCCTTAAAGTATTTTCTCCAGTTCTCGTGCGTGATGCGTCTATTCTCCTACCCTCAGAAACAAATTTAAAATCGTTTTTAAAATAATTAGGTTTACCATATTTTAAAATATCCCTAACAAGCTTGACAATTCGAAAAAGTCTCTGATCGGGTAACTTTAAAGTTGAGCTTAAAATATGTGCTTGGGTGATTCTTTCATGCCGTTGGAGAGAGTAGACAAATCTTAAGCAATAATTTTGACAGCGCTGTAGCTTATCATTAAGTGTTACTGTCATGTCATTAAGTACAGAGTTACAATACATTAAGTGTGGGAAGATTAGTGATTTAACCAGCAGCAATCTGATATTTCTTGGTAGGATGTCTTGCAATTTCTTCAATGAATGCATAGCTGAAAATACTTTTTTACACGTTTTATTAACCTGTTCTGACCAATCTAAATTTTTATTCATGATGATACCCAAGTTTTTAACAGAGCTACAATAAGGAATTTCGTTACCATCGATTGTTATTTTCTGGATTGTGTTGAAGTTAATAGTGTTTATGAGGCGTGAGTAACCGATAATTATTGGCTGTGTTTTAGTAGGATTCAGTTTAAGACCATTTTTATTTGTCCATTCAAAAATTGATTTTACATCTTGATTAATTTTATCTATAGTTTCATTGATTTTAGTGATAGGGCAGCTAGCATAAATTTGAAGGTCGTCAGCATAGGTATGGAATTTGGCAAACTTGATAACAATTGGAAGGTCATTTGCATACAGGGTAAATAAAAGGGGGCCTAAAATTGAACCTTGCGGAACGCCATGTTTAACATTTTTCCAATTTGATTTTTTATCACCAACAGTTACACATTGTTTTCTATTTTTCAAGTAGGAATTGAACCATAACAGCGTCAGATTACTAAATCCAAGTATAGCTAATTTGTTAAGCAGAATTTCATGGTCAACAGTGTCAAATGCTTTGGAGAAATCAAATAAGGTCAGTACAGTACATTTCTTCTGGTCCATAGCTAGCCTAATATCGTCAGTTACGCGTAAAAGAGCTGTTTCAGTAGAATGAGATTTACGAAAACCAGATTGAAAGTCATGAAGTTTGTTATTTTGTTCAAGAAATGCTACAACTTGGCCATGAATGAGTCTTTCAAGTACTTTAGAAAGGGCGGACAGAATGCTAATTGGCCTAAAGTCATCAACTTTAATAGGTGAGGCAACTTTGTTCAAGGGACGAACTAGGGAAAACTTCCAATTATCAGGAAATTTACCATTTTCAGACTTGTTGAAAATTAAAGTGATAGTTGGGAGAACTACACGTAACATTTTCTTTATCAAGTTAATAGAAATTTTGTCAGCCCCAGTAGCGTTGCTGTGCATTTGTTGAATAGCTTTGAGTGTATTTTCTTCTGAAATAGGTTTGAAATGAAATTTATTGGCAATAGGAATGTTTAAATTAGTAACTTGGTTCTTTAAATTATTGATGTTATCACCTATGGTAGTCTCGTCACGTTGAGTTGAATGTGAGATAAAATGGTCATTAATGTCATCCAAAGGTATGTCTATATCAGTTTCAGATTTTTGTTTACCTAGACCAAATTCTTTTATTCCACGCCATAATAATTTAGAGTCAAGTTTATTGTCAGTCATGAATGAGTTAAGATATCTGATTTTTGAATTACGTAATTGCTGCTTAACTTTATTTCTCAAACGTCGGTATTCAAGTAAACTAATCAAGTCAGATGTCCTCTTGAATTTTCTATGAGCTTTGTCCCTCTGTCCCATCATTTTTAAAATGTCGTCAGTCATCCAAGGTACTCGTCGTTTTCTGTTTATTCTTCTAGTCACATAAGGTGCATGTTTGTCATATAAATCAAGAGTCAATTTTTCAAAAGATTCAACCATATCATCAACTGAGGGCAATGCCTCAATTTGATGCCAAGGAGTTTGAGCTAAGTCGGTCAAAAAAGCTGTTTCGTCAAAGTGTTTAAAGTTCCTATAAGTAATAAATTTCTGATCAGGTCTAGGTGTCTTATGAGACAGTACACAATAGATCAAGTCATGCCCAGAAATAGCTGGAACGGAGACCTGACCAAAGTGAACAACCTCGTTTGGGTCACTAACTATTAAAAGGTCGATAAAAGTATCAGATTCGTTTGTATGATGTGTCGGGTCAAGTGGTAGGATAGTCATATTAAGGCAGCAAAAAGTTGTTGTCAACTGATAATAGTCAAAGTTGCGGTTTGTCATATTGAGATCTGTGTTCATATCACCCTTAACTAAAATACGACTGTAGAAAGGCATGAAGGATAGTAGAGCATTTTCGAAATCTAGGAAATGGCCTATCTTTGGAGGTCTATAGCATATACCAACGAGTAATTTGTCTGAGCTACTAAAAGACAATTCAAGTAACATGAATTCAGGTTTGGCTGAGTATTCTTGTTTTGATGCTGTTAATATTTTAGTTTTTATTCCATCTTTAACAAATAATGCAACTCCCCCACAAGCTTTATTCAAACGATCGTTACGGAAAAGATTATAACCAGGTAATGCGACTTGCGAAGAAGGTATACTGGGCTTTAAAAATGATTCAGAAATACCAACAATATGGAAGTTTTGAAAACGAAAGATTGCTCTAAGTTCGTCTATATGACAGCTAAGGGACTGTACATTAAGATGAGCTGCTTTTAAAATCTTGTTAAAGGGCTTGAGTTCATTATACAATTGAAATCCCATATCATTAACATTATTACTATTATTATTATTATTATTATTATTTATTGAAAGCGAGCGAGCTAAGTCGTCAGTACGAGGCATCATTGAAATGGCCAAAAAGCACAGAACCAATCATAGAGCAGCACATGACAGTGAGGATGATGATGATGATGATGATGATGATACTAAACCTAATTAGAATGTTAGAGTCTCTGAAACAGGTCATCAGCGTCGGGCTGATAACTTCGGCTCCTATAATATTATTTACAAGAAACAACAAAAACAACAAAAGAGAGAGAGAGTGTGAGAGAGAGAGAGAGAGTGAGAGAGAGATATGATTACTTTATTCAAATAGATATCAAAATTCAACTTAGATTCTACATTGCAATGTAAATGAGTAAAACAAATTTTTCAATAAATTTCACAAAAAAAAACTTCCGGTGAAAAATCGATGTAATGAATTCAAACTTTATACAAATATTAATTTGAGGCTCTGCGAACGGGATTAGTTATCATTCTAAGTGAAAAGATGAGAAATGGACGTACTGTATATATTTCCATTCTTGGGAAATGATGTCCATGTCCATTCTTCACTTGTTCAGATTAACCATTCATGTTCAGATTAATCACTTTATTCAACGGTTCAAGTCATATATATCGGTACAATATATGATATCTGTTTATATTCACTGATCATCTATATAATTATATAAAAGCGAAATGGCTCTCATTCATTCACTCATCAGCAGAAATAAAAAATCTACCGAACCGAATGCGTTCAAATTCGGCAGATATAGGCCTATTCAGTTGGACCTCTAGACTCGTACTAAGAACGGATTTTTAAAACTTGAAAAGAATACGCCAAATATTTGAGTTTTTCGGCATTTTCTTTCTTTTTTCGTGAACCAATCGGTAGAAAATGTTGACATTTTGTGGAGAGATTTGTCTTATGACTTAGGTCAAGAAATATTGTGCTAAAAAATTTCACAAATTTTACACCAGTGATCAGTTTTATCAAAATTGTAGATTTTTTGCGGGTTGCATATCTTCCGCCTTGATACGACCAATCCTTACTGCAAATTCAATGGTTCAGCGAGATTATAGATGAACTGATTTGGAAGATCAAGTTTCTAACTATGTCCGAAGTCCGATATACTTCCCAAGGTTACGCTCAATATTAGCGTTTTACTATTATTCAGATTTTTTTGAGTTTTTCTAATATTCTTCGGGAACCAATTGGTAAACAATTGGTAATTGAAATTTGGTAAACAGGTCCAAATTGGGTCTAGAAATGCTTTATTCAATAAATTTCGAAACCTTTCCGAGGTCTCATCTGCTATAAGGTTTTCCAATGTTAGGAATCTGGACTTTTGTTTTTTTAACGGAAACTTCTGAACTGAAAAGCTTACGTTCAAATCATATAACTTACTTACCCAGGTTGAGCTGAGGTGATAGAACAACTAATTTAGAACGATTACTTAAAAGAACCCTGTTAAGTTATATGATTATCAAAGCAAATCCATCCAAATGGAATTTGCAGACGAGCGAAGTGTGCAACTCACTGACACTGCTGACGGAGCCCCCTGGCTAAGTGGAGAAGGCGAGTGAAGCGAGCCTGCCGGCTAATATGCTATAAGAATAAAAAAATACACTAATTACTTTACGTTATTAGTTCGCTAGGGTTGGCTATGACTATGGAAACTTGTAAAATGACTGAGATGTATTATTTAATAAGCTAATGGTAATATAAATTTGTAATGTATCTACATAAAATGGCAGATATTAGACATATAAATGTCCATTCTTGGAGAGGGATGTTCAAAGACTTCCCCCCATCAACACTCAACCAAGAGAGAAAGAAAGAGAGAGTGAGAGAGTTAGAGAGGATTTAGGAAGACTTGAATTCAGTGAGAAACACCTTCGAGGGTATTTTGGAATTCGGTATTTCATTAAGCTGTGTTCCAGATCCCGAAGCTTTCATTTTTCAAATAGCACATTCCTGAACCTCAACCGTTCTGTGAAATGAATTTGGCCTGCAAAGTCCCTATAGGTATCTTTCGCATTGTTGTATTCACTTCTCTCCTATCTAATTTATCATATCTACTGTTCTTTCATACTTCTCCACCTCCTCCTTTTATCACTTCACCTCCTCCTCCTTCTATTACTTTTCCTCCTCCTCCTACTAATTCTCATCCTCCTCCTCCTCCTCCTTCTATTACTTTTCCTCCTCCTCCTCCTACTAATTCTCCTCCTCCTCCTCCTCCTCCTCCTCCTCCTCCTTTCCCTCCTTCTATTACTTCTCCTTCTACTAATTCTCCTTCTACTTTTCTTTCTTCTATTACTTCTCCTCGTCCTCCTACTTTTTCTACTAGTTCTACTCCTCATTCTCAGCCTTCTCCTCTTACTTCTCTTACTACTCCTTTTTCTTCTTCTCCTCCTCCTCCTCCTACTAATTCTCATCCTCCTCCCCCTCCTCCTCCTCCTTCTATTACTTCTCCTACTAATTCTCATAATCCTCCCCCTCCTCCTCCTCTTCCTCCTCCCCCTCCTCCTCCTCCTCCTCCTCCTCCTCTTCCTCCTCCTCCTCCTCCTCCTCCTCCTCCTCCTCCTCCTCCTCCTCCTTTTCCTCCTCCTCCTCCTCCTCCTCCTCCTCCTTTCCCTCCTTCTATTACTTCTCCTCCTCCTTCTACTAATTCTCCTCCTACTTTTCTTTCTTCTATTATTTCTCCTCCTCTTCCTTCTAATTCTCATCATCCTCCTCCCCCTCCTCCTCCTTCTGATTGGCTGTCGTTAGTAAAGATAGAGCCAGTCGTTTCCCGTCTCCGGAGGAATAGTAATTGTTGCATTAAACTCTAACTGATTAACTGCATGTTACTCAGAGGAGGTGTTCTGCGCCGCCAATTGGTTGCTGAGACTGGCTTATGGTTGAGAGGTGCATCGTGCTAACCACACGTTTCCTCTATCCTGGTTGATGATTATTCTTCTCTACTAATAGCGGAGTTAATATGAAACTGGCATCCTGCTGGCAACCCTTCATGGGTTGTTGAGCCATTGGCAAAAAATTGAATAGGAGGCGAGATTCGTTGAATAAAACTGTTCAAAAACTGTACCCAGACCGGGAATCGAATCCGGTACCGCAATATCTAATAATTCTTGCATCTTGGGAATGAAATTTGTTCAGCATAGAATTCCAATAGATGGTGTGCATACATAGTCACATACATGCCACATATATGATATAATCATACACGTGTGTTCTGATAAATCAAAACTCAACAATTCTTCGGACATTCGATTTGCTCTGGGACTTTGGGATTTCAGCGTTTTCTAAGGGATAAATCTTTGGTTCAGAATTATATCTTATTGAGCGACCACTCCAGGTTGTTTCCGAGTCAAGTTGACTTGACCAAGTAGATACGTTGAGAAGATGATGAAGAGGCTTCAGATGGAAACAATAAAACTATGAAATATAACGTGTCAATAATGATCTTCCAATTTGATTGTATCATTTTTTATTTGATAGATGATGCCATGATTAAGACAATAAAAAAGTTTTAATCATGTCGTGTCTCAACCCGAGGCATTCGCGGCACATGCCTCGCACTGTCGATACGGGCCTTAATTATGACACAATACAAGGCTAAACAATATTGCTTCATACCTTCTAATTCAATTCATTTCTAGACTAGAGCCATATTTATTAGACTGCGGATTTTTGATACGCATGAAGCCACGTATCGACAGTGCAAGGCATGTGCCGCGAATGCCTCGGGGCACATGCCTTGGATTGAGGCATGCGTGGTCTTGCACTATTTGTAACCACGTATGCTCGCTGTGAGCTCGCGAACCAAAAGCCAAATTACAATTTGGAGGTTAGTTTGTAGAATTGTGCCAAGACCAACTAGAATCACTAGACCCTAACCATTGGAATCAAAGATGGCCGCAATGGTTCGAAATGGAATAGGAAATCCCATGTAAATTGCTTCAGACGGCAAGTTCACAATCGGCTGTTCAAATTCGACTACTTTTTGTCGTCTGAAATTAACATGGGATTTTGTATACTACTAGAAAAGCTCTCCGCCATTTTAATTCCAAGGTTAGTGCATGATTGTATGGTTGGTATTGGTTGTGCGATGTGCTTGGCGAGGCAAATGGCACAGGTATCCACTTTTCACACGCCTCGGGGCGTGGCACCTTTGAGCACGACTTTTTAACCGATAAGCACATTTGCTCGCCTCGAATTGTGCGCCACGTTTGCCTCAAAGCGAGCTACTCCGGTATCCACTGTCCGAGGCATGCGTCCTGAGGCATACGTGCCTTTATATGCTTCTCTCTATAAAAATATGTGGTGTGTCTGGTTGTACAGTGAAAGCGGTTGCTAGGTGATTGTAATGTTGAGTTACACTATGGACTGCTTTCGGATGGGTGACCAAGGCGAGAGGAACCTACCCTTATGGGTAGCTCCTCACAACGAATGTTGTATGCTTATTTTTCACTAGCCGGCAGGCTCGCTTCGCTCGCCTTCTCCGCCTAGGCTCCGCCCCTGGACCCCGACAGTATCAGCAGTTTCAGTGAGTCAAACAGGCTCGCTTCGCTCGCCTGCATAACCTCTGTCAGTGTAAGCTGAGAAAAACAGACTCGCTTCGCTCGCCTGCAAATTCCGTTCAGAAGGGATTCAAAATTCATCGAACACAGCATTTCTAGACCTAATCTGGACCTGTTCACCAAATTTCGACATTTTCTACCAATTTATTCTCGAAAAATCCAAGAAAACTCTGAAAATTCCGAAAAATAGTAAAACGCTAATATTGAGCGTAACCTTGGGAACTATATCGAACATAGTTTGAAACTTTATTCAACATCTTCCAAATTAGTTTATCTATAATCTCACTGAACCATTGAATTTACAGTAAGGATTGGTCGTATCAACGCGAAAGATATGCAACCCGCAATACATCTACAATTTTGAAAAACCTGATTACTGGCGTAATCTTGAACGGAATTCAAAAATATTTTAACACAACATTTCTGTTATCTGAACCTACCTACCAAATATCAACATTTTCTACCGATTGGTTCTCGAAAAAATTGAGAAAACGCCGGAAAACTATAGAAAAACTTAAATATTTGGCGTATCCTTGAAAAGTTTTTAAAATCCTTTCTTAGCGCGCGTCTAAACGTCCAACTGAACATGCCTGCCAAATTTGAACGCATTCGCTTTAGTGGATTTTTAGTTCTGGTGATGAATGAATCAGTCTGTCAGTGCCATTTCGCTTATATAGATATAGATAGACATTTTTATATATGTTTGTTCAAATGACAAATAATTTGATTTGATAAAACTCTATTGTTTGTTTTGTGATTTGTGTTTCAGGCGTATGCGGCAGGATGTAACATAGTGATACTGGCGAGCACGTTTGAGCGTGTGCAAATCATTCCTGGCGCAATTCACAACTATGTACGCATCAGCTGTGTTGATTGCAGCACCGATACGGGCAAAATCGCCGCCGCTTATGAGAACCAAGTGTGCATTTTCGAGCCCACGCCGCTCATACACAACACCAGTGCCCATGTAAGTGACATTCAATTACTTATAAATTGAGTGAAAATATGTATAGTCTGTCCAAGCAAAGAAGACCTTCTGGCAAGATGGGAAAATGACTCCAGCTTGGTCAATATTTGTTCAAGAATTATAAATGTGGTCTAAATAGTAGGCCAAATTGTTTCCTACAATTTGAGATCGAATTGATGACTTCTGAACCAAAATTTACCGAGCTTGAGTCATTTTCCCATCTAGACAGACTATAACTTGTTTCAACATAATGGAAACCAATTATCATTTATTTAATCAGAGATTTTAGAAATCCAGAACGAAAATGTTTGGCTGCTTCCTTTAGATGAACTCCCTCAATATCAGGTGATATTTTTGTTTCTTTTCAAATAAAAATCAAGTTCCCTTTGAAAACTGTTGAAATATTATTAAATCACAGACATGTTTCGAGGCATAAGCTCATTTTCAATGTGAATAAAATACTGTATACTCTGTCCAAACAGAGAAGACATTCTGGCTAGATGGAAAAATCATTCCAGCTCCGTCAATATTGGTTCAAAAATTGTGTATTTGTTTTCAAATTGTAGGAAAAAGTTTGATCTACAATTTGAAAACAAATTGATAGTTATTGAACCAATATTGACTGAGCTGGAGTCATTTTCTCATCTTGCCAGAATGTCTTCTTTGCTTGGACAGACTATACATGTGGGTATACCTCTCATTTGATGTCTAATAAATTCATTTACAGAAACGGTATGTAGTGCATATGTGTGGATACATCTTTAATTTAATGACTTGTAGAATAAGTCCAGCCATAGCTCTCTTCAAGGGTGGATGGCAGCAGACGGCTAACTGCAGTTTAGCAGAATTATGACTCGTAAGAACAATGTAATTTCAATCAATCTCTTGTATTGGAGCAGGTAACGCCATCATTTATGGACAGAATTTCTCGTTTTTCATGTCATTGGAAAGAAAATTCAAATCCCAGTGAAACTTTTCACTTTTATGATTGCAAGTTTATCTCAATAGGCTAAATATTTTATTATTAATTAACTATAAAAGTAATGAACTCCTATAATTATTGAAATAAATTTAAAATAAAGAAAGTAAAAAATTCACCCCCTGGAGAATTGAATTTTCTTTGCAATGACACGAAGAACGTGGAATTCTGTCCATAAGTAACATTGTTATCTGCTCCAATGGATTGATTGTTCTTATGGGACATGATTATGCTGTTTGGCAAATGGCCGACTACTATTGCCCACTCTTTATAGAAAGCTCTGCTCTAATAAAATGTCACAAATATTTGTGCACCGTGACACAAAATATTTCTCTATGCGTTTATTGTAAAATACACCGTATTGGATTCCTGAAATGAATCTGTTAACTTCTAAATTTCTAGTGAATTTTTAGGTAATTCAAATAAGATAATTGTTTAACAAAATTGGGTTGTAAAAGTTGCGTTTCCTTATGAATTAACTATAGTTTGATATTTGATTAATAAATAATTCTGTAATAAAAAACAATGATTTAAACACTCTCGAACACAATTTAATTTTCTTATGAGACTTTACACAACATCAGTGCTATTTGATAGAAAAAATAACCTGCCCTGTCTTCTCTTATCAGTGTCGAAAGACAATGCTTGCATACGGTAGAGGCCTGATAACAAAGTTAACACAAAACTCGCAATTATAATTATTATACTCTGTACAACTAGTGTTCGTAGTGAATAAAATATTCCAGGAGTTATAATTTTTCTAATTTTTACTTACTTGAATTGTATTTTTAACTGTTATCTAGTATTTCCTAAAAATGCTGAGAAACGCAACCCATCTCATGTATAGGTGACATAAAAAGTTAGTCGTTTACTTAGCTACTCGTTTACTAAAAAGTTAGTAGTTAATGTAAACTACTAACAGCTGATGTGAAGAATCACAGTTGCTTAGTAACGATCATTAAAGTTTGTTAACTATTTTTTGGCTTTAAAATTTTAAGTGAGAATTGATAATTTCAAATCATTTTAGATATTTTCGATGCTGTTTTGAATCATTTACCAACCTTTCAAATTTTAAATTAATAAATCATGGTTTTTTATTCTTGTGAGTTGAAATTTGTGAGCATAGTGAAAGTGGACATTGTGGATAGACATATAAGCTACATCTTAAACCTTCATCATCATCATTCATCATCAATCATTCATCCTTTGCTCAAAATACTTGGAAACCAAGTTGCAATTTATAGAAAGAATAAAGAATAAAGAATAAAGAATAAAGAATAAAGAATAAAGAATAAAGAATAAAGAATAAAGAATAAAGAATAAAGAATAAAGAATAAAGAATAAAGAATAAAGAATAAAGAATAAAGAATAAAGAATAAAGAATAAATAAAGAATAAAGAATAAAGAATAAAGAATAAAGAATAAAGAATAAAGAATAAAGAATAAAGAATAAAGAATAAAGAATAAAGAATAAAGAATAAAGAATAAAGAATAAAGAATAAAGAATAAAGAATAAAGAATAAAGAATAAAGAATAAAGAATAAAGAATAAAGAATAAAGAATAAAGAATAAAGAATAAAGAATAAAGAATAAAGAAAAGAATAAAGAATAAAGAATAAAGAATAAAGAATAAAGAATAAAGAATAAAGAATAAAGAATAAAGAATAAAGAATAAAGAATAAAGAATAAAGAATAAAGAATAAAGAATAAAGAATAAAGAATAAAGAATAAAGAATAAAGAATAAAGAATAAAGAATAAAGAATAAAGAATAAAGAATAAAGAATAAAGAATAAAGAATAAAGAATAAAGAATAAAGAATAAAGAATAAAGAATAAAGAATAAAGAATAAAGAATAAAGAATAAAGAATAGAGAATTAAGAATAAAGAATCTATCGTCTCTTTTGATTTCAAAAACATCATCTAGAGCCTGAATTCTAGGCAAAGCTAAATGACAACACTCTAATGACAACATCAGCTGTTGAAGCGCACAAAGACCATATGAAACCGCCTAAATTTTGGCGTCAGAATAAATACAATTAAAAATACTACTAAATATTGAATCCACTGAATTCATTAATAACAACTATTTTGATTAATTTCTGATGTCAATATTCGAAATCTCTTTTTGAAATTCTTTGATGAGTTATAGTCTGTCCAAGCAAAGAAGACATTGTAGCAAGATGGGACGATTACTCTAGCTCGGTCAATATTTGTTTAATAGTTATGAATTTGGTCTCAAATTGTAGATCAGAATGTTTACCACAATTCGAGACCACATCTATAATTTTTGAACCAATATTGACCGAGCTGGAGTCATTCTCCCATCTTTTCGTAATGTCTTCTTTGCTTGAACAGACTATACCAACATTATCTATGTTCAGTTTCAAGTGCTTATTTTGGACTATGCTTTTGATCTTAATTGGGCTTGTAAGGGCTTAAATAATAAGGGCTTAAATAGTAAGGGCTTGAGTTTGATTCCTCATTATATGATTATACGTGTAGACCTCAGTCAAATGTTTATAAAACAAATACGAAAATTTGAAGAATTGTTTAGCTATGATTACCAGGCAAAAAGTCTCAATTTATACGTTTTCCTGATACATATAATCAGTTGTAGAGATTAAGCATTTTAGCAAAAATACTTTAAACATTTCAAGTATCTAATAAGTAATAACCTTAATTTGCTATATCGGAGTTGGAAATAATAGGAAAAACGCACAGTGTGAAAAACAAGTCAGAGATTTTCATGAGTAGCTGGCTGGTCTCATCTGTTATTTTCACATTCGAATAGGATTGGAGCTGACTTGAAAAGTCATATCTACACACTAAATAGTGAAACACGGCTATTCAGGCTATTATGGCGTATTGATTTCAAGGTTAAACATTTTCAACTCATTACAGACTAAATGAGGGAATTTGAGAGAACGGGAGAGAGAGAGAGAGAGAGAAAGTGATTATATTATTCACTTTGTGTAGATTGAAGAATATTGGAATAAATCCTAGAGAAAGGATAGCTTAATACTTTACCAATGCGTAAATTGTACATGGTATATTCTGTCCAAGCAAAAACGACATTCTGGCAAGATGGGAAAATGACTCCAGCTTGGTCAATATTGGTTGAAAAATTATAAATAAGGTCTCAAATTGTAGAAAACATTCTGCTCTACAATTTGAGATCAAATTTTCAATTTTTGAACCAATATTGACCGAGCTGACGTCATTTTCCCATCTTGCCAGAATGTCTCCTTTGCTTGTACAGACTATAGTCCATGGTGTAACGTTAATCAATTATTACCGTATTTGAATAATTGGACAAGGCATTGACAATTTTATAGCCTATAACCAAAATATCACATTCACAACCTCTCAGAAAGTAAATATATAAAATTATATTTCAAACTTCACTGTTTAACTGAAGTTTTAGGGATATTAGATTATTCTCTTCATTCATGTAGATTATCAAATACTTCAGCTTAAATCCGTGGATTATATAATCAATATTATATTAATTGCCCTTTTCGATTGATTGAACAACTCATTAACTATGAGAGAAATTCAAATTCAATCACTTTATTCATGTAATTTTTTTTATTCATTTAGATTAAATAATACAGTATATCAATTTATCTATTCATTTATTCAGTTTAGTATCCTAGTTTAAATCCTATGCCTTGAGAATGAAAAATAGACTAATTACACAGTTCGCATGAGTTTACTAAGTATAGGTTATGAAAACTTGTAAAATGATTCAGATATGGGGTTTAATGAGCTAACGGTAATATGAATTTGTGCTGTATCTACATAAAATGGCAGAGTTTAGACATATAAATGTCCATTCTTGGAGAGGAGAGAGAGAGAAAGGGTGAGTGAGAGTGTGCGTGAGAGAAATTAGTACGGTAGACCGTCCAAGCAAAGAAGACATTCTGGAAAGATGGGAAAATGGCTTACGTTCGATCAATATTAGCTTAAAAATTATAAGTTTGGTCTCAAACTGTAGAAAACATTCTTATCTACAATTTGTGACTAAATTTATAATTTTTGAACTAATATTGACCGACCTGGAGTAATTTTCCCATCTTGACAGAATGCCTTCTTTGCTTGGACAGACTATATTAGAACTGTAACAATGGAAATGTCAAGTGCCGGTAGTCAGAAATTGTCACTTTCAGAAGATATGAATTGTTCTCATTCATGTTGCATGCTCCCTCCATCAAACTCGTAGTCACTGATCAAGATGATACGACTGTACTCTTGAGAAAGCACGAAGTTGAGGTGTACATAGTACAAAAAAAAATTCAAAAATCAATTTATTCCCATAAAATTGCAAATTAAATTTTATCTTACATAAAAATTTTGTATTTGAGGAATCCCCCTACAAGACAACACCGGAACCAAGTGCTTGCTTGTAATTGGCTGTGATTGTAATTTTAAGTATACTAGGTTTACTTTATTTTTTATCAGACTTGTAATATTCTTTATCCAAGTCTTTAAATTACTATTCTCTATTTGCATTTTTTCTAAGGATGAAGATGAAGATCAAATAAGCTCTGAGCATGTGAGTAGGTAATAATGATGTTGATAATTGACCGAACGTAATTGGGGTCTGTCTAAGATCCAAGTTGACGATTATTCATTCCTCTTAATGCTTGTTAATCATTTGTGACGAAACACGGCAATACTTTCTAATGAAATTTGACAGGAATGTTTTTCTCGAAATTACGCGTTAATGTAGGGCTATATGTATGGTTTTTTTATTAAGCTTAAAAACTTAGTAGATACTAATGACTTTCACATTTACAACAGTACTCACGATTTTGATGCTTGTCGGACGCGTTTCGTGGCACTGAGCCACATCTTCAGCGTACAAGGAGTAACTAGATACTCCTTTTTTATTTTTTTCATTTTATGGATGAAATGAAGAGGATTGGGCTACTCTCTCATACAGGTATACTCCATACATAATTTGGTGGTATATTTATGTTGACATTACTGAAACCATATTGGTTCAAAATTCATAAATTTGGTCTCAAATTGTTGATTATGTTTCCTAAAATTTGAGACCAAATTTATGATTTTTTGAACCAATATTGACCAAGCTGGAGTTAATTTTCCTCATATTGCCAGAATGTCTTCTTTGCTTGGACAACTATATATGTAAAACCATAGTTGATTAATATTAGGCATTTTCTTTCCAGCACACCCAACCATGAAGCCTGTGTTTGTTTAATGTGTCTTTCTTTATTATAGTTTTTTTTTTGTTTTTCAATGGCTCGACAGCCCATGAAGGGCCTAGACCTGCTAGTTTGTTGCCAGTATCATATTCGCTCCGCTTTACAGCAGAGGTGAATAATCATCAATCAGGTAACACGTGGTTAGCACGTTGATCATCTCAACCATAAGCTATCTTCCGTAACCAAGTGACGGCGCAGAACACTTCCGAATAACATCCAGGTAATAAGTTGGAGTGTAATGCAACAATTACTATTCCTCCAGAGACGGGGAACGACTGACTATCCTATAGGTGACATTGTGAAGCTGACATTAGTGATTATAAAACTGATTTCCAATTTCAATACATTTATTAGAACACACAAAAAATAATTTTTTTTTAACAATAGCCTACAGTAAAGTACCTTATTTTCAAAATTGGCTGACATTAGTGAATCTAATGTGAATCTGACATTAGTGTCAGTTTCACTAATGTCAGCCAATTTTGAAAATTAGGTACTTTACTGTAGGCTACATTAAAAAAAAATTCTTTGTGTGTTCTAATAAATGAATTGAAATTGGAAATCAGTTTTATAATTGAATTAATTTGTGGATGATAATAATTGTATGATGATTTGTTGCAGCAACTGGACTACAGATGGGTGCAGACGGGTGCCTGGCAAACTGAGTCGCACATCAGCTGTTTGTCATGGAATCTGGAGGGAACACGGCTGCTGACCGGCGGCGAAGTTCTGCAACTATGGCACCAACATTTGGCGCCCAACATCATGGACGACGACAATGACATAGGTATGTTACGCTCAAATTGACCATTGTACAAAAAGTATACCAAGTTACATATATAAAGCTAACCCTCAAATTTTGTCCAAGTTAATTATGAATAGAACAGCTGACATCGTCTATGCTAAGTATACTAAATATATGTTCTATTGACAATTGGTCAAAATTCTAGGGTCCCTCAAGTTTGAGTGTGCATGGAAAAACTCAACATAAACGTTTTGTTCTGGGATATTTTCATCAGCTAATTTATTCAATCACAAATTAACATGAGAAGTTTTGCTATATTTTTCTAATATCAATTAGCTGAAGGGGCTAGCAGTGTTTGTGTCATTTTAGGCTCAAAATTTTCAATTCATTTCATGAAGCTTTGGAATTGTTTCATGTTATTTGGCTCCATATCAACCCTTCTAAATTAAAAATTGATTATTGAATTCATTATTTATGTTTTTTAATCGATCATAAGTTATCTATGTTGAATAAATTATGGTAACACGCTGAGTTAGTCATGAGTAACAGGTGGTGGGTAGCTCTTTACTGTATACTTTTTTGTAGCTTTACAGCTTAGAATGGGCTTTTGTTTCTCCAGAGCATTACTCCAAGCCTCTCTGTCTTCTACCAATCTTCTCCATTCTCTATAACCCATTATTATTAGGAGGTCATCTCTGATCTTATCCTCCCATATTATTCTCAGTTAAGAGGGGATTCCTTCTCGAATGAATTGATTAATTATTACTTTGGATAATCTTTCATGGAGCGGAAACCTTAAGCAGCAACTGAAATTTCACAATAACCGGGCAATTTTGGACAATATTTGTATTCACCTAAATTTAAGAATTCGAAAGGTTCTGGGCAAATGTTTGTTTCCTATTCCCATAAACAGTGTATTGTTTTGTACTGTATTGTTTGACTCTGTCATGTAACCATGTAATGAAGGACAAGGATTAGTTCATTGTAGATGGATTAGAGAACACTGGGGTCTAGTTTCCGGCTAACTTCTGCTGTCCTACGATAATAATAAAAATTAAGTAAAATATTGGTGGCCTATTGTGCAGCTGAAGCAAAGCGGGCAGCCTGCTGTGTGTACTAAAAGACAGTGATCTTTTTACCAAAAAATATTTTCTTTTTAATTGTTTTATTTGTTTATTCTGGTACATTTTTATTAAAGTTCTGCTTCCCAATTGTATTTTATTTGCGTTATTGGTGTTGTTGGTGGAGTTGGTGTTCGTGATGTTAATAATAAGTTACAGTCCGTTTATAAGAAAACATTCTGGTAAGACGGGAAAATGACTCCAGCTCGGTCAATATTAGTTCAAAACTTATAAATCTAGTCTCAATTTGTAGAGCAGAATAATTCTACAATTTGAAACCGAATGTCCAATTTTTGAACCATTGGAGTCATTTTCCCATCTTGCCAGAGGGTCTTCTTTGCTTGGACAGACTTTTTTTTATTGCGGATGATGCCCACATAAACATTTTAGCTTGTGCGTGGGTAATGGATATTGAGTGCGAAGGTGAAAAACAGCCATGCCTTTGGGATTCGTACCCAGACCTGGCAGAGCTAGCGGACTGAAGGTTGTGACGCCCTAGCCCACTGCGCCAACCAGGCAGACTTAAACAGCTCTGTGTGTGTCCTATTGGTATGTTCAAAAAGTCGAAAGTCGGAATTTGTATCATTGAATTGAGAGAATCAATGTGTGTTTCATTCCTCTATTAAGACTGAAATGGAATTTGAATTTGAGTGAGAGTGTTTGTATTTGCAGGCACCGGCGGCGGTGTAACCTTCGAGATCGGGGAAGAGGCAACGGAGACCCCTCCGCCGGTTCCGCCTCCACCGCCGGCCAAAACGGACGCAGACGACGACGATCGCGGCTGGGAGTGCGTGTGGCGGTGTCGCACGGCCACGCCCATCCTGCACATGGCCTTCTCGCCCGATGGCACGCTCTTCGCCACGGCCGGACGCAGCGATCGCCTTGTCAAGATTTGGTTCGAGAACAAGCAGCGTAAGTGTGCAACTTGTATTGATGTGTGTGCAACTTATATTGATCTAATATAATAAACTAATCAATGTTAGTAATTAATTGAATAAGAGGAAAAGCCTACATAGGCAAACATTGCCTTTATAAAACTAATACAGGGTGGTGCAGAGGAAACTCATGTTTTTCGGACTGCTAGTACGCGGTCACGGGTGGTGGTATGGACCTGGAACGAATGTTGGCAGACGGCTTATCCAATGCCGTTTCAGTTGATATAGAACATCGTGTGTTCGTTCGACGTGGAGAGTTTTTTAGAAAACTTTTCCGTCAATATTTTAGAGTTGGACGTCGAGGTGCAGTGCCTGACCAAATACCGTACTCCGATGGGTTGTTGCAGCGTTCAGAAGTATTGGTTCTATGATGAAAAAGTACTTCTGTTTCTGTGATGTAGTGTTACATATCCAGCGCTACAGCATATTGTCTAGTCAATCGTCTAGGACTAGTGACAACTGCCATTCTGACTCGGTCAACATTTACCGGAGTACGAACTGAACGGGGAAAACCAGTTGGTTTCTTCTTCATCACAGAACCAGAAACTTATTTCTGAATGCCGCAACCCATCGGAGTACGGTATTTCGATCAGCACCTCAACTTCCAACTCTAAAATATTGACGGAAAAGACGTTGCAATGTGACTACAGAGTCATTGTTTCTAAAAAACTCTACACGTCGAACACACGATGTTGTATGTTCTATATAGACCATAGCAACTGAAACAGCATTGTATGAGCCGTCTGCCAACATTCGTTCGAAATCCATACCAACTCCCGTGACCGCGTACTAGCAGTTCGAAAAACATGAGTTTCCTCTGCACCACTCTGAATAGAACTAGAGCAAATTTTAAAGGTGAAGGTTAGGTATAGTCTGTCCAAGCAAAGAAGACCCTCTGGCAAGATGGAAGAATGACTCAAGCTCGGTCAATATTGGTTCAAAAATTATATATTTGATCTCAAATTGTAGGAAACAATTCGATATACTATTAAGACCACATTTATAATTCTTGAACAAATATTGACCAAGCTGGAGTCATTTTCCCAACTTGCCAGAGGGTCTTCTTTGCTTGGACAGACTATTCCTTGGAATGACTCTTGATGCCAAGTTGAAATGGAAAGAGCATATCACGATTAAAAGAATTGAGCTTGGACTAAAATATAGTAAAAATGTATTGGATATTGGATAGACATCCCAACTCTCCCTAGACAACAATATTCTCATTTATAAACAAATTCTAAAACTCATCTGGACTCATGGAATTCTGCTAAAAAATAACAAACATCAATAGAATCCAAACCTTCCAAAACAAAGTACTGAGAAACATTGTAATTGCGCCCTGGTATATAAATAACGATTTACATAGAGATCTCCACATCCCCCACGTGACCAGTGAGATAAGAAGATTGGCAGCTCAACATGAATCATGTCTTGACCAGCACGACAACATAGAGGTCATTCAACTCCTAGACAACACTCAACTCATAGGAAGACTGAAGATAACAAAGCCCTTCGAGTTAAAGTCACTTGCTAGTCAATTGAAAAGAATAAAATAAATAAATACTTATCTATTTTTTACTGCTAGTAAATATTTCACTCTGAACTATTTTTCACAACTCTGCAGTCAATAATTTGAATATTAGTATAATATAAACTACTACCACATGTGGAGCGCTTTCGGATTTTAATGGAGAGTTGAAGTGTGGAGCACTTTCAGTGTTGAATATGGAGTAAAATCCGAAAGCGCTCCACATGTGAGTAGTAGTTTATAATAAAACTAGTATTCAAATTATTATTCAAATCATTCACTCAAAATTCTTAATTGATTACTTATAGTTTGGTTACTTAAGTGGAAATTTGTGTTTATTATAAAAGTGAAATTGAACACAACCTCTACTTGTGATATTCTAATCGATATTAGGAATGAAGACGTTTTGGACATTTGTGTCTGTGTTTTCGCCTGTTAGTATTATTATGCTGTCTTGAATAAATAAATGAATAAATTATTGCCTGAAGTGTCATAAAAATAGTTCAGAGTGAAATAAATAAATACATTAATTGATATAATACAGTACTATCAACAACAAAACTGCTTGAGTAATCTATGGATGAACTGAAGCTTTTAAGTTGCTTGACCAAAATTATTAACTGAAAATTCATGATTTGTCTATTGATACAATTTTGAATAACACACCAATGGCCACACGATGATTATACAGTCTTTATAAATGAACCTATTAATAGCTAATAGTTTATTGTTGTTTGAAGTAATTTTTGTTGTTGTTGATGTTGATTGTTGTTGTCGTTTTTGTGTTTGTTGACAGTGTTATTTCCTTCGAAAAGCGTTGACCAGACGCAACAGTCGACCGTCAACGAGCTCAACTACGGCTTTGTATACATTTCCCATCCGCGCGCCATCACACAGCTGTCCTGGCGCAAGACCAGCAAGTACATGCCAAAGTCAGTATTCATCAATAGCTTTCCATATTTTGCATATTATAAAACAGGGTTATCATAACAGAATGTTTAATGAAAAACCCAACTACTTACAGTTGATTCTGTTCATAAAGGATTCTCCTTTACAAAGACATATTATCTTTTAAGGGTGGATGGTAGTGGATGGCCAAATGCCGAACGGCAGAATTATGTCCCATAAGAAAAATTTTTTATGAATCTCTTGGAGCTGATAGTGCCGTTGTTTATGAACAGAATTTTACGTTCTTCGTGTCATTGGAAAGAGAATCCAATTCTGCAGGAGATGGACTTTCACTTTTTTATTTCAAGTATATTTTGAAAATGATTGTATTATTAAATAAATGAAAAGTATTCAACTCTAATTATTGAAAAAAAGTCCTGCCTCTGGAGAATTAAATTATCTTTCCAATGACATAAAGAACGTGAAATTCTGTTGATAAATAACGGCGCTATCTGCTCTAAGAGATTGATAAAAATTACATTGTTGTTATGGGACATGATTTTGCCGTTCGGCAGTTGGCCGTCCACTACCACCCACCCTTAATATGGTTTTTGTGGAATGAAGTAACATAATATAAATTTGTGGAATGAAATTTGTTATAAGACGTTTTGGACACTGTTTTTAACCGATTAGTTTCTGTAAAATTAATGAGATGAAAATGCAAGTGGTTTTATGTTGTTGTTGCAGAGGCTCAGTGTCAAATATGCTGGTGACATCGTGTCGAGACAACATCTGTCGCCTGTGGGTGGAGACTGTTCTGCCGGACGACGGAGGCCTGGTCAACATGCACCAGTTCGATCCCCTCGCCGCCCACAACCCCAAGTTCCGCACGCACCGGCACAAGCATCGCTTCATGCAGCGGCTCAAGCACATGAAGTCAGTAGCACTCCATTACACTATAAAAATCAGTATCACTCTATTTCACTTGTATATTTGTATTTCTGATTAATTTTTCATTTTTGTATATATGAATGACTTTGTACCGCAATAGCCGCAGTATACTATGCTTAAGTTCAAAATAGCAACTATATAATATTCAAATCATGTACTTATAATTCATGACACAGGCAGCGCCTATGTAAAATTGCTGCCAGTATAATTCTAAGAAAAGTTATTGTGTAAAAGATTTTTGTTGTACAAAAGGAGAATAAATTTTTTTCATTTCATTTAATTTTTCTAAAATTGAAAAAAATTGTAGAGATCACCCATTTGAAAAACAAACCAAGAAACTCTCATATCAAACGTTTGGGGAGTTTCTAAAATGACTTATTAGTCTGTCCTAAGAAGTCGTAATAAATAGTCTGTCCAAGCAAGGAAGGCACTCTGGCAAATGGGAAAATGACTCACACTTGATCAATATTGGTTCAAAAATGATAAATTTGATGTGTCAAATTGTAGAAAACATTCTTATCTACAATTTGAGACCAGGGCCCTGGCTTATAAAGATTTACAGCTTGTTTTTCTGATGAAAAACAAGTGATTGGGATTGTAGATTCACCAATAAAACTCTCGATTTACAATGTTCCAAATTTTGGGAAGAATCAGCTGTTGAATCAACGATCAGTCAAAACTCACTAGGAGACCCTAACATTTGAATCCAAAATGTCCACGGTGGTTCGAGTGGAATAGGAAATCCCATGTATTCTTTATTCTTTCTTTACAATTGCGACTTGGTTTCCAAGTATTTTAAGCAAAGGATGAATGAGTGATGATGAATGATGAAGGTTTAAGATGTAGGTTATATGTCTATGTAAATTGGTTCAGACGAGAAATTCACGATATCGCTGTTCAAACTCAAATCATCGCGGCCATTTTAGATTACAAGGCTATGGTCTTCTGACTTGGTTTGTTTACGATTTTCTTTGTAGGTTATGATAATATTTTAGCGACAAAAATGATTACTGTTCAAATCTCACCATAAAAATAATGATTGATATTTATTATTAAATATATTTATAATAATAAATCAATTTATATATATTAAAATCATTAAATTAGGAGCAAAGTTTTGGTTTTAAAGGAACAGCATTGGACTATTTCGATATTCTATTTACTTGAGGTAAATTCGTTTCATGTAATTTTTTTAATCAGCTGAAACTGTAGAATTTGCTTTTTATTGGAAACGTTTATGAGACAGAAACGCCCATAAAATCCACGAATTATGAGTAATGTGGATTGTAAAATGTTTATAAGCCAGGGCCCAGATTTTATAATTTTGAACCAATATTGGCCGAGCTGGACATGACATACAATGAACTTGAAAAAGCAAAAATATCAGCTGATATTGATGGAGTTGACCTACAGCAAGGAACCCAAGTCGCTTGGTTACATTCTGCATTTCTAAAATCTCTGATTAATTAAAAAAGTTTGTCTACGTGATTTACTATGTTGATTTACCTATGAGTTGGTTACATTCTTCACATTGTTTGTTTGTTTGTTTGTTTTATGAGGGTCATTAATATGAGTTTTATCATCTTAAATATTGAAAAATCCAGCTTTTCCTTTTTGTAGATTGGTTCCTTTCAACATAACTACGTACATACTTCTTTAGTTCTTTATTTCATTTTTTCTTTAGTTTATTGCGTTCTCAATTATAATTTTGTATTGAACTGAATATGGCAAATTTATTTGATTTGATTTTGCAAAAGTGCAGTGCAATTATTGTAAATGAATTGTTTGTTTTGTCAGAACGTGTTTCCACATCCGTCGGCACGCAAAGCAGTCAGGCTGGGGTGGCGAGGGGGGGCAGGGCGCCCCCATTCCCACGCTGCCCTCCACCTACAGTGTGCACGACTTCCACAGCTACGGCTTCCACGGAACGGGGGTCACGCCCGGGCTGCACTTCCATCTGGCCGCATCCATCAACGCCGAAACCGGTAACACGCTGAGTCAGTTGATTATGCTATATTAACAGCGGTGATGGTCGCTTCTAGTAGCTGCTCACTATTAGCATAGAAAAAGGATAGTCTGACCAAGCAAAGAAGACCCTCTGGCAAGATGAAAAAATTAATCTAGCTCGGTCGGTCAATATTGGTTCAAAAATTATAAATTTGTAGAAAACATTCTACTCTACGATTCAAGACCAAACTTATATTTTTTTAACCAATATTGACCGAGCTGGATACATTTCCTCATCTTGTAGAGCGTCTTCTTTGCTTGGACAGACTATTGTAGATCCCTCAACACTATGCTATGAGGTGACCGACACTTTTTTTCAGTCGACGTTAGCGAGGCCTCTTGGTATAGTTTGTTCCAGCAAAGAAGAGCCTCTGACAAGATGGGGAAATGGCTCCATCTCGGTCAATATTGGTTCAAAAAATATTGATCTGGTCTCAAATTGTAGATCAGAATCTTTCTTACAATTTGAGACCAAATTTATACAGGGTGTTTGTGAAATCCTTACCATTACTCTACCAACCAGGACATTGTTCCTAGGTAAAAACTATACCTAAATATCACTTTCAAAATGTTCAAAAGTCTTCAATTACTCACACAGCCGCCATTTTTGTTTTCTCAATTTCATCTAATTTTTCAATTTTATTATTTTGTAGCGGCCTTGAGAGGGTACTATAGTCGTCAATTATTATGTAAAACAATCTTAGAAACTGAATGGAAGAAGTTGGAAGTTCCCAATAACCATCAAAGTTACGTAATTCTAACTGGGGGTTTCCCAATTTTTCAGCTTATTTTACATAATAATTGACCATAGTACCCTCTCAAGGCCGCTACAGAATTATAAAATTGCAAGTTTAGATGAAAATGAGAAAACGAAAATGGTGGCTTTGAGTAATTGAGGACTTTTGAACATTTTGAAAATGATATTTAGGTATTTTTTCAACCAGGAACAATGCCCTAGAGTATTGGTAAGGAGTTCACAAACAATCTGTACGTACTTATTATTATACGTCATTTTCTTGTAGTTCTTCACTATTTATTTTACTAAGCTTAAAAACTTAGTAGATACTAGTGACTTTCACTTTTTCAACAGTACTCACGATTTTTATGCTTGTTGGACGCGTTTCGTGGCACTGAGCCACATCTTCAGCATGCAAGGAGAAGACAAAAGAAGAAATTTATTATACCCTACACCAGTAAGGAACAATTAATCGATTTGTTAGTTATCGATATTCATGTTTTCATTATTTATGTTTTTTAATCCATCACAAGTTATCTATGTTGAATAAATTATGGTAACACGCTGAGTTAGTCATGAGTAACAGGTGGTGGGTAGCTCTTTACTGTATACTTTTTTGTATCTGTACAGCTTAGAATGGGCTTTTGTTTCCTCCAGAGCATTACTCCAAGCCTCTCTGTCTTCTACCAATCTTCTCCATTCTCTATAACCCATTATTATTAGGAGGTCATCTCTGATCTTATCCTTCCATATTATTCTCAGTTAAGAGGGGATTCCTTCTCGAATGAAGTTTTCTTTAAACACTATTTTTTGAATTTTATTCTCATTCATCCTACTGACATGTCCAAACCATCTCAGTTTTTCTGCCGCTGTAAAGCTATAAACGTACTATTGTACGTCCTTTCATAAAGGTTCGCGTTAAGTATTAAATCTCCTTCTTCAATCTTCTTCTTTGATAGGACCGTAGGACCGTAAACTTTTCTCAGAACCTTCAGTTCTAAAATGCTAGATTATTATTATCTTGCTCAGTTGAATAAGGTCCTCGATTCACAGCCATATGTAACAACAGGCCCAATAAGGCTTTCATAAATAATAAAATTTTGCTTGTACTAAGAATTCAACTGAGTTGTAGTTGATGAAATGAAACTATGGTCGTTTAACAATTAAAAGTGTTGAAAATCGATAATATGTGTGTTTTTATATCATAATTCGCTTCTACTGTCAAGCCTTTTCTTTAGTTTGACTTTTGATTGGAAATCATGTGTTTACCCAGTGCATAACCTCATTTTGGAGAATATTGACTTCATGATAAAATTTTTGGGAGAGGAATGGCACAGGCTATACCCTTTTTATTTCCAATTCAAGTAGTTGTATCGATGTATGAATAAAGAATAAAGAAGTTCCACGTTGCTGTGATTCTCATTATTTTATTCTTGAGCTCATAGTACTCTGATTATTTATTTCGACACCAAGATAACTTAAGTTTTCACTCTTTCAAATAACCTATGATCCATTCTCAGATTCTGTGGCACTCTTCAAGCTTGATTTCTTGATTATAAACGATAAGTTTATATAAGATTATAACGATAAATTTATCGTTCAGCACAGGAACCTTCCCTCAACAACTGAAACTTGGCAGAGTGATTCCTATTCATAAAAAGGGAGCTATTGAGGAGGTTTGCAACTTCCGACCAATACAAATTACAAGTTGCTTCTCAAAGTTATTAGAAAAACTAGCGGTAAGGGCGATAACAGAGCATCTTAAAATAAATAGAGTTATTTCACCATACCAATTTGGATTTCAGCAAGGAAAATCCACTACTGACGCCGTGAATGAGTTCCTGGTCAGAATATATGAGGCTCTAGATGATAATAAAAAGGCAATAGGATTGACCTTCAAAAAGCCTATGACAGCCTGGACCACAATATCTTAATGGAAAAGATTCACCACTATGGATTTAGAGGATCAGCATTTGATTGGTTGAGGTCATTCATAACCGACAGATCTCAGGTGGTTGAAATTGAGGCAGAAAATCAGAAAGTGGTAAATTATAGATACAGATCTAAATTTTGTAAGTTGAGGAAAGGAGTGCCGCAGGGAACAATTATTGCTCCGATATTGTTCTCCTTATACATCAACGATCTTCCAAGCAATATAGAAGGAGCCAGCAGTGTCATGTTCGCCGACGATGCCAACTTCCTGATAGTAGGGGAAACTAGTCAGGAGTTACAACTTCGGGGAGAACGGGTAGTGAATGGCATCCACAATTGGTGTGAAGCAAATGCTCTTAAAGTGAATATCAAGAAGACATGCTACCTGAGCTTCTCAATGACTCACCTTAACACGCCAGTCATCTTTGATTTTGGAATTGATCTCCAACCGATTGATCCAGCAAATGTTTCCAACTTCTTGGGAATAAAAATGGATTCTGGATTAAAATGGAATGATCACATAGACAACTTAATCAAGAGACTAAGTAAGGCCACATTTGCAATCTCCAGACTGACAAAATCAATGCATCAGCAAATAGTATTTTCGGCGTACTATGGCTATTTCCAGCCTCTCCTTACCTATGGGTTGCTGTTTTGGGGCACATCACCAGAAATGATCAGAGTGTTCAGAGCTCGAAAAAGAGTACTTAGAATAATGCTGAAGAAACCACCTAGAACACCATGCAGAGCATTATTCCGAGCAACAGGGATTCTCACTCTGCCTTCCCTGTTCATTCTTGAATCCGCAGCACTGGGCCTCAAACTCGCATCATCGTGGACAAGAGGTGCCGACCTTCACAACTACAACACCCGATCAAGAAACGCATTCAGATTGCAACTACATAGGACGGCGTTTTATGAAAAGAATCCAAGTCACATCAGTAAGAAGATACTCAACTCCCTGCCTCAACACCTGAAAATTATTGACAGTACAGTGAATCTGAAAAGTAAATTGAAAGAATGGCTGAAAGAAATGTGTTTCTATGATTTAAAGGAACTGATAACCTGAGTAATAATGTATATAATGTTTTATGTAATTGACGATTGCCATACAATTTTTTATTGTACATGCATTGATGGAAATAAATAAATAAATGAATAAATAAATAAAATTATTATGTTATACATGAATTATGTTTTATTTCCATTCACTACAAGACAAATCTTTCTTTACTATTCTATCATACCCGAAACAGATGAAAAACTTGTAATTAATTTCTCAATTATGAAATTAAATTTTCGAACCTGGTAGCACAATTATTATTCTTATATTCATATTCAAACATAATCATCATTTGTTTGTTTAATATTACTCATATTTTCTATAATTTTATTTTAAATTTCGCTTTGCAGACATTCCATTAGTGCCCAGCTTGGTGACAGGGGATCCCGAACGTGAGCCCAACTTTATACTGCATTGGCTCAATAACAAGGAAATGCACTTTTCCCTACAAGCCGAGGCTATATTACATGTGAGTTATTAACATTTCAAGATCAAATTAAATATTTACAAAAAATTAAATTAATACAGAGTGATATCCTAGTATATGATTTTTTTAAAATTAACAATCTGATGTAGGGTGCTAAGTACTGGGGCTCTTCTAAGTTGATATTTCAAGAGTTTGCAGCTTTGATAATACAGTCCTATTATTGTGATTCTATAATAGATTACTTACAGAGTGGGGCAGTCAAACGGAACTATTTCAGGTAGTAATAAAACGCACAGAAAATATTTTCAAGTCATTTAACTTATTGCAACAAATCGTGAGAGTACAAATGAAAATTGTGTTTTTATATGTGAAAATTTTACTTTTTGAAGACTCCAGTAAGGTGTACATACTGTAATTACAACACGATGTAAAGCCTCTGGTGTTATTGCACGAATCTCTTTTGGTATATGCATTTTAAGTATTGTTGCTGGACGATTCTCAAAAACCTTGAGGTATCCCCATAGAAATAATCATGAAGAAAACAATTATTCCAGAGGAGTTTATTAGTAGGTAACAAAATGAACAATACAGAGTTTTCACATTTGTTGAACCGAAGTATTAATTTAAATTTTATTGCAAGAATTGATACTTTTACTATAGATACTATACTTTTCGTGACCCCCATTAAATAAAATATGTGTTGAAAAACCACAAATACATTACCCGAGCTTAGATCGAGAATGACCCTCAGAATGATCGATTTCCCTTAGAATGATCGATCTTAAAATTACCCTTAGAATGATCGAAGAGGCCACTGGTTTTATCCCCATTTCTACAGATAAAGCGGCTCAGAAAAATATTTCTCATAATGCCAATTGATACTCTGGCCTTTAGTACAATGTCTATAGTTGTCCACAGAGCATTGAGTTAACCAAGGTCACCGGGACTGCTGAGGACGGTTGCCTCTGTTGTCTGCCCTCATTCGAATTCATTCTCCTCAGCAAAAAAATCACTCTTTCTTTCTCACACACTCTCTTATGACAAAAGTGACGGATTCAGAGATCCAAGGATTCAAAGATCCTCACACCGAAGCTTATTGTATGACACACTCCCTCTTACTAGCTGCCCCTGAGTACGTAAAGCCGCGTATCGACAGTCCGAGGCATGTGCTACGAATGCCTCGCTGTACAGTCTGTTGACACAAAAAAAGAGTACTACTACTAGTCACTATCTACCGCGTATCGGCAGTGTGCTACACATGCCTCGGACTGTCGATACCGGGTTTGCTAGCAGCGAGGCAAACGCTGCACACACTTCGCAGCGAGCCGTGCCTGTTGCCTCGCAACGCACAACAAATAATTCTACAAACTAACCTCAAAATTGTACCCCATTCCTATGCATTTTTGTGATTAAGAATTCTATTTGGGTGCAGAAGGTTCTAATAGGCAATAATAAGCATTGCCTTGAATTTTTATCTACTAATTGAGCACAAACTAACCTTCAAAGTCAGAATTATCAATTGTCAGAGCTTAGTTGCTTTGTCTCCCGCTTGATGGCGCTAGTCAATTTGTTCGCGTGCTCGCATTTTTGGTTAAAAAAAATGCAGATTTTTTATTATAATTATTTTCATTATAATCATAATTGTATATAGTACTTTATACTATACTATAATTATAATTATTTCTGATTATTGCAGATTATATTCACATATATGCCTCAGCCATGAGTTTATACTTTTTTTGCGTCACCAGACTGTACTGCGAGGCATTCGTGGCACATGCCTCGGACTGTCGATACGCGGCTTTACGGCATCACTTCTAATGAGAAATGAGTGGAGTGTCGAAAGAATTGGTTGACTTTGGTTAACTCAGTACTCAGTACTTGGACGACTATGGCTGCTCCATCTTGTTGAAATTGAGTGTTCTCATTCATATGAAACCGTCAAAGGAATGAGGAAGTTGTTCAGAATGTTTCCTTTATCTTAGGGCTACTTATTACTGTTTTTTGTTTATTTTAAATGTTAATCTCAGTACCCTTTTCAATTATTTTTATTCACGCATAAAATGTTTCGACTATTTATAGCCAATTATCATTTGCATTTGAAAATGACTATTAATAGTCGAAACATTATGCATGAATAAAAATACTTGAAAAGGGTACTGAGATTAACATTTTAAATAAAAAAGTTGTTCAGAATTTGAAAATAACGAGCTGATGTGACTGTAACTGTGTCAACCTTGAAAAATATGGACCAAATTATTCCTTTCGTAGACATCGCACACTAGACAGTCACTTTGGTCGAATGTAGTAGCAACTAGGCCCTATACAGGACTTGAAAATGTGGATGACACAAGAGAATCGTGTAATAACATCACAGGTTTGTAAAAAATGATTATGAACTATGTTACTTGTTTGTTTTTGTAATTTTTATTGATACTTTTCAACAGGATCTCACAAAAAAAGTGGTGGAGAAGGAAGAGGGCCTCGGATTGGAGCACAGCAATAACGAGTCATCCGACCATCATGACTCCGAGCATGATGATAGAACACTTTCAGGTAATTTTTTATGATTAGTATAGCCCGGGTTGCACAAAGGTTCGACTTTAATTTAGGTCATCAGGTCACAGAAAACGTGCTTGGCTATTATTATAAAGCTTGGTGATATAATAACGATATATAAAAATTGTAATCACGATAACAGATATATTTTAGTGGGTATAGTCTGTTTAAGCAAAGAAGACCCTCTGGCAAGATGAGAAAATGACTCCAGCTCGGTCAATATTGGTTCAAAGATTATTGATCTGGTCCTAATTGTAGGAAACCCTTTTGATCTACAATTTGAGACCGAATCAATAATTTTCGAGCCAATATTGACCGAGCTGGATTCATTTTTCTATCTCGCCAGAATGTCTTCTTTGCTTGGACATACTATAAGTCACATGGAACTTTTTTACTTTGTTTAAGAAGCTTGACACCTTCCTCTTGAAACAATCTGTATTCGCTGTAAGTTGAGGGCATTTTTTGGCGATCGACTCGCGAGTAGCGGATTTTTAGAGCGATAAAAGGTGAAAAATCGGGAGATTTAATATTGGCTGAGCATATAAAATGGCAAAAAAACTGCTGCTTGACAGTATGTATGAAGAAACATATGATAATAATAGCAAATTTTACATATTTTCAATTGGCAAACATAAATTGCATCAATGAAGAGAATGGGTAGCAGGATTGAATAAGTGAACTTAACCTTCCTATTTATTCTGGCAGCGCTATACTTTGCATGTTAAACTTTGCCAACAAACACATACGATTATCCACCAGAGCTCAGCACGATAGATGCTCACAGCGATTACACAAGATTGGGCTCTTGTTGTTGATTTTAGGCAGGAAAAAGATGAGCCGGTTGGCGAAGTCAGTATCACAGGACGAGAGTGGAGGTAGTGACGAGCACCGGCAAGGACCAGCCAGCAGTTTCCCATCCAGCACTCATCAGACACTCAGGTCAGTAGAATCTCACAAAGTGGCCGAAGAGCCCTGCAAAATAGCTATACACAGCAAAAATATGAACAGATTGAGATCAAATAAAATATTCACACTTCTGTTCCAATCCAGAAATTTTTATATTCATATTTTTCATGTCGCATATTCAATTCAAATAATAGAATCTGAGAATAATTTTTGTATCCACATAGATTGACATTCATGTCTGCATGAGAACATCCATTCTCACGTGGAATGTCTTTTAATTCTGTAAAACGTCATATTGTTGAATAAAGATGAATCAAATGAATTGCTGAATTCAATCAAATGAATCAAATATTTCTATACTTGTCACTTTTAAGGTACGATTCCCAAGCGAACTGTTATAGCCTCTTCTAGAGCTGCGCTGCTCTAATACAACTCCATTCACATAACTATATTATAGATGTTTACTCTGTTATCAGGGCCGATAATGTATACTAAATCAATAAATAGTGAAATTCACTTAGAAATTGCTCAAAAAGGATGAATTTATTGATTTAGTATACATTAGTAGCCGTGATAACAGAGTAAACATCTATAATATAGTTATGTGACTAGCAACAAATTTAGAGCCGCACAGCTCGTGCCGCGCGGCTGTAGCAGTCGCTTGGCAATCGTACTTTAACACAATACAATTTATCAAATGTAACAAATAGTATTAAAAATTAATAAATATCATAAAATTAATTAATAATGCTTCATATACTGAGCTTATGCTAAAAAGTTGCCAAAATAAAAAATACTAATTGCTAAATTATTGTAATTTCCCATAGCCACCTACAATAAGCTAGACTAGGAAAATCAGTCCATTTAAAATCATTTTCAAATCAGCTGTTTCAATGGATGCGTCTCTTGTGTGTGCAAAGCTTGACTTGTTACAAATCTACAACACCCGATCAAGAAACTCATTCAGATTGCAACAACATAGGACGGCGTTTTATGAAAAAAATACAAGTCACATCAGTAAGAAGATACTCAACTCCCTGCCTCTAAACCTGAAAATTATTGACAGTACAGTGAATCTGAAAAGTAAATTGAAAGAATGTTTGAAATAAATGTGTTTCTATGATTTAAAGGAACTGATAACCTGAGTAATAATGTATTATGTAATTGACGATTACCATACAATTTTTTATTGTACATGCATTGATGGAAATAAATTAAAAAAATAAATCATAGCCATCTCAAGACATAATTTGACAATTTTCAATCTTTATGCTGATTTCTATTATAATCCAGTACAGAAAACACTAGAGGAATTCTATAAGAAAAGTTACATTATCATATTTCATGAATCTCATGTTTATAGAAAGAAAAAAAGAGTCAACATGCATGATTTGAAACTGATTCAATGCTATCATATGGGTAGATTGTACCTACGGTGCAATGTTGCCATTATATTAGGCCTGGGCCTTCTATTAAAGTGGGCTATGATAGTATAGGGTGATACAAGAAGAGTGCTGATCTCAATATGTCAATCATTGAACATGATCTCATTTGAACGAAAATTTGTAGATAAATACATCAAGATGTTCATTCAACTTTCTGATTTCATGTATGAAAAATGATGTCATTCATGTGCTCTCCTCAACTACGCTGGGACGCATCAACTCTGGCTAGGAAATTCACCATTAATGCACAAGTTTCAACTTCCTCACTCATAATCTCCTCACTCAGATAACTCATAGAATTTCCTCAATCAAGTTATTGATGTTTCTGAGTCTATTAACAATGACTTCAGATGACCCCTAAAATGAAATATAACAAGGCGTCAAGTCACGTAACCTTGGTGGCTAATTCGACGGTGCTTGTCGGCGGAATGGAAGTTGAAACTTGTCGTGGACAGAGTTGATGCGTGCCAGCGCAGTAGAGGAGGCATGAGACAAAAGTCGCAGAGTAACGCTTTGCTTCTACCAGCTGTATTGTATTGTATAACGCATGTACAGCTGATATAAGCAAAGCGTTTCTCGATGCTAGGATCGATACTATAGACCAGCTGCGGCAAGGTGGCCAGCGCGACCGGTGTACAATAAATGCACTTAACGTCTATAGCCTAAGCGCAGTTAAATTCAAATGCATGTAGCTACATTCGCTTGATTTTGAATACCTGCGAATAGAAAAACTACTTACTTTTGAAGAAAAGATGTCGGAGTGCAAGAGGAAATGTTGTGTGATAGATTTCAATAACAATTATTCCAATTCTGAAGGAACAGGTTTCCTATTTATTCTTCTCCTGGAAACTCGCGACTCGGGATCGACTCGAGAGGAGCTAATTCAAGATGGCGGAAACGGACAAACCTAACTTACCTAACCTATAAGCAAGGGATATCTGATTATCTGATGGAAATGTTTTCAAATTGGCTGATACATCTCTTAAACTATTCCAAACTGATAAATACTTCATAGCTTTACGATATTATTGATAAATCAATGATAAAATTGAATAATAACCCAAAACATTGTAGTCAATAATTGTCAATTAATTAAATAATAATTGTCAATTATTGACATACAATCGTCTCGCCAAAGGAATGCGCCTCTGTACTCCGCATGCGCTAGATAGAGCTGTGAAGTACAAATATCAACCACCAGAGACCGGGTCGGATGAATCACAAGCCAAATTCTGATCGTCTATGATCAATGCTATGATCGTTTATCTAGTGTCAAAGCGATGCTCCGAAATGAACGCACCCTTTCAGACACTACTTAACCCGTCTAAAGGAGCTTTCATGTTGATTTTTTTTTGCTCAATAAAGTAGAGTTGAATTTGGTTTTGACTCGCTCTGTGTGCTATGTTGATTTTGTTTGGTGAACTTGGTGAAGTATTATTTGAATAAGGGAATAAATGGATGAATGAATAATTTGATGACCGTTTTTCAGCAACGCGACGTCGATAAATTCGCTGGCGACAGACGCGGGGCCCGCACTGGCGCATGCGCCCGACTCACTGGACACGAAGATCGAGTGCTTACTGCGCGACTGGCATCACAGTCCCGATCTCCTATTCGCCATTCATCCCGTCGATGGCAGCTTTCTCATCTGGTAAAGCCGAAATGTTTACTTTAGTTAAGAAATCAGGGTGTAACTATAATTTCAAATCACAACTGTACTATTGTAGATGCTTGAAACTGTCACAACTTGTAAGGCGATATGTTTACTTTGGTTCATTTTAGTTTGGATAGCAGTGTGTAAAGTCTGTCCAAGCAAAGAAGACCCTCTGGCAAGATTGAAAATGACTCCAGCTTGGTCCAATATTTGTTCAAAAATTTCAAATGTGGTCTTAATAGTAGGCTAGATCAAATTGTTTCCTACAATTTGAAATGAAATTGATAATTTTTGAACCAATATTGACCGAGCTGGAATCACTTCCTCCATCTTTCCAGAGGGTCTTCTTTGCTTGGACAGACTATAGCTATAATATCAAATAACAAATGTGCTATTGTAGTTGCTTAAAACTGTCACAACTGGTAAGGCGAGATGTTTACTTTGGTTCACTCTAGTTTAGAAAGCAGTTTTTGTTTGTTTGCCAATGGTTCAACAGCCCATGAATGGGCCTAGGCCTATAGTCTGTCCAAGCAAAGAAGACTCTCTGGCAAGATGGGAGAATGACTCAAACTCTGTCAATATTGGTTCAACAATTATCAATTCGATTTTAAATTGTAGGAAACAATTTTATCTACTATTAAGACCAGATTTATAATTTTTGAAACAATATTGACCGAGCTTGAGTCGTTTTCTCATCTTGCCAGAGGGTCTTCTTTGCTTGGTTAGACTATAATGTAGTAGGTAGGGCAAGGAAAGTAAAATATCTGTATTATCGTAAGTTATTGTTGAAGAGTGAAAATAGTGTCTGTTTTTGTCAGGGTGGTGGAGTGGCTGGACGAATACCACCCGGGCTCGTTTCGTCAGGCGCAGGTGTCGTTTTCGACGCGCATACCGTCGGCGTTTCCTCTGGGCGACGCCATGACGATGTCCAACCACGTCTGTCTCTATCACACGTCCGGCTGTCACCTGCAGCTGGTCTTCAGAGACGTGGTCAAGACGGCTGCGGCCGCCAAAACGTCATCAACGCCCGGTCAGTCATCTAGTCATCTGTTATTCAATTATTTATTTTTGACAAAAATGCAAAATTGCAGTAGGCTAAGGGTAAACGCGCACTGGTACGACTCAGACCAGATCAATTTGCAGCCAGAGAAACATGGAATCACACGTGAGCAAATGGAGTTCATATGGAGTAACGCGCACTAGTCAGACCAAGACCAGACAAACGCAAGACCAGAGCCACAGCTGTACTATGTTTCCAATATTAAAGGCATAGGTAATGATTCAAATAATATATTTTCTATCATAATCTGAGTGTGGTCTGAGGTTTGGTCTGACCTCATCAGACCAGTGCTCCGGGCCAGTCTTAGTCGTGCCAGTGTGCGTTTACCTTAAGGGCAAGTTTATCAAAAGGAGGTTGTTCAATAACTGCCTGATATTGAGCGAAAGGAAAAAAAGATGTGGAGAGTAGAATTTGACGTAGTTCAGATCGGAAATTCTAGTACCGTGCGCATGCGATGATATTTTTTAGAGAAAAAATCATATTATTCAATTCAGATCAACAAGGATTACATCATTTTTTGGATCCCCCCACCCGCAAATCGGAATAACCTTGTGTGGTTGAAAGTTTTAAGTTCGTTTTCGAGTTTTCTCCCTTATAATTTATTTTAATCCTTGTACAACTATACCTTTTTTGTACATGTTTTTCATTCTCTCCCATTCTGTCCTCTCTCTTGCTACTCTCAGCCACTTCGTTCCGTTTAAATAATACAGAATAATTACATATTGTAGGTTACTATGAATACATTGTTGTAATAAATTTATGTATTATTCAACGATTCAACCTCCTTATATAAATGTTATAAAACAGATAATATTTTTCCTAATTTCAATGTGAATGTTGCAGGTAGTGAAACGGGGGCTGACCCCACCACGCCGCTGCCCTCTGTTGTGGAAGAAGGGGGTGGTGAGGATGAAGAGGAGGGTGAGGGTGATGGGGAGGGGGGTGGATTCGGGTCACGTGGTACTTCAACGCGACGCAGTGGCACAATGCAACAAGGTAGGGACTCTTATAAACTAAATGAATAGAATTTTACTAAACAATCTAATTCACATACAAAATGAAAATAGATTTACAAATTCATCCAGAAGTTATTATTACGTTACTAGGAAGATTCCCTAACAGAAGGAGCCCTTTATTGTTGAGAGTTTTACAAATAATTTCTTGCTTGCCTACTTTAAATTGCTGACGTGCCTGTGTATTTTATTTATATTTAGTTTTAACAAAATTATTCTGTTCAGTTTTTTAGTTTCTAACAGAAGGAGCTCCTTTATAGTTGAGAGTTTCACAAATAAACAATCATATGACTGCTTCAGTGTGAGTGGGGCACTTCCAAAATTTTTTACCTCAGCTCACTGAATTATTGAAAAAGTTGAAATGATTTGTGATATTTTGTTTAATAGGTGGCACTTCACAAGGAGTGGGTGGTAGTGAGGGAGGAGGGGGGTTCAGTGATATGCTGGCAGCTCCCCCTTCCCCCACCCTGTCCATGGTTACCAAACACAGTAATGGCACTCTTAATCTGTGGCAGTTGACTTTTGCCGATAAGACGAAATTCTCACAGGTCAGTATTAAAAGTGTAACCTTATTGTTTCCCGGAATTAAATCGGTTTATTATGTAAAAGTAATTGTAAAATAAACATCATAAAGTTTGGTAAAAAATGACATTGGGCTGGTGAGATTCACATTATCATAAATTTTGATCTTCTAATTCATATAGAAACCTCTATAAAAACTTAGAACAGCTACTAGTAGTCTTTTAATTTAATAATATTACTATAAAATTATTCTTATCTTTAATTTTCTCATTATCTTTATAATAACTTGAAATAAATCCAGTAATATTAATAATAATAAATCCAGTAATATAAGTAATATAAGTAATATTAATAATAATAATAAATCCAGTACTAGTCCAGTAAAAAAAGCATTATAGAGTGCATGAAATATGCACCAATTTTTTACCTCGGGATTTGTTTAGATTACATTGAATATTGAGTATTTGCATGTTTATTGTAAAATATTGTACAATATTTGAATATTGAGTATTTACATTGAATATTGTCAATTTGATTATTTTGTAATATTGTACAAGAAATGAATAGATTTGAATTAGTTTGGAGGTTAACATGCTAAAAGTCCCCTAACCTGTGGGTGAGCATATGGTGGGAGGGGGTGGGGTAGAAGTTACAATTTTTTAGTTCATTTTCCTTGATGAGGAAGAACTTGAACTGATCTACTTACTTTTCTCACTTGAACTTAACCTTTGATTTATTGATTATCAAATAAATGTATAAATTTCGTCACAATTCAATATTATGCCATCAACCACACACCTTCCCCACACAGACTTGTTTCTAGGCGAGGAATATTATTATTTTTGTATTGTTATTCCAATTTCAATTTGTGTTGTGTTTTATTTGTGAATTAATAAACAATTTGATTTGATGTGAATCAATCGATTTTATTTTAAAAAACTACAATACAATACACCAAGTATAATTTATAGATAAAATGAAATAAATCAAATACCCTTTTTTAAAACTTCAAAAGTATTATTTTTACACAATAATAATACTTTTAAAGTTTTAAAAAAAGTAATTTGATTCATTTCATTCTATAGTCTGTCCAAGCAAAGAAGACCCTCTGGCAAAATTAGAATATGACTCCAGCTCGGTCAATACTGGTTCAAAAATTATTGATTTGGTCTCAAATTGTAGGAATCATTCTGATCTACAATTTAAAATCCGATGTATAATTTTTGAACTAATATTGACCGAGCTGGAGTCATTTCCTCATCTTGCCTGAGGGTCTTCTTTGCTTGGACGGACTATATCAATTATTCTAAATAGCTGTAAGTTTAAAGTCTAATTTTTACCAAGTATAGGTATTGTATAATGCAATCATTCAAATACAATGAGTAAGTTATTAATATTTCATAGGAACTGTGATACTGTATTAGCCCTCATAACGGAGTATACATTTATTTGATGGAAAATAAATGAAAATCAAACACCCTTTTAAAAAAACTTCAAAATTATTAAAACACAGACATGTTTCGGCACATTTATTCGATGTTTTGTGACCGGTTATGCTCTACAGGTGCTAAGCATAGGCCATGCGTCACGTGCCTCCGGCCATCGCTTCCGTGTCAACGACATCACGTGCCATCCGGTGTTGCCACTGCTGCTTAGCACCTCCCACCACAACCTGCCCGAAGCCAACAACAGCCAATCACAGACGTCGCTCGCCGGCCAATCACAGCAGCCCGTGTCGCCGACCTCCACACAATTGGGACAGGTCAGATAACTCGCTATCTGTTTTGTTTTGCTTATTTCAACTGTGTTCCGATTTGAGTATAGTCTATCCAAGCAAAGAAGACTCACCGTAATTTTTCAACAATCAAAGGTTATAACTAGATAAAGAATCATAAATTTGCATTTTTTATTAATGGAAGTTGAAGAGAGTGAGATTCTAAAGAAAAAGTTGAATGACGGCGATTGTGTAAACCTTACCCAAATCTCAGAAATAGCTATCAAAAATCGCTACTAAACAAAACATTTTTACTTGTGCTATGTTTTGTCTATTTCGCGATTTTTTATTGTTTTTACTAGTTGAAAAATGGCGTTCCATAGCATATTTTTCCCATTAACTCAATAACCGTTGAAGTTAATAACCTTCAAACTTGTTTCATTGAATTTCTCAGCTAATTTTACATAGGAATTGATGATTTTAGAACTTGACTAAAACCTCTAAAAATAGGAAAAATCAATATTTTTTGTAAAATCTCAATTTTTTTCGCCATTGTTATCTCGGTTAAGAAAGCCTTTTTTGGTGGTTCGTCCCATGGAACTTTTTTGTCTACTTGGTGTAAGGAATCAGCCTGAGAAGTACTGCACATTTATCCTGAAATACTCTGTATAATGATATATTATGTAAGGCCGGTATTACACGATAATAATTCTATGATCATAGTTGATCATATGGAAAGAGATGAAAATATGATTTCGTATTCTCATCTCTTTCCATATGATCAACTATGATCATTCAACTATTATCGTGTAATACCGGCCTAATAATATAATATACAATATCTAATATATACTTACTTAATCAAATCCCATTTCACCCATCGGGTGTCGAGGAAGTGTAGGTCTAATATATAAATTGAATATATAATGAATTAGATATTTTGCCCCACAGCTGCCCGACCCCGTCCTGGCACCGACTGGTTTCTGCAGTGAGCTGATCTTGTGGCGCGTGGACGCCGTCGGTCCGCTCTCCAAGTCGGGCGGTGTCTCGGAGCTGGCGCGCATCAACTCTGCGCACATGTCGGCCTTCTCCAACGTGGCCTGGATTCCCACCCTGCTGCCCTCAACCACACTCGGCCAACTGTCCAACTCGCCCAGTGCATGTTTTGTCGCCTCTGATGGCCATAGTTTGAGGGTGAGTGTACAAAATCATTTTTTGAAATAAAATCAATCAAATATCAACTGGCGATAGTGTGTGCATATAATTTTAAATTTAATTAGAATTGAATGATAATTAAACTTAGAATTATTCATATTCATATTTATTAGTACAAAATAATACGAGTACAATTTCAGTGGAAATATGAAACAGGCCATTGCCCAACACTTCTTAAATTCCTAAATTTAGTTGGATTAGAACTTTCTACAGAAATAAAAATAATTGAAAAATATTCCAAAAATTTCATTTTCAGTCGAAGGTTTCCACTCCTAGAAAGATAATCCAGATGTAATAAATAATTAATTTCGAATTTAGAAGGGTTAATTTAAAGCCAAATAACACAATTAATTCCAAAGTTTCATTAAAATACTGAAATGAATTGGAAATTTTGAGCAGAAAATTGCACAATCACTGAGTCACATTTGAATTCTAATGTCTCTTAGAACTGCTTTAGTCGTCGTTGGTAGATCTGAAGTTTTTAGTCTTGTTATTGTTTAAAACGTGAACTGAAAATTAATGTTTTGTCTCGGAGGCAAGTTTTAATGACATTCAAATAATTTATTGTCAGAAAATACAATTTGTATCATAACAATGTCATTAAATTTTAAAAATCACATTTAGTCAACATAAAATATTCGAATAAGTTACATATAATTATTAATTGTTCTTTAAATAGCGTCTAATCAATTGTTCAATCCAGATGAAGAAATTATCTTGCATTATAAAGACATTTATCTATAATAATACTCTTTACACTCCACTTCCTTGCACACTCCACGCTCTACCCACCGACAGTGCGGCCTCAGCCTGATTATGTTGCATTGTTGCAGGTGTACCAAGCAGTGATAGACGCGCGCACATTGCTGGCCGAGGTGGCCTCGTCGGAGCGGCGCAGTCGTCTGGCGCGCACCTCCTCCCTCAATAGTCTCAGCACCGATCTCAGCTCAGACGACGGCTGCAACCCTATGCTACACGCCGATCACACCCTTGCAGGTGGGCATTCAACGGCTAATTATCGATTTACAATATCAATAATATTGTTGGAGCGGTACTAGCGAATTAATGGACTGTATGCGAATTTTGCGTGAAATAATAATGAAAAAAGATGAAAAAAACTCATTAGTTGGTTGATCAAAAATAAGGGTATACACTGTACTACCTGCAGGTTTCCAGATGGTGCGAATAGGGTATTTCGCGTTTAGCGTTTAGGATATAGAAATATAGCGTTGTTTCACTTGGGAAAGCGGAGCGAGAACTAACTTGAAAATAAGGAAATGAATTGTAATAGCCGGCCGGTGGCTCTTATCTTGCCTGCCGCCTGCCTGTCTGGTCTGATTGCTGTCCTCTACAAATATCGATATACAATATCAATAATATCGATATACAATATCAATAACATCGATATTTAAAAATAAATAAATTTATTTCCTTCAAAAAATACAATACAATGAATACATTATTAAATTTAAATTCAGTTATTTACAAATAATAAAATTTCATTTTTTTCCTGAAATTAACCTACTCAACTATGGAAAACTTATGTGCTAGAGTAGGTGTTGAATTTTGGTGGGGTGCGAATATGTTGGGTGGGTGAGCTCACATACTGTTTGAAATAATATTTTCTATGTGATATCATCCAGTAGTTATAATCCAGTTTTTAACGGCGGTTTTTAATTTTCTTGGGGTTTCTATCATCTTGATGTGTGCAGGAAGTAAATTGTGGAGTTTTGGTGCTAGGTGGTTGTAGTGGCGTTGATGGCGTTGATATATTCCCCTCTAGCAACGTTTGTAATAATAAGATTTCTATTTCTTGTATTATGACTGTGGTTTCTATGTTGAAAGTTTTCTGGGTTTTTGTGTAGTCTGCAAATTATTTCCAGAGAGGAATTCTGTATTGCATCCATCACTCCGAACTCATTGTAGAGCTGGTCTGTTGGGTAACGGGGTGGTTTCTGCTTGATGATCATCATTATTAGTTTTTGCCCGTTTAAAAGAGGGTCAAGATGCAAAAAGTTTGTCCCTCCCCATACTACAATCCCATAAGTAAGCAGGGACTGGACTAAGGAATAGTAGACCATATTTAAGCATTTCTCATTTATCAATGTTCTCAGCATTTTAAACTTGTATATAGTATTTCTCAACGAGGTTGTCCCAGCCCAGAAAAGAATCCAGTATGAATCCAATATATTTAATTGTTGGTTTTCTGTTGATAGTGTGTGTATTACTGTTTGGAAATGTTGACTTTTAGAAGGTTTTCTGTAGACTGTCCATGCTGTGTTGCTGAGAAAGTTAGAGAGTGAGTCTTGTCATAGTTTAGGGTGAGCTGATTCTGATTTAACAAATGTGAAATTTTCTGTAAGTCCTATTTGCACCTTAGGCCACAGAGACTGCATTCTCACAATGTGGTCTGCTCTCTCATTGGTCTATTGTGTTGTGTATCGAGCCTCATGTTTTCAAATTTGTCCCTATAATAGCATTTGTTGTTATAGAGGTATAGATGATACAAGGCTCGCAAAATCACAACTAAACACTGATTTCCACTTGTGCAATGTTTTTTCTATTTGACTTCTTTGGTTGCAATTCCTGAGATTTAGGTAAGATTACACAATAATAGCCTTGCAAATTTTTTTGGAATTCGACTCTTCAAATTCCATTAATTTAAAATACACATAATACCCTTGATTGTCAAAAATTGTGTTTTAGCATATTTTCCCTATTATCTCAATAACCGTTAGGCTGACCGCACTGCCGGTGGGTAGAGCCTGGAGGGTGGAGGGTAGTTGGTAAATCTATAGAACATACAAACCATCCACAGTAATACATCGTATGAATAGTATGTGTTCAGCCGCCATCTTGAAATTCTTAAATATGGACAACATAACCTCAAAAAACAGAATGACGTCATACGATGTATTACTGTGGATGGTGTGTATGTTCTATAGATTTACCAACTACCATCCACCTTCCAGGCTCTACCCACCGGCAGTGCGGCCTCAGCCTTAGAGTTGCAAACTTGTTTTGTTGAACTTCTCAGCTAATTTTACATAAGAGTTCATGATTTTAAAACCTAGATGAAGCTTCAAAAAATTATAAAAATTCATGTTTTTGAAAAATCTCAATTTTTTGTCATTGCTATCTCGGTAACAAGGCGTTTTTGGGGGTTTGTCACATGAAACTTTTTTGTCTACTTGTACATTTATTTATTACTCATCATTACATAGTATCATGTCCGGGAATATTCCCGGATTTGATGAGTAAATTGTCAGATATAATTAAATATAGTTACGTACTTAATAACTTTGTATAAGGAATCAGCCTTAGAAGTATTGCACATTCCTCCTGAAACACTGTACATTTTCTATATAAGAGGAAAATATCGAAACAACGATAGTATCGGAGATTTGAATATCGATTTTTGGTTGCTGATATTATCGACAACTAACGATACTCGATAAATAGTAGCATCTCTTGTTACAGGCAACGCGTTGCACGATCGCATCCGTATCGTATCACAGCAGTCGACTGCGCGTCCTGGATGCGTTATTCAGCTGGATGCCATCTCGGACGCCACGCACGACTGGCAGAACACCCAGTTCCTGCACGTGTTTCAGGAACAGCTGATCACCGGCTGGCGCACAGCTGACGAACAGCTGTTGTGGGGTGCGCAGCCGGCTGACGGACTCATGGACGGACAGATGGATGCTATGGTTAGAACACGTTTGAATATTGAATCAAATAAATTATGTTTTATTAATAAGTTGCATCATAATTTCCTTTATACGATGCCAACTGGCGAGACAATAATTGTCTTCTGAAAAGTATAGCTGATGTGAAGTATCTATTGTATCCAGAAGGTTACCTCCATAATTATAGAGCACAATATTGTCTATATAACAGAAAATTTTATTCAAGCACAATAAATGTTATTGTATTTTATTTTATACACTCAAATAAAATATTTTCTGTGATATAGACAATATTGTGCTCTTTAATTATGTACAAGTATCACAACATCTCACCTGACACTGTGTCTTTCAGTTACCTCCATGATTGTATCTTTGATTCGTAAATAATCATTTAGGCATGGCTGAATGAAAACTCTAATCTTCAACATACAATGATTCATGCATATACCGCTCTTCTTACTTTGAAACTCTTGAGAGGCCAAATTACGATCTTCCGACTATTTTCGACATTTGGAAAAATAATTTCAATTGTTTTTGAACAACTTTCTCGCTTTCACCACCCACTTATCTTCTCAAACAAAAAAGTTTCTAGATCATAGAAAAATTCATGTTTTCTGTTCGAGTAGACTCGACATTGACAAACATATTCATTAATTGAAACATAATTATTGGTCGGATATAGAAAATTCAGAAACCATTAGAAAGCTCGAATTCTCCTTGTAATTTTTATATAGAAAACTTTATTTTCACTACAACCCATGATTGCGAGAGAAGTGATATACAAAAGAAATTAATATTTTCGCAATTTTTAATTTTTTTCAAAAAAATCAAATTTCCATTAAATCCTTCTACCCAGGAACTTTTTTAATACTACTGGCATATCAAGGATAAAATTCTACGTCTAGATATGGGGTTTAATCGCAAATTTGAAGATGTTCCAATTTTACACAATCTGGCAACGCAGCTATTTCTCGGGTGGAGGGGGTTTTCGTCAACTTAGATTGCGCGGACTATAGTCCTAGAAGATTGACTAAACGACATGCTGTAGCGCTGGGTATGTCACGCTACATCACAGACCCAGAAGTACTTTTTCATCATAGAACCAGTACTTCTGAACGCTGCAACCCATCGGAGTACGATATTTTGATCAGGCACTGCACCTCAACGTCCAACTCTAAAATATTGATGGAAAAGACGTTGCAATGTGACTTCAGAGTCATTGTTTCTAAAAAATTCTCCACATCGAACACACGATGTTGTATGCTCTATATCGACCATAGCAACTGAAATGGCATTGTATGAGCCGTCTGCCAACATTCATCTGAGGTCCATACCACCTCCCGTCGCCGCGTACTAGCAGTTCGAAAAACATGAGTTTCCTCTGCACCGCTCTGTATTAAAGGAAACTATGATGCAACTTATTAATAAGGAAATAGTCTCAAAAAGCTTTCTGGCTGCAATTCCGGACTGATTGTCATTGGTTATTTCAAGATGGTCACCAGACTGATTGAAGTGTTTTGTGTGTATTTTTCCTACAATTGAAAATTTCCCTATCACTAGAATCGATTTTTTTCTGTAGTTTTACATCTATATTTACCGGTACCTACTTAATTACTTATTCTACTTCTATTTCACTTATTCTTATAGTCTAATGCTATGTTACCTTATTCTTATTGTCTTTTTCATTTTATTCCAATCTGTCATATTCACTTATTGTGCTTGCTTGATCAACTTATGTTCATGTTTTTCTTTACTTGGGTTAAAAGAGCAATTCGTGGGATTTCATATTCTTGTGCCGTTTAATATTTTTTCTTAGGGCTACATATCAATGTTTTCTATTCAAAATTTTGGATCGCAGTACCCTTTTGAAATTATTTTTATTTTAGCATTACATGTTTCAGCTCATAAGAGTCATTTTCAAATGCAAAATTATAAAAATAATTTCAAAAGGGTACTGTGGTTCATATTTTAAATAGAAAGCCTTGTACCCTTATTTGTATATTTCTTATGTTAAATAAATATTTAAATGTTTTTATTTTTATAAATGAACAAATAAATAGAGTGTCAATTTTCCGCCATAGTTATCTCGGTAACAAAGCGGTTTTGGTATGTGTCATGGAAATTTTCTCTACTGGGTACAAGGAATCAACATGAGAAGAAGTATTGCACATTTCTCTTGAAACACTCCGAATAATTTACAATTTTTTATATAAATAAATAAATTTACTATCCACATTTCATTACAAGTTGACAAAAATAAACAATCAAAACTAAATAATTGCTTTACTTACTTACAATCAAATGAAATAATAATAATCCACTATACTATAAGTATATTATTCAAAAACTCATCTAAATAAGAATGTCATATTTTAATTATTTTATTAAAAAATCATCTGAATAAGAATTACATAATCATCAAGTTCTTATATGATTTGAGAATTGTAACGCTGTGCACAGGTGGACCTGCACCACACGGCCGAGTTCGAAGAACCGTTCTACCTTGTGGTGTTGGAGCGCACCACCCAGGGCACCACCATCCACATGTGGCGTCTGGTCATTGCGTCGGCGCATGCTGCGTCGACCGTAGATGGCAACCCGCTGTCGGCCAGCATGCTCTACGTGCCCGACAGTCAACTGGTGCAGGAGGAGGGGGACCCCCTCGACCCCCCCATGCCCCCTCCCAATAATGCAAACGACGAGCAGCGTCATCATCACGACCGCACCAAGCAGCCGCCGCATGTCAGCATATCCACTACAAAGGTTGGTACTACTTGCATCTGTTTTTTTTGTTTTGTTTGTAGCTTAAAACTTATAAGTTTATTTTATATTTTCAAAGAAACTATAAGATAAATTTAAAATTCAAAATTTGTCGAATTTTTCTGCTGGTGTAAAATTTAGTGTTTTAGGAATGGTTTATGACACAACCTTTTTTGTTTGGTTTGTTTTTATAAATTTAAGAGGAACAATTTTGTGCTATGAAGCCTGTTGTACTCTTTGATGTGAAATAACTAAATAAAGATGAATAAATTTGGTGCATAGATTTTATTGAACTCTCACCTGCGCACAGTCTGATTTTTCTTTAAGGTGATTGGTTTCTTGTATTTTTCTTTTTTTCTGAGATTTTCTAGCATGATTTGTTTTAAAGAACCATAATAAATTTGATTTGATTTGGTTTTTCGTCCTATTACCATAGAGAAAAGATAGTTGAAGTAGATATCTAATCCTTGTGCTATGAGGTACTCAGGATCACTCAATGATGAATAATTAAATAAATAAAATTTTATTGTTATAAAGCACATTGGCATTAAGGGTGTGCGGTAGTGGACGGCCTCGCACTGTCGATACGTGGCTTTAGGTTGCTTCCATATTAGTGTCGTGTCTGCACCAGGTTATTTTAAGTTGAATGTATTCTGTTGCAGGTGTGCACACAGGAGCTGCCGTTGCCGGACGGTGTCGATGTGGTGCATGCCTCTCCGGCCGGCGGCCATCTTAGTTCGGCGTCCATCTACCCAGCATGCTTTGCGCCCTACATCATTGTCACCGCCTGCTCTGATAGCACTGTTCGGTAACCGAGACTATATACTCATAGTTTAGTCATTGGTGTCAAGTCATACATAACCAAAATTATTATAGTTTGTTCAAGCAAAGAAGACATTCTGGCAAGATGGGGGAATTTATTTATTCAATCATTGGTACAGTTTGTCAATGGCCCAGCTAACATACAAAAACGTCATAATTGGAGTGACTCCAGCTCGGTCAATATTGGCTCAAAAATTATAAATTTGGTCTTAGATTATTGTCGATCGGAATGTTTCCTACAGAAAAGATACATCATTCTCCAATTCTATTGGTTCAAACTGATGGCAATAAGTGAAGCGGTCTCATCTTCTCCTCTTACGCTGTAAAAGCTGATGTTGTTAATTAGAGTTCAGTCATTCGGCGATGCCTAGTTAATATTTTTGAATTCAAAAGAGACAATAGATTCTTTTCATTAGCAGTTAGTAGGTTACAACGTAAAAGAGACTGATGAAATCGGCTTATTTTTTATTCATACATAATTTGATTCTCAAAAACAAAACATAATAATAATAATAATAATAATAATAATAATAATCGTGCATCTTGTTGGAAGGATATTGAAGCATGAACAAACGACTTTCGGCTGTAACTGTAGATAACTTTCCAACTGCTCATAAAATGATTAAATAATATAATAATAATCTCTATTTCTGTATTCAAAACAACCAAAGAACATGAAACTTGCGTAGATGATGATGACATGATAATAAAAAAATAATAATAGAAACATTTATCAGCATATCAAAAACTAGCCGGCAGGCTCGCTTCGCTCGCCTTCTCGCCTACTCCGCCCCTGGACCCCCACCAGTATCGGCAGTGTAAGTGAGTCAAACAGGCTCGCTTCGCTCGCCTGCAAAACCTCTGTCAGTGTCAGCTAAGACAAACAGGCTCGCTTCGCTCGCCTGCAAACTCCGTTCAGAAGGGATTCGAAATTTATTGAGCACAGCATTTCTACACCTAATATGGACCTGTTTACCTAATTTCAACATTCTATGCCAATTTGTTCTTGAAAAATCTAAGAAAAACTCCGAAAATTCCAAAAAATAGTAAAACGCTAATATTAAGCGTAACTTTGAGAAGTATATCGGACATAGTTTGAAACTTGATTCAATATCTTCCAAATTAGTTCATCTATAATCTCGCTGAACCATTGAATTTACAGTAAGGATTGGTCGTATCAAGGCGGAAGATATGCAACCCGCAACACATCTACAATTTTGAAAAACCTGATTACTGGCGTAATCTTAAACGGAATTCAAAATTATTTTAACACAACATTTCTAGACCTTATCTGAACCTACCTACCGAATATCAACATTTTCTACCGATTGGTTCTCGAAAAAATTGAGAAACGCCGAAAAACTATAGAAAAACTTAAATATTTGGCGTATCCTTGAAAATTTCCTAAAATCCGTTCTTAGCGCGCGTCTAAACGTTCAACTGAACATGCCTGCCAAATTTGAACGCATTCGGTTCAGTGGATTTTTAGTTCTAGTGATGAATGAATGAATCAGTCAGTCAGTCAGTGCCATTTCGCTTTTATAGATATAGATGAATAATAGTCACTTAAATTTTCCGCACAGGATGCTAATTTAATATCTACAGAAATATATTATACTATCATTTAAGTGAATGAATCACGTCCGCATGAAGGGGTAAGAGAGAAACCGAAAAACAAAATTAATAAAAACAAGAGCAATAATACAGAGAATACAAGAAATAGAACTAAAAGAAAACTATTTAAAAATGTTTTGCAACTATCTATAAACATACAATAGTATAGTCTGTCCAACCAAAGACAATCTGGCAAGATGAGGAAATGACTCCAGATTGGTCAATATTGGTTTAAAAACTATAAGTTTGGTCTCAAATTGTAGGGAACATTCTGTTCTACAATTTGAAACCAAATTTATAATTTACAATTCAATATTGGCGTGGATCATTTCCACATCTTGCCAGAATATCTTCTATGCTTGGTCAGACTATAGGTACTTTTCAAATTGATTGAAAATCAATTAAAAATTTTCGAATATTTTGTTTCAGATTTTGGAAGTGTATTGTGACAAAGAAGGAAGACGAAGAAGGAGGAACAAGTAAAGGAGGATGCAACTTCAATTACCACTGGGCCGAATGGGACATGCTAAGAAAGGACAGAGAATCCATTATTGAAGTACAAGGTAATCATTCTATCTCTATTCTTTTTTGTTGATTTATTTATTGGCGAATCAAGAATACTGGCTGACTTTACAAAAGACTACTTTAAAGTTTGTTGATGTAATGTGATTCATTTTCTAACACTAACTCCAAATTTTCTGTTCATTATTCTTGACTTGAACTGTTATCGAGTGTTCTAATATAACATAAATGTTAGCATTATAATAATGACGTTTGTTTACAACATTTGTAATGGTAATGTTCGACAAAAACGATAAATATTTGATAAATCAGATAATTCAGATTCAGATTCAATCACTTTATTCATGTATTCATGTAGATTACATAATACAATAATTCGAATCCTATGCTATTAGAATAAAAATAAATAAAAATTATATTCTGCCCAAGCAAAGAAGACCCTCTAGCAAGGTGGGAAAATGACTCTAGCTCGGTCAATATTGGTTCAAAAATTATCAATTTGATCTCAAATTGTAGGAAACATTTATAATTCTTGAACAAATATTGATCAAGCTGTAGTTATTTTCCCATCTTGCCAGAGGGTCTTCTTTGCTTGGACAGACTATACCCCAATTTCATTATGGTTCGCTTGAGTTGGCTAATTGTAAACTATGAAAACTCGCAAAATGAGACAGATGTAGGATTCAATAAGCTAACGGTAATAGAATTATGTGCTGTATCTACATAAAATGGCGGAGTTTAGACACATAAATGTCCATTCTTGGAGAGGGATGTTCAAAGACATCTCTCCCATTAACACTCAACTATGTCTCACCAGAGAGAGATTAGATTACTTTATTCAAATAGATAACAAAATTTGGCCTAGATTCTACATTGTAATATGAATGAGTAAAACTAAATTATCTTATAAATTTCACAAAATAGAAACTTCTAGTAAAAATACAAAACGGTGACGTAATGATTGAAAAATTTTTACAAAATTTAGTTCGAAGATCTTCAGAATGAATTAGGAGTGTAAGTTATCTAAGTGAAAAGGCGAAGTTTAGACATATATATGTCCATTCTTGGGAGAGGATAAAAAGGATATCCTTTCCATTAACACTTGGCCTTGTGTTAAGAGAGAGAGAGAGAGAGAAATTTATAAATAATATAGAAGAAATAGCCAGTCCCACTATCGACCCTCTTATTATATTATCCACTCCAAACCAATACATTTCTTTTAGAAAAACTAACCATCTAATAGAAGCTTTTTGAGTTTTAATGGGGCTTCTTTAACGATTCAATTTGAGCTTCTATATGTTGAACTCATTGTATAACTGAAGAGCGCTCTTCGGTTATATCTTCTAAACTCAGAATTCCCTCTTTTCCAGTTGAACAAACCTTCAATAATCGAGTGGTTAATAAATATTTTGTTAATTTTTCAAGTGTTATATTAGTAATTGTTTTTTTTATATTTTCTAGGCCAACCATTGAATATAAGCGCGGCGTACAGTGGCCGTATAGCGATCGCTTACAAGTATGGCAAATCGTTCACACGACCTTCAAGAAAGGATCCCGACTCTCGCTACGTCAATCTTTGTGTCGCTATTTATGAGTGTGAGAGTACGGGAGGTAAGTGAGTTCGTTAAGACTTGAAAAATGAAATATTCGTATAAATCAAATCAAATATTATTGTTTACTTCATCAGTACAGGTATTTCAGTAATTTTTTCCACCCAATTTCATCTCAAGATGGAACATTTAAAGTGGAAAAGTTTTACACAAATTAATATTAGTAACTAACTTATATACAAATTGAATTAACTGGAAAATTTCATAATAACTCAATAGGTTATTACATTTACACATTTCTTGTGTGCTTTTTCACATTTGACTTGCTACAAATCATAGCTATCTTAATCTATAAAATGATATGAAAAATACTTCTTGAGAGGAAATTTGTCTATTTTCAACCTTTTTATGCTAGTTTCTATCATAATCTAGTAGAAAAAACACAAGAGGAATTCTATAAGAAAAGTTTCATACTACTTGAAAGAGAGAAAATTTAGGTCAACATGCATGATTTGTAACTGTACTTAATGCTATCTTATGAGCAAATTGTACCTACAATGTTGCCATTTGATTAGGTCTGTACCTTCTATTAAAAAAGAGGGGCTATTGTGACACTGACGCTAATGCCAGGTTTTTCCAAACATACTCAAATTTGAGGGACCCTCAAGTTTACATTTTCTATACTCAGCATAGAAAATGTCATTTTTTCTATTAAATATGACGGGCCCTCAAGTTTGAGTGTGCTTGCAAAACCCTGGCATCAATGTAGACTATTTGAATATAAAAGTATTGAAATCATTTTCAAATTAGATGTTTCAAAGATTGCGTTTCTTGTGTACGTTCTCCCATTTGACTTGCTACAAATCATAAGTAGGCTATATTAAAATAATTGAATTATCAGTAATTCATTTATTTATTTTATTTATTTTTTTAGTTATTTATAAAGAATACTTAATGTTAAGGTTCAACAGGCTTAAGCCCAAAACTGTCCCTTTCCCAATTTAGAACACAATCCAGGTTATGTTTGTTGCTTATCTTTCAGGCTGAGGCCGCACTGCCGGTGGGTAGAGCCTGGAGGGTGGAGGGTAGTTGGTAAATCTATAGAACATACACACCATCCACAGTAATACATCGTATGAATGGTATGTGTTCAGCCGCCATCTTGAAATTCTTCATTATGGACAACATAACCTCAAAAAAACAGTATGACGTCTTCCATTCATACGATGTATTACTGTGGATGGTGTGTATGTTCTATAGATTTACCAACTACCCTCCACCCTCCAGGCTCTATCCACCGGCAGTGCGGCCTCAGCCTCACAGTCACAAAGTTCCACTCCAAACAAACACTTTTAATAACACAGATTAATAATACAGTCTTAATTATACTCATTTTCTCTTGGGGCTACTGTATTTATTAAAACTTTAAAATAATTCAAATCAAAGTACCTTTTTTAAATACAGTCTCTGTAATTCAGAATTTGAATCACGTAAAATGATTTGGGTCTTTTGTCGACTTAGGTTCGGAATGGGTCCTGGAAGATACACTGCACCTGAAAAACATTCACCTGCCGCGAATTCAGGTCGATCCCAGCGTCGACCTGAGCTACCTCTACGACCAAACGTTCATCACAAAAAAGCAGCGACTGCAGAACAACTTCATGAAAGCGATTTCCTCAGAAGAGCTCGACACACGCACGCCCAACCGCCCGACTGCCGATCACAACGGGCAGGACGGACTGGCTAAGACCGGTGAGATAAATCAGTTAACTATATTTCAGAAATATGGATTAATAATTCCTTCTTGACTAGGGCTACTTGTTAGATAAATTTAATTATTTAGTAGTATTAAATAAGTGGATGATATGAAACTGGCAACCAGCTGGTAGGCCTAAGCCCTTCATGGACTGTTGAACCATTGACAAACAAAACGAAGTATTAGATAAAATTATTAGTAATTCTCCAATTACTAAAATGTTATAAAATAAAACTGGCAATTAGAGTACAGTCTGTCCAATTAAAGAAGACATTTTAGCAAGATGGGAAAACGACTCCAGCTCGGCTAATATTGGTCCAAAAATAAAAAATTCGGTTTAAAATTGTAGAAAATATTCTGATCTACAACTTGAGACCAGATTAAAATTTTTGAACCAATATTGATCGAACTGGAGTCACTTTCCCATTTTGCCAGAATGTCTTCTTTGCTTGAACAGAGTATATCAAATTGCTATCACCGTTGTTTGCCAAGCTTTATTCTATCTATTCAAATTCATTAAGTAGCCAGAAAACCGTACGTCCAAAAATCGTGCTATGTGAAACTAAGGTAAGGCCTGAAGTCTGAAACTGCAAACATTTACTGCAGACCCAAATAGCATTAGAGAGATTTTATGAATGCAACTGTACAGAAATTTGTGCTCATACTTTAAAAACTTTAATTACTAATCATTATGTATATTTTATTAGCTAATTATATCTTCCAATTTCAGTAAAGCTGTATTGCATTTGCATGATTTATTAAGGCCGATTTCAGTAATTGGCTCTGCATGCTTTGATGGGATCAAAATCATCACCAGTTTCAATATTGATTGCAATGAGTTAGTTTTACAAGTGTGCAAACTCTCACAGTGTAGAATCAGGTGTGAAACGCTCCATAAAAGTATATTGAGATCATATTTCTCCCTCCTGATGATAGACTTTTACCAAGTTTCTTGATATGTGGGATAGACAAACTTGAACTTGAATAATTCATTTGCAATAGTTTTTCAATAGAGAAAAACAGTATAACAGCTGAGGATGTGTGAGTGCACATGAAAAATGTTTTTGTATTATTTTTAATTGTATTAGAAATAAAGTGGATTTGTGACTACATCAAATCTGTCTCATTATAAAAAAAAAAATAAAATTACTCGTACTTCTCTAAAGTTTCAAAAAGCCTCTTCATTATTTATTTTGTTTTGAAAGCTTTCTATAAATTTATGATAAAGTATAGTCTATACAAGCAAAGAAGGCCCTCTGGCAAGATGAGAAAATGACTCCATCTCGGTCAATATTGGTTCAAAAATCATCAATTTGATCTCAAACTGTAGGAAACAATTTGATCTACTATTAAGACCACATTTATAATTCTTGGAACAAATATTGACCAAGCTGGAGTCAATTTCCCATCTTGCCAGAGGGTCTTCTTTGCTTGGACAGACTATACTTTATCATCAATTTATAGAAATACGCTTTCGAATTTATAGTGTGGCTAAGCGAATATCTCAACAGAATGTATGATTAGTTTCACATTTCAATGTCAATCTATTGAGAGTTAGCAAGTATGGTGGATTACACGGAGCTAACCAATCGAAAGTTCGAAACACATTGATCACACTGTGAGTAGGTAGTCTCTGTAGTTGAAAAGACTGATATTACACTGAACTTTAAAACTTAGGGCTATTTAAAATAAATGAAAATCAAACACCCTTTTAAAAAACTTTAAAATTATTAAAACACAGATATGTTTGGGCACATTAGGCCATTATCAATGTGGATAAAGTAATGATGAAATAAGTAAACAAGATTAAAAATTAAAAATATAAGTCTCAATAATATCATATTATTATTATCGTATGGCTTATTTTGTGGGGAGTTCCAAAGAAATTCCACAGCCGACATAACCACAATTTCCCATGTTGGGAAATTATAAATTGTGGTAGTTCTTGATATTAAACAAATTTATTGGAATTTTGGTGATTTTCTTCAAATTTCATAGAGCTAAACACAAAAATAACACTCGAAGCACTATCCACGATCGGAAATTATTGAATTTTAATAGTAGTTTATGCAACGGTAGAGTAGTAGTAGTTTAGAGCACGAAAATTTCACATCACAATTTTTCCATGGCAACCAAATACAATAATATCATATGATTGCAATTGAAAGCATATGTTATAACTCATATTTTGGAAACAAAAATATGAAATTGAATGTAAAAGAAGAATTTCAAATATACAAGGGAAAAAAGTTGAATGGCAACAAAATAATAAATGAAGATAATTTTAATAATAATCCAATTTTTGAAAAAATTTTAAAAACCTAGATTTTGGTGTAAATAGGAGTTAACATACACTTTCAATTGCAATCATATGATATTATTTAGACTTATATTTTTAATTTTTAATCTTGTTTACTTATTTCATTATTATTTTATCCACATTGATAATGGCCTAATGTGCCGAAACATGTCTGTGTTTTAATAATTTTAAAGTTTTTTAAAAGGGTGTTTGATTTTCATTTATTTTTCAATGATAAAAATCACAAAATTACACTCTACGATCAGGGGGATCAATAGCGATTCGAGGAACAATATATAGTCTGTCCAAGCAAAGAAGACATTCTATCTGGCAAGATGAATTTGGTTTCAAATTGTAGGAAACATTTTGATCTACAGTTTGAGATCAAATTTTTAATTTTTGAACCAATATTGACCGAGCTGGAGTCATTTTTCCAATCTTGCCAGAATGTTCTCTTTGCTTTGACGCTTTGACAGATTAACTTATACCACAAACTCTATTGTGATTTATTAGAAGATAATTCTAACTGGGATATATCTATTCACTATTCAACTACTTTTGTGATAATTTTTGAACCTTCTCTGTCATCTTCTGTTTCTGATTTTGATTTTTGTTTTTCTATTTTTTCTCAATAATTTTCAGCGCTCACACCGTCAAAGCGAGAGTATGATTTTATTTATAAAGATGAGAACTTTCTTAGCGTACCACAGGCTGTACCACATGCGGTATCTGTACCACATCTTGAATTACCCGCTGAAAAGTGTGAGATTACTGTTGACATTGATTTATAAATGTCTAGTGTTTGTTGCTTAAAATTGCGGGGAAGTTGTGTTGAAATGGTTTTTTGTGTCTATCTTGGAGTTCCAATATCTGTTACACTTTGAACATTAAATTTGAGACAAATAGATTTATAAATGTCTATTCCCATGTTGCTTTTAAACAAAGGCTATTTGCGGAACTAAATTGTGTTTTTATGACTTTGTTGGAGTTCCAATATCTGTTACTCTTGGAACAACAAATTTTCATACAAATAGATTTATAAATGTGTATTTTGTGTTGCTTTTTAACAAAGGTTATTTTCGGAACTAAATTGTGACTTTGTTGGAGTTCCAATATCTGTTACTCTTGGAACAACAAATTTTCAGACAAATATATTTATAAATGTCTTTTTATGTTGCTTTTAACACCGGTTTATTTTTGTATCTCATTTCTGTAATTGTGTTTTATTGAGTTTCAATATCTGTTGCTTTTGAATCAACGAATTTTGAGACATTTTCTGAAAAATATTACGTTTTCTATAGATTTACAATGTCTTTTTGTTCTCATGTCAGTTGCTTGTACACTTAATTTTTCTGAGCTATCAAAAATAAAGTCACGATTTCTATCAATTTTTGGAATAAAACTGATGGATTGTCACAACTATTCTATAAAAATATTACTGTGGTATATTTTGAATAAAATAAAATCTGTTTTCAATTGACTGTGGTTTTCCCATGTTTCCATCTGGTGAAAATTTGGTTATCTGGCGAAGTGGAACAACCCTGGGGTCTTCACACTATTGAAAGCCATACGCTAAATAATAATAATTACTGAGTTATATTAATTTTGAGTTTCTCCAATCAAATGAAACCCAGGTGAAGGAAGGTTCCATTGCTACAAAACACGGACACATGTCGGGGGCAAGATGCAATAGAAACACGGAGTTGTATGGAGCAACGCGCACTGGTCAGCTGATTTTTGATTTGCGTTGCTCCATTCAACTACGTGTTTCTGTTGCATCTTGTCCCCGACATGTGTCCGTGTTTTGTAGTAATGGAAATCTACCAATACTTGGGTTTAATTTGAATGGAGAGCTAATAACCAATTACCGGTGATTGAAATTCCTCATTCATAATTCATCGATTTGTTCCTCGGTAAATTCTAGGTATTTCTAAAAAATATTTGCCGGCCTAGTTAGTGCAGTGGGCTGGGGCGTCACAACCTTTAGTCCGCTAGCACTGCCTGGTCAGGGTTCGAGACCCAGTAGCATGACTGTTTTTCACCTCATCAACCACCTTCACACTCATTATCCATCACCCACGCACAAGCTAAAATGCTTATGTGGGCATCAACCGCAATTAATATCATCTTATTTTCTTGTCTTTGTCATCCATCCACATCTGTGCATTATAATACAGTTTCAATTCTTGAAAAATGACCAACAATGTACTCTTATTGATGTAGTTCTCTTACAAATCTATTTTTAAATTGAATAATTGAGTAATATAGTTTGGTGATGGTTTCGGGTAGAATAATAGCTTTTCTTGTATAGTCTGTCGAAGCAAAGAAGACCCTCTGGCAAGATGGTAAAATGACTCCGGTTTGTTCAATATTTGTTTAAGAATTATAAATGTGGTTTCAATAGTAGATCAAATTGTTTCCTACAGTTTGAGATCAAATTGATAATTTTTGAACGAATATTGACCGAGCTTGAGTCATTTTCTCATCTTGCCAGAAGGTCTTCTTTGCTTGGACAAACTATAGCTATGTTCAATTTGCTAATAAGATAAATTGGTGAATTCTTGAATGATCGTGAATGTCTCCAGAGTATTTATTTTTCTCTATAATGGTGATGGGGGTCCAACTTTTTGTTTCACTGTCTCGATCATGAATTTTGCAACTTAATTCCTAACTAAAGAATGATGTGTTTCTAATTTCCATCAGTGTTCTACGTTATTACTACCGTAAATTCATTTGACTGATAGATAAAATTAAATAAATCAAATACCCTTTATAAACTTTAAAAGTATTTTTTTTACAATTATTTATTTTGTGTAAAAATAATACTTTTAAAGTTTATTAAGGGTATTTGATTCATTTAATTTTATCTATCAATGATTTTAAATAGCCCTAAGTTCAAAGTTTAATTCATTTGACTGTTTAACTCTCTCTTTCCATGGTACGTTGCTGCCTTTGTAATTATTTCACCCTATACTAGATTTAGATTTAGAATGTTATTCATAATTTTACAAGTATAACTTTTATTTCCTCATTCATCACATTGCTTCTTTCCTATTTAAACCCTCTCATACACCAGTATAATATTTTAGTGCTTTTCATTATAAAATCCATATCAACCTTTGTTACAGAGATTTTCCCATCTATGAACAAGAAAGTATGGTCTTATTTATTTATTTAGTTATTTGCAAAGTACTTAATGGTAAGGTTCAACAGGCTTCAGCCTAAAACTGTCCCTTTTCCAAGTTTGAATACATGTTTGTTGCTCATCTTTAACATCATTAGGTACTGAATTGAGTGTTTCACTTGGCTTTTTGTTATGTTTTTCATGTTTCATGTGAGGACATTCATGTCGTATGATTCCTTCAACAAAAATTGTGTCAGTTTATAAAATAATTCATTGTTTTTGCTTCAACATCGGTTCAATTGCTTTGTGTGTATTGCAAACTACAAAACTTGAAGATTCCAGTGAAATTGCTTTGAGGCTTTAAAAATTTTCAAATTTTCAATTCACGTAACAGTTTTTTCTCATTAATTTTTTTATTCTGGTGTAATAAATATATTTTATGGCTTTATCTTTATTATTTTCAATGCTACTATAGTCTACCTAAGCAAAGTAGACATTTCGGCAAGATGGGAAAATAATTCCTTCAAATATCATGAATTTGGTCTTGGATTATAGACAAGAAAGTTTCCTAAAATTTGAGACCAATTTTATAATTTTTGTACCAATATTGACCGCGGTGGAGTCATTTTCCCTATTTTGACACTATGTCTTCTTTGATTTGACAGATTTTAGCAGTCACAGATTCAATTTTTTCAACTGATCTTTTTAGAACTTAGTAAGAGTACTTGAAGAAAGAGTACTTTAGTAAGAGTGTTTGAATAAGAGAGAAAATTTGAAAAAATGGCAGCCATTTTAAACTGTTCATCCTAAATATTAGGAAAACGTTGAAAAATACAGAGCTCAGCCATTTTGAAAAAATTTCAAGTTCTCTTTCATTCAAACATACTTATCGAGTTTTATAAAGATTGGTTGGAAAATAATTTTAGGAATAATACCAAGTGGAGGATATCTGGTGAACGAAACGTTTTTGAAAAAAACGATTCTTGATCTTCTCTTTATTCTGACCCATAGAACATTTTCACTAATGGGACACTGCAAAATTTTCTAGACGTTGAGTAACTTACTTTGTTAAATGTTCTATGTCAATAAATGAATATTTATTTCTATTATTAAAAAATGACCTGGTATGGACGAGCCATAATATATTATCGTTGATTGTTACACTTTATTATACAATAGAACTTCGATAATTCGTAGTAGGCTATATGGGATTAAAACTTTACAACGAATTAGGTTACATTACGAATTATCGAAGCTATGAATTATGGAATATTATTTCAGTTGACGAATTCTTATTACGAATTGTGCAGGTACGAATTTCGAAATTCTACTACTTGTAAAGGTACAATTCCCAAGCGCGGCACGAGCTGCCCGGCTCTAAATTCGCTGCTACGCCTGTCCAGCTCTAGCTGCGCTGCTCTTGCCATCACAAATCTATTCACATAACTTTATTATAGATGTTTTCTCTGTTATTAGGGCTACTAATGTACCTCCTTTGGGAGATTGGCTGTCGTTAGTAAAGACAGTCAGTCGTTTCCCGTTTCTGGAGGAATAGTAATTGTTGCATTACACTCTAACTGATTTACTGCATGTTATTCAGAGGTGTTCTGCATCTTCACTTGGTTGTGAAGACTGGCTTATGGTTGAGAGGATCGACGTGCTAACCACTCGTTACCTCTATCCTGGTTGATGATTATTCGCCTGCTGTATTTTCTGTCCGGGCTGGGTGGGCATTCTGGCGGGGTGGGGATGGCTTCGGCTCGGTCGGTGTTGGTTCGGGGGCTGTGGTTTCTTTCGAGAATTTATGGCTTTTGGGCCGGTATTGGCCGGGCTGGAGTCGTTTTCCCGTCTTGCCGGGGTGTCTTCTTTGCTTGAACGGACTGTATAGTTTGGTGAATATGAAACTGGCAACCAGCTGGTAGGCCTAGGCTCTTCATAGGGCTGTTGCGCCATTGACAAACAACAACAAATGTATACAGAATTAATAAATAGTGAAATTCACTCTTTTTTATTAATTTTCAATCGAATTTCACTTCTTATTGATTTAGTAGACATGAGTAGCCCTAATAACAGAGTAAACATCTACAATAAAGCTATGTGAATAGAGTTGTGATGGCTAGAGCAGCGCAGCTAGAGCTGGGCAGCTGTAGCAGCGAATTTAGAGCCGGGCAGCTCGGTCCACCGCTTGAGGATCGTACCGTTAGACCTATATTCTAATATGTAATACTTGTAGAACCTTTTTTAACCTTTAATACTCGTGGAAGCTATTCTGACCTGTTAAACTTGTGAAACCTATTCTAACCTGTAATACTTGTAAAACCTAATCTAACCTGACGGAATTGGTGCACAGGTCTGCTGGCAGTGCCGAGCTTCAGTACGCTGCAGTCGCTGCGACGGTCGATCATTGAGAACGGAAACACTTGTCCACTGACGCAGAAGCATCTCGTGCAGCTCGACTGGGTGTCTAAGGAAGACGGATCGCATATCCTCACCGTCGCCGTCGGCAGCAAGGTTAGTGCCGTTCAATGAATGAACACTTATAGTCCATTCACGATGGCTTGAGACGAGATAAACAAAAGCTCTGCATGAGTGTGTGTTCGACTGGAGTGGCTTCGTTTTAGCCATGACATAAACAAGTCACAGCAATGCCGAAATCCCGAATTTTGTTGTCGGGACTGTAACCAAAGCTTTGAAACAAAATCTTTCACTATACTTTTATGTTCATTTTAGGTTCATTCAGTCGAGAGACAACCGAAACAAGCAATTTCCCAATGGGTACCTATAAAAAAGATTACTTAGAGATTCTGAATTGTCTACAACAAAGTTCGGGATTTCGCCAGTGCTGTGACTTGTTTATGTCGTGGCTAAAACAAAGCCACTCCAGTCGAACACACACTCATGCAGAGCTTTTGTTTATCTCGTCTTAAACCAACCTGAATGGACTATAGTATCAATATTTATCTGATCAATATTAGTATCACACTGATAGTTTCGAAAAATTTTGTTTACATGTGATTTTTCCCATCTTTTCGAGCAGTATTTTCATTTCATATTAAGGCTCGTATCGACAGTGCGATGCATGTAGACACATGCCTCGGACTGTGGATACCGGGTTCGCTCACAGCTCACAGCGGGTTTGTGCTGTTAATAGAAATCATACACGTTGACTTGGGTTTTTTCTTTTTTGAGTATTATCTTAATGAAATAATGCAGCCACTGCATAGGACAATAGAAAGAATTATTAAGACTCTTTTTAATGGCGTTGAACGTCAGTTGTTAGTAGTTATGACAGTAGAAGCTCTAGCTAAGTACACAGATTTGTCTCGAAACTATTTCAAGAACGAATATAGAGAAATGAACGAAATAGGTTACATTATAAGACATAGGATTTCTAGAACTCAGGCTGAGGCCGCACTGCCGGTGGGTAGAGCCTGGAGGGTGGAGGGTAGTTGGTAAATCTATGGAACATACACACCATCCACAGTAATACTTCGTATGAATGGTATGTGTTCAGTCGCCATCTTGAAATTCTTAAATATGGACAACATAACCTCAAAAAACAGAATGACGTCATACCATTCTTACGATGTATAACTGTGGATGGTGTGTATGTTCTATGGTTTTACCATCTACCCTCCACTCTCCAGGCACTACCCACCGGCAGTGCGGCCTCAGCCTAAGAGATATAACAATGCCTATGGTAAAAGAACTCCAGAATGTAGAATTCCATATCTCTTGAATTCGTTGCCATTAGAGTTGAGAATTTTACAGTGTAGAAATGATATTCGAAAAAAATTGAAAGTTTATTTTTTGAGAATAAATGATTAGGATTGATTCAGGAAAGCATATCAAATATTATTATGTATAAGAATACTTTAATTTAAAATTGAAATGTATTTCGAGGTATTATCATGTTAAAGAATAGTTGCTTTGAAATTGAAATGTATTGTAAATGTAATAGAAAGTGAATAATATCTAATGTATTCCCAAGATGTATACCGAAGTGATATCGTGTTGGAGCGAGTATAGAATAGACGCTTATCAAGTTGTGTTTTTTTCTTTGTGCAATGGACAAAACAGAACAATCAGTAACAAAAAAAACTTGAAAAATAATACGGAATAATCAGATTGATTATCAAAACAAAATTGTCATTGTTATTGTTCGTTTTATTATTTGTAATCTAATATCTTGAATATATCCCTCAAATAGCTTTCAGCTAGAGGGATACTATAGCATTTTGTAATCAAATAAATAAATTAAAAAATAGGTGAAACTTCTCGTATAGAATTCATTTTGTAGATTCTAGAAATTCCTTTTGTGATAGAGATTATTAGCATAAAATATTCAAAATAGACAATTATGTCTCAAGATGGTTATGATTTGTAACATGTCTAATGTGTAGTGAGAACGCACACAAGAAACGTATCCGTTGTAACAGCTGATTGAAAAATGATTTCAATGCTTTCAAATGGACCCACTTTCCTACTCTACAGAATGTCTTCTTTGGTTGTCCAGACTATAGCAGGTCGTGAGTACTCCGTTGCACTAACGGCCCAGAAGACACTTTTCATCCTTTCTTAGTTTCATGGTTCCATTTCATGGTTCAATTGACTATACAGTCTCTATACATGGGAGTATAGAGACTGTATAGTCAATTGTGTAACCATTTGTGTGAAGCGCTCCATAACAGTTTGTTGAGTTTGAAAAATTTACCAGCAGCAGTCATACTTTTACCAAATTTCTAAATTATGGCTTGGATTACAGGCAAACCTGAACTGATTCAAATTTATCTTTTTTGTCAGCTATTATGTCGAGTTGTTGGATACTCTCTTCCATCGATTTTTTTATCCGATTTTATTGATTGCTATTATATTAGTGATTGTTGTTTGTATTATAAATTTGAATTGAATGGTGTTAGGTGATGCTGTTCACACCGGTGTCGAGTGATTTGGCTCAAGCCAATATGAAGGCGATGAAGGAATCGCAGTCCACCAATAGACCCATTCTGCGCAAGGCATCCAGCTTGGCAGCTCCCAACTTTGTCGATGAGATTCGGTAAGCTTTCTAATAAATTTAATTATGGAAATGGAAAGAGCATTTACACTACAGTCAATGCTCTCTTTCATGTTTAAAATTCATTTATTCATTTATTTGACAGACACTGATAACTTATTGGTTAAAAACACAGACTAATGTCCAAAACGTCTTCATACCAAATTTTGATGAATAAAATGTAAGAATTATTAGATATTGCAGTACATCAACTACTGGAATATTATAATTATAATAATAATTGATTCGAATCTCCAATATAACTGTATGAATTTAGTAGAACGCCGAATATCCCGACTATTTTGGACCGGGATCAACTCGGATGATTGGATATGGAATTGTATTAAAGAAAAACGATGTGTTAAACTTGGAATAAACTTTAAATAAAATTGTCTGATAGTTATATTTTGCGTCAAAAATATCTGTGTTAAGAAGATTTTAATGAACATAACCTTTTCTGAACTGAATTTTTCTTCAAAATTGGGATCGAGATAGTAAAAGGCATGTGCCTGTTTTCTCTTTCCCCATCATATAATTATTATGATTGTGTGTTTGTATCTCTGAATAAATAAATAAATTACATTTGAAAAGTACAATGTAGTGATGGTGAATTTATATGGAAAGAAAAACAAATACTATACTAAACTACAGTACTGTAAGTACAATTCAATAAGTACAACACATCGCCTCGCCGCGCTACGATCACGTCGTAAACGCTGGTTTTTATTTTTTTACCACGCTTGAAAGCGATTCGGATGATTGGCGATTCCGTTAATCGGCGTTCGAATAATCGACGTTCTACTGTAGAACAAAGGACTTCTGCTACTGCAAATATTTACCAATATTTACCAAAGTACTAAATAGCAGGCGAAAATTTACTTTGAGAAGTCATTTGTTCTGTTTATATAGCTATCTTGGATATTCGAATTATATATTATTACTATAGTCTGTCCAAGCAAAGGAGATATTCTAGCAATAAGGAAAATGACTCCAGCTCATTCAATATCGGTTAAAAAATTATGAATGTGGTCTAAAATTGGAGATCAGAATGTTTTCTTCAATTTGAGACCAATTCATAATTTTTGAAGCAATATTGAACGAGCTGGAGTCATTTTACATCTTGCCAAAAATGTCTTCTTCGCTTGGATAGACTATATCACAAACAAAATTTAGTTTTAGTAATCCATTTTCAAATATAGTACTTTCGTAATATTTATCTATTTGAAAAATCAATCAGGATAATGGTGATAGCCCACTAGTTCATTTATCCGTGTGTTATTGATTTGTAAGTATTTTATTGATTTTTATGACTTAGCCTAGTATTGACTAGATTCACCTTAGTATTGAACTTATTCACTTGAGTGTGAATTATAGCACGTTTTAATCACTTAATACTAACGAGCGCACTTAATTCACAATATTTTGGGCACAGTATTTATAGACTTGTTTTTAGTATTTAGACACTTGCTTTTTGTAACTTGTAAAAGTTTGGCACAATGGTGAGAAAGTTCCTCAAAATAAAAAAATTACAATATATTTGTATGATTTTAAGTAGTGGGGAGACCCTTTACGGGTATAGTCTGTCCAAGCAAAGAAGACATTCTGCCAAGATTAATAAATTGTCTCCAGATCGGTCAATATTACTTCTTTATTGTTTTATTTAAATTGTAGATCAGAATGCTTCCTACAATTTGAGACAAAATTTATTATAATTTTGAACCAATATTGAGCGAGCTGGAGACATTTTCTCATTTTGCCAGAATGTCTTCTTTGCTTGTACAGACTGTAGGCTCCACTTCGCCAACGTGTTTTTGGCCATACTGGTCACCCATCCAAGAGAAGTTCACAGTGTTCGTGACTTAACTCCACCATCCCTTTTACAGCCACCCTCACCGAGTAGCCAATACCCAGTAGAGAAAGTTCCCTGTTTGACAAAAGCGGTTTGTCCCAGTGGTAGAGAGCGTCTAATCGGTGAGATTAGATAAGCGACGTGCCTCTGCCAGCACCATTGTACTGGTGACCGGTTCCTCTGAATTCAATTTATGAGCCTCAAAAATCGCTTCCCGGTGGTTCGGAACCCACCTAAAGCAGTAGGTCCATTCATATCTCATCATCATCATCCTTCCCATTACCCACGCACAGGCCAAAGAGCCCATGTGGGCATCACCCTCAAAAAAAAAACTAGTAGAACAACGAGTTCACAAGATGCAATTGCAATTGCAATTTTAATTGCAATCACAATTTGCAAGCTTATTCTCAAGTGATCCAATTATAAAGTATAGAAGACGCCAACGAAGAGAGCGTCCATTCTTTCAACTTTTGTACCCTTTATTGCTTAATTTTTTGCTGTTAATTACTTTTATTGCTGCTCAGATTTTTGTGGGCTCAACAAATCCTAATTTCAGTTTCTTGATATTTTGTCCCTATTTTGAACACAAGTTGAAATAGAATCTTTGAAAAATAATTTGAATAAAATTAAAAACGATTATTGTTCCAAACTGTTGATGACTTTGATTCGTTCATATGTGATTCAACTTTTATCTCTCACTATTGTGCTACTACTCTATTTCGATTCTCGTAGATAAAAAACATTTGAAACTTGATCTAATATTCACTAACCTATTTGTGGTATTACAGTATTTGATAGTTGTCCACGTATTTTGTTGTTGTTAACAATTCTAATGCTTTCAGCTTTTGTATAATAAAAGTAATTACTATTTGCGTAAATTGATGGTTGCATTTTTTGAGGGAATTGTAGTCAGTTGTGTAATCTGTAAGTTGTATTTTTATGGAGTTTCATTAACTTACAATATATCATAACTCTAGCATGATCTAACTAAACAGATGATGAAGTTATAGTCTGTATATATAGCAAAGAAGATCCTCTGGCAAGATGAGAAAATGACTCCAGCTCGGTCATTGTTGGTTCAAATAATATAATAATTTGGTCTCAAATCGTGAATCATAATGTTTCCTGCGCTTGAGACCAAATCAATGATTTTTGAACAAATATTGACCGAGCTGGAGTCATTTTCTCATCTTGTCAGAGGGTCTTCTTTGCTTGAATAGACTATAACAATGTGGTTAACAAGTTTATGACTTTCATCCATCTATAGTCTGTACAAGCGAAGAAGACATTCTGGCAAGATGTAAAAATGACTCCAGCTCGGTCAATATTTGTTCAAAAATTATAAAAACACATAGGAAATATTTTGCTCTACAATGTGAGACTAAATAATTAATTTTTGAACAGATATTGACCGAGCTGGAGTCATTTTCCATTACCCATCTTGCCAGAATGTCGTCTTTGCTTGAACAGGTTCTATCAACACAAATTCATTGTAACTTGCCCCTAATCTGTTTCTAGTTAAGCGTTACTAGTTGTACTTCTCAAGATATTCCTATCATATTTTTTTTAAATAATTTGATTATTTGAATAAAAATATTTGTTTTAAACCATGAGTTATCGTGGTTATGTTCTCAAAATTTTAGAAATTATATAACTTTTCACGAATAGTTTCAGGGTGGAAATAATACTTTCTTTATTCTTTATTCTTTCTTTACAATTGCGACTTAGTTTCCAAGTATTTTAAGCAAAGGATGAATGAGTGATGATGAATGATGATGAAGGTTTAAGATGTAGGTTAAAAATATTCTATCGAAATATACTATCTTCTTGTTTAATTGTAGATTATTTTAAATGCAACATTTTGACACCAATCACACTTTGACTTCTTGACTCAATTACTGTAAAAATTAAGATTATTTTCCCACGAATTTTCGTATGTTTAATGTGAATATATTTGGTAGTGATTCATTATTAAAAATCATTAATTTTATTGTGACTGATCTTTTAGGTTCTTCTAGAATCTCTGTAGATTTGTGCATGTGTGAAAATAATGATTTATTGAACAATTTGAAAAATAATTAACATTATTTAACTGTTTCTCGCATTCGTAAACAACAGTGATCAATATTATAATTAGCTTGATACTAGTTGCTCTCTCACTTTTCTACCGTTAAGCTTTAGAAACGGCTAGTAATGAATCTATTTTAAAACATTTATAAAATTGAAGTTGGTTTAGTTGAATTGTTTAGGAGTTTGGCTCCAATCAACATTAGTTATAGATATAGTCATAGTTGAAATTCACAATTAGGACTACTTCAAAAATGAATATAAAAAAAAAACTCAAGTACTTTTTAATAATATTTCTAAATATTTTTTAAAGGGTACTCTGTTTTTTATTCTGATATATTCATTATTGATTAGTATTCCTCTAAAAATCCCCCCCCCAAAAACCGTCACATGATATGTCATTGTAACATTGATTGAAATAAAATTAATAAGCTTAATAACTTAGTAAATACTAATGACTTTCACTTTTACAACAGTATACTCACGATTTTGTTGCTAGTCGGACGCGTTTCGTGACACTGAGTCACATCTTCAGCGTACAAGGAGTACTGTACTTACTAGATACTCCTTGTACGCTGAAGATGTGGCTCAGTGTCACGAAACGCGTCCGACAAGCAACAAAATCGTGAGTAGTGTTGTAAAAGTGAAAGTCATTAGTATTGACTAAGTTTTTAAGCTTATTATCATCAACAGTTCAAGTAGGAGGAAGACAAAAGAAGAAATTAAATTATTCATTAATTTATCATCTCATCTGTTTCTGTTATACGATTTGTGGCTAATTTAATATCATATTTCTGAAAGGCTTTAGATAAGCCAATATACACAATGAGAAATTTAACTTGCATTTATTTAAGTGAATTGATATTTCTACAACAAATACAACACTGATACCCCAAGCGATGTTCCACAGATCACGATTTTTGAACTTCAGGTTTTTTATTTTCTGTATGAATTTCTCTAGATTTGACAGACATCATGTGTCGTTGAGCACATCATATGTCTGTCAAGCTCCATTCAATCTAGTAAAATTTATAAAGTGAACAAAAAAACGGACGTCCAAATATCGTGCTCTCTAAAACGGGGGTAATGGTATTAGTAAAATCTAAAACTATAGTACCGTATATTTTTCTTATTTATTGGATGAATCAAATATTATAAACATATGAAAAAAGTTCCTTAGGGCCAGCTTACTAGTGCAATATATTTGAAAAACATTATTAATTTTTATATTATCTTGCTAGAAATAGACTGTAATATCACGTTTCTTCAAATAATAGAAAGTACTCATCAAGTGGGCCAATACGCTTTAAAAACATGAATAAATTTATAGATTCTTAAAACTGTGAGAATAAAATTCAATTACTTTCAAAAAAGATTCATTCTATATCCTATACACGATTACTTGAGACAAAATAAACAAAATTTTTACATGTGTGTTCGTGTAAAGGCCCGTATCGACAGTGCAAGGCATGTGCCGCAAATGCCTCGCAGTACGTTGTTACTGGTGCGACTGGAACACAGTCGATCAGCTGTGGCCAATCACAGCTCTTGTTTTATCCTTCAACAAGAGTTGTGTTTGGCCACAGTTGATCGACTGCGTTCCATGTCGCACCTGTAACAACGTACTGTGAGGCATTTGTGGCACATGCCTCGCACTGTCAGTGCATTTTACAGGCTTTAAAAGTAGGTTTTCCCTTATCCGACGGTCGGCCGTAGTAGAACAGCTGTATCCAATCACAAGGTGGGTCCTACACGTTCCGCCTCCGTCCCTAGGGGGAATCAAGGCGAGTCCCAATGGCACGCCTCCGTAACTGTGGTGCTAGCTCCACCCGGAGCTATGCTACGCAGATACAGAGGGCTCTGGGTGGGTCGGCCGATAGAGGTTACCCATGTATCCAATCACAGCTCTTGACTTGTCCTTGAGCTTAACAACAATAGCTGTGGTTGGCTGCAGCTGTTCGACTGCGGCCGACCGTCGGATAAGGGAAGACACACAAACACGCAAAAAGTTTGTTTATTTCGTCTCAAGTGATCTTGAATAGGGTAAAGAAGATGTCTTCAAAATCTTTCAATTCAATTATTCCATTTGATATAGTGCTATGTGTAATCCATTCAGCGTATTTTCTGGAGAGGAAATTGAACTGGGCTATTTCAAAAATATTTGATTCACTAATAAATTGGAACAAAATTGATATTCAGTATACCTGTGATTGGATGTAACTGACAGAAATATTTTACATTATTTCTGACACGTCATTTTTTTAGAATATTTGTTAAACGTTTGCACCATTGCAGTGAACAATCACTTAGGAAATTGACACCACGAGAGAAGGCCGAGTCCAAACAGAACCATTCTATTCAAACAGTTCAACTGACAAGACATGAGTAAGAAACATCTTAATTGAACCCCAAGCTTTCTATACCACCCAATTGTATTCATACCAACTCTTGTAAACTATATCCTTGCATTGTAAATATATATATTGAAATCCAATTCATTATAGTCTGTCCAAGCAAAGAAGACTCTCCGGCAAGATGGGAAAATTACTCTTGCTCGGTCAATATTTGTTCAAAAATAATAGATTTGGTCTCAAATTGTAGATCAGAATGTTTTCCACAATTTGAGACCAAATTTATAATTTTTGAATATTAAAATATTGGTTTTAAATCACTGGCGGCTCACGCCCACGAAACAGGTGAAGTGTCTGTATCTTTTACTGTACAGCACTACACCTGTTTCGTGGGTACGAGCCGCCAGTATCTCAAATTGTACACCAGAATGTTTTCTACAATTTGAGACCAAATTTATAATTTTTAAATATGAAAATATTGGTTTAAAACTTATAAATTTGGGGTCAAATTTTAGATTGGAAAGTTTTCTATAATTTGAGACCAAGTTTATAATTTTTAAACCAATACCGATCATGCTGGAGTCATTTTCTCATCTTGCCAGAATGTCTTCTTTGCTTGGACGAATTTTACTTTTCAGTTTATTTTGGAAATTCTATATATTTCAAGCATTGTAAATATCCCTGAAACCCCTAATTCATCATGAGTTTATTTTTAAAATTCAGCAATATGTTTCGCATTTTCACTTTGTAGCTATCCCTTTAAAGCTAAATTTGTTATAAATTTAATTGAAATATTGTACAAAATTGTTTCGCATTGAAAATATCCCCGAAAAGATAAATTATTTTTTAATTAGATTTACAATATTATATGCACTGTAAATATATATCCCTGAAAAATCTGAGTTCTTCATCAAATGACAATAATACAATGATTGCGCTATGCCATGATATTTTTTCTTCCTCCTCAGTGGGGTACTTTCAAGCTTAATGAGGCCAATTCCAACACTGTAAGAAATCAAATGGATCGAGAAATCATCAACCATATCTTGTACATTAAAATTGGTAATATTTTTATAAATTCTTGATGGGCTGCTGATAACTTTCGAGTTAATTTTTTAAGGAGATAACCATCACACCGTTTCTAAACAGTGCCTTAAATTTACAAGCTAAATTAATTCTATTTTATTGAATTTAATTTAATTGAACAGATTATAATTATGTGTGTACACCTAAAACGACTTTTTGCAACTACATCCAATTGCAAGAGTATAGCCTGTCCAAGCAAAGAAGACCCTCTGGCAAGATGGGAAATTGACTCCAGCTTGGTCAATATCAGTTCAATAATTATAAATGTGGTATTAACAGTAGATCAAATTATTTCCTATAATTTGAGATCAAATCGGTCATTTTTGAACGAATATTGACCGAGTTGGAGTCATTTTCCCATCTTGCCAGAGGGTCTTCTTTGCTTGGACAGGCTATACCTCCTCCTTGGCTGTTACTCCTCTGCTGATTCAGTGAGAGAATTCTGGGGACAAGATTTATAATAAAGTAGCAAGTAACCCTTGCTTTGCACCAGAAAAAAATTACGGTACAAGTTGTTGGAAGCAATCCCGTTTTAATAATGAAACATGAGAGTGGCGACACAGATGTAAAGCCGCTTATCGACAGTCCGAGGCATGTGCTACAAATGCCTCACTGTACAGTCTGTTGACACAAAAAAGAGTACTACTACTAGTGTACTATCTACCGCGTATCGACAGTCCGAGGCATGTGCCACACATGCCTCGGACTGTCGATACCGGGTTTGCTAGCAGCGAGGCAAACGCTGCACACAATTCGCAGCGAGCAGTGCCTGTTGCCTCGCAACGCACAACGAACAATTCTACAAACTAACCTCAAAATTGTACCCAATTCCTATGCATTTTTGTGATTAAGAATTCTATTTGGGTGCAGAAGGTTCTAATAGGCAATAATAAGCATTGCCTTAAATTTTCATCTACTAATTGAGCACAAACTAACCTCCAAAGTCCAAATTATCAATTGTCAGAGCTTATAGTTGCTTTGTCTGCCGCTTGATGGCGCTAGTCAATTTGTTTGCGTGCTCGCATTTTTGGTTACAAAAAATGCAGATTTTTTATTATAATCATATACTATATACTATATACTATACTATAATTGTAATTATTTTTGATTATTGCAGATTATATTCACACATATGCCTCAGCCATGAGTTTACACTTTTTTTGCGTCACCAGACTGTACTGCGAGGCATTCGTGGCACTTGCCTCGGACTGTCGATACGCGGCTTTATCCTACATTCTTCATATTCATGCGTGCCATAAAAACTAACTAATAAAATTGGGTTATGTTTGACGTAAAAGTGTCGTTAATAATTCGATTAAATTTCTAAACAAAACTATTTCAAAAACTATTCTTAATATAATCAAAATCTTTTTTTGCAAAATTTAAAGTTCGTTCTTGAAATTCAACTAGAAGTTGAGTTTTACGCACTCATTCTCAATACCAAGCTTTTATTTTATTAGATGGTATGATTAATATAAAGTGATAAGGTAAATTAATAATGGGTTGAATAGTATTTGTATGAATCTCCTGGATATACTGTATATAGATATGTTTAGTACAAAATAATTTTGAAAAACGGCATGGCATGGAAGCATGATTATGATAAGTATATGAGTTGCTTCTTTTTGTTTTAAGAACTGCACAATATGTTTAGAATTGTAAATATTTCTTTTAACTCAGATTCTGTATTTTTTAGTTTGAAAAATATATTTGGCAGTTGATTCCAATTATTCCCATGAAAAATTGCATGAATTCCAACTCCCATATACATTATTATACTAGCTGAGTAAAAATATCTAATAAATATTATTTTCTGATTTGAAATCATTTCCTCTAATTGTTAACATTCCCATCATAATAATATTCTAGAAGCTTTATTCTTTTTTTGTTATAAAGGTTTTTTATGCTTTCCTATTATAGCCTATTCCTGAAGGTTACTTTATTTTCAGTAACTTCGAAATTTTTAAAATCATCTCACAACGTTTGTTGATTTCCATTTTGAGTGAGTGGTAGTAGTTGACTATTTGCCGAAATGCAGAATCAAGCCACAAGAAAAATGCAATGTTTATCAATCTCTTGGAGCAGATAGAGCCTCTATTTATGAACAGAGTTTCACGTTCTTTACGCCATTTGAAAGGTAATTCAATTCTCCGGGGGGTGGACTTTTTACTTTTTTCATTTTAATAATTATTGTTTAATCAATTAACTATATTTAAATTTAATTATTGAAATAAACTTAGATTAAAAAAAGTTAAAAGTCAACCCCTTGGAGAATTGAATTCTCTGTCCAATGATAATTAGAACGTGAAATTCTGTTCATAAATAACGGCGCTATCTGCTTCAAGAGATTGTTAAAAATTACGTTGTTCTTATAGGACAATTTCTCGAGCTGCCCGGCTCCAAATTCGCTGCTAGAGCTACCCAGGTCTAGCCCAAGGCTAGTAAATTTTACCAGGTGGGATATTTGCCTGGAAATTATGGTTCACAAATCTGACGTCACTATTTTTCTACAGTATCGCACTCTAGCGCCCAAAATGAAAAGCACAGCTGATGAAAATGTAAACATAACCTATTTTCGTTAGAGTTGAGAACATCACAATTAACAAGGAAACAATATTTTTAAGTTTTCCTAGTTGTTTTGAAGTGAAATATGATTATTTTCATTTTTATAATCGTAATCGCATAGTTTGAACCCACCAAAGCTTATTTTTTTCTCAACAAGAGCGCCAGCTTCTCGAATCTTTGGCCCCAATTTATGACAACAATAGCATTATATTGTTCTAATATCATAACATTATTCATCATTATTCGACTGTAATAATACTCAATAAATTAATTCATCATTTTAAAATATTTTCACAATTATTTTCATTGATATTGAGCCTTTTACGTGGTATTTTTTATTTTTCAATTCTCTGTGGAACAGCTGGAAAATTGGAATCCTAGATACATGTCGAATCATAAATATAGGTATAAAGCATCATGTAAAAATAAAACTAGTGACGTAATCCGGCAGGAAAAAAGTGGACTGCTATGCTCTTATGGACGCTGGCCTACCTGGTAGATTTACTTACCTTGGGTCTAGCCTACCCAACTTTGTGAAGTCACAACGTGAAGTTGTCATTTAGCTATGCCTAGACATCTCTTGAGAGAGACAATAGATCAGCGGTTTTGATTGAAAAAATTATAAATGTGAGCATACACTGACAACTGGCAGTTCAAAATAAAATTTCAGATAATTTTTCTTGAGAAACCGACCGTAAGTGACAACAACTATACTTACAATAGTTGCATGCTCGACTTATGTGTATAAAACATGTTAAATTATTTTGAGATGATATTTATAATTACAATAGAAGATGTCTTCATTCCACAGGTGAGTTTAGGGTAAGTTGATATTAGAAATGTTTACCAAAAATGTATATAATTTCTATAACTATTATAATTTTACTATAGTTTGTAACAAAATTTAGTTATTTTCATTAATTTCATTTTTTAACGCATGCTCCAATATTTTCCATTATATTGAATTAATTTAATTTCTTGTAACCTCCAAGTTTGCCCTTGAATGAAAACTAAATTTTTTAATTGGTGTCATTCAACTTAGCTGATGTTTTTTCAATAAACAGTTTTTTCATAATTTGAAAAAATGGCGTTTTTAGCATATTTTTCCAATTATCTCAATAACCGTTGAAGTTACAAACTTGAAACTCGTTTCATTGAATTCCTCAGCTAATTTTACATAGGAATTTCTTATTTTAGAACCTCACTGAAGCCTCTAAAAAATAAGAAAAATTAATATTTTTTGAAAAATCTCAATTTTATGCCATTGTTATCTCGGTAACAAAGCGTTTTTGGGGTTGATCCCATGGAACTTTTGTCTACTTGGTGTAAGGAATCAGCCTGAGAAGTATTGCACATTCCTCCTGAAACACCCTGTATAATATTTTTCGCACATATTTCCACTAAAAACCCAAATTGTCAATATCAACGCATATCACTTCTCATTTTCTCTCTTTTTCTCTTTCTCCTTCTTCTTCTTCTCCTTCTCATTCTTCTCTTCTACTCCTCTCATTTTTCTTCCTCTCCTCCTTCATCATCTTTACTTCTTGTCTTTCTCCAATATTTGTGTTGTCAGAAGAATGAAACTGTGTCTATCTGTATCTTCTACTCCCCTTTCTTCTTCTTCCCCCTCTCCTTCTTTTTATTCTCCTCCACCTTCTCCTTCTCTCTTTTCTTCTTTTTCTCCTTTAACTTCTACTTATCTTTCATTTGCTTCTCCTCTCTCTTATTCTTTTATTTCTTCTTTTCCCGACTCTCCTCCTCCTCCTCCTCCTCCGCCACTACTTCCTTCTCTCACTCCTCCTTCTCCTCTTCGAACGTCTACATTCTTCTTCTTTTCTCTTCTTCTTCCTCTCCTTCCTCTTATTTTTTCTTCTCCTTCTCTCTTCTGTTTCTTATTCTTCTCCTCCCCACCTCCTCCTTCTTCTCTTACTTCTCCCAACTCTCCTTCTCTTCATCTCCTCATTCCCTCTTCTCTTTCTTCTTTGTCTTCTCCCGATCTCCTTCTCCTTTTCTCTCATTTTCTCCTCCTCTTTCCCTCTTCTCTTTCTTCTCCCCCTCTCCTTCTCATTTTCCCTCTTTTTCCCCTCCTTCTCCCCTCATCTCTTTCTTCTTTTCCTCCTTCCTCCACTTCTTTTCCTCCTTCTTCTTCTCCCTCCCGTTCTTTCCTCCTTTTTCTCCTCCTCCTCTCCCTCCTTCTCTTTCTCCCCCTCCTTCTCCTCCACCTTCTCTTCCTCCTTCTCCTTCTTATTCTTCTTCCTCTTATCTTTTTCTTGTACTCACCTTCTTCTTCTCCTTCTCTTTCTCCACCTTCCTCTCCTTTTTCTTCATATCCCTCTTCATCTTCTTTTTATCATTCTATTCTCTATTTCGTTTTTCCTCCTCTTAAACTTTTCTTCTCGTTTCTCTCATGTTTATGATGTGCGATTTGTGCTTGTTAGATGGATGAAGCTGCGTAAGATCGACCTGAGTACAGCCGATGGCCTCCCTCCATTGCCCATGCAGATATCGTGGGTACGCGACGGCATCCTAGTTGTGGGCATGGACTCCGAAATGCACGTCTACTCGCAGTGGAAACCTGACTCAAGTAGGTTACACCATAGATAAATAATGGTTGAAGTAGATTTCCCATCCCACATTCCATATCATCTCATACCACAGAGAATTATTATAACTGATAAATAGAATGAAAAATCAAATACACTTCTTAAAAAACTTTAGAAGTATTATTTTACAGACATGTTTCGGGACTCAACATTCGGAATATAAAATATTCTTATGGCTTTTATTGGTGGGGAGACCCTTACGGGTAGATCCACCTCGCCAATGTGTACTTGTCCAGAACCGGTCACCCATCCAAGTGCAGTCCACAGTGTTCGTGACTTAACATCACGTTCACCGATAGATCACCCTCACCGAGAGACCAATTGCCAGTATTTTTTTATTTATATTCGGAATATCATTGATAATGGATGGGCTGAGTCCCGAAACATGTCTGTAAAATAATACTTCTAAAGTTTTTCTAAAAAGGGTATTTGATTTTTCATTCTATTTATCAATTATAGAAATATTATAGTTGAAGTAGATCTCTCATTCCCGTGCTAGCTAGGAGGTGACCAACGGTAGCGAGATCTCCCGGTGCAATGTAGCTCTTACTAGCACCAACAACAGGTCCAGAGCTGAGTCATGTCAACCTGAGTCATGTCAGCTTACCTAATGAATAAAAAAAGAGTTGTAAGAAAATATGAATGTGGTTATTATTTTGGAAATTGATATATCAGCCATTTTGAGGAATAAGTCAATCAAAAAGGATCTGGGATATATGTTTATTGTGTTCAAGATGAAAAAAACTGATGAAATATGGACCCACAATTCTACATAAACTATAAAAAAAATCCTTAAACATGGCCACTACTGTTGCTTCTATCTTAAGTGACGTTCTCACATACATTTTTATATTGGTCAATTCGATAATCTCTTTTTTACCATTTTTGTCTGCTAAATTGTAGTTTTTTTAAGTAGAATTTGTACTAATTGAATTTATTTTATTTGATCTAGTTCGTGTCAAGTCTTCGAAGCTTGCCCATCAGGAATCCGATGAATTGCAAGACACCAGGAACCTTAGAGACGAAGATCTCAGGAGTTTGGCTCAGGTATGAATTCTATTCATTCATTTAAAGATTCGAGGACACTTCACCATATTCACAATCACTAGAGACGAGATAAACAAAAATTTTGCTTGTGTTTACGTGTAATGATATATCTTCTTTTATGCGAAACGGTCCAACGGTGGGCCGCAGTCGAACAGCTGTAGCCAATCACAGCACAAAACAAGAGTCTTGAGACAAGACAAGTCGGACTGAAGGGTATCACATCTCAAGACAAGAGCTGTTCGACTGCAGCCGACCGTTTCGCATAGAATAAGACCTACCATTACACGCACACACTTGCAAAAAGTTCGTTTATTTCGTCTCAAGTGATTGTGAATAGGGTATAGGAATCGAATAAATTATTGATTCTCTACTCAAAATTACAGAATAAAATAAACAACTGCAACAAAATCTTTATCCACATAGCTGTGTGTGTCCACATTTCGAAATAAGTACAAGAAGATGCACTATATTATTTATGTTTAAAACAAATATGGGGTTTACTAATATTAATAGCGTAATATTAATAAAGGTTAACGTGTATTAATAGCTATCACCAAAAAGTCAGATATTATTATAGTCTGTCCAAGTAAAGAAGACCTTCTGGCAAGATGAGAAAATGACTCCAGCTTGGACAATATTATTTCAAGAGTAATAAATGTGGTCTTAATAGTAGATCGAATTATTTCCTACAATTTGAGATCAAATCGATAATTTTTGTACCAATATTGACCGAGCTTGAGTCATTTTCCCATCTTGCTAGAGGATCTTCTTTGCTTGAGCAGACTATAGCTGTGTTTTAGTTCATAGGAACTGAAATTCAAGACATTTATCTTGTAGACTGTATTAAAAGAAAGGTTTCTAACATGAAACTTTTTTCTCTTCTACCAGAGATCTATTACTACTCAGCATAATCTGAGAAACAATATTGAGGTAGAATATAGAAGTATATAGAATATAATATAGCATAACTTGTGAAAATTCTCCAATAACATAAGTGTTATGTTGACTAAGCCAGTAGGCTATAGTCTGTCCAAGTAAAGAAGACCTTCTGGCAAGATGAGAAAATGACTCCAGCTTGGACAATATTTTTTCAAGAGTAATAAATGTGGTCTTAATAGTAGATCAAATTATTTCCTACAATTTGAGATCAAATCGATAATTTTTGAAGCAATATTGACCGAGCTTGAGTCATTTTTCCATCTTGCCAGAGGGTCTTCTCTGCTTGGACAGACTATATGATTGCAGATTTGACGTCTAGTGGTATCGGACTTCTCTAACGATCGCTTCTCGTTCTGTTGGCTAAGATCAAAGTGTAACAATACAGGTATTGACTGTGTGAATTTGAAATGTTTTAGGACTCGTCGCAAAGAAGACTGGCCAACGTGAGCTCGATGCCTCACCTCTCAAGAGTCAGCTCCATTAATCTGACCATGATGTCGGTGGAAACTAAGAAGAAGCGAGCCACTAGCTCATCAGGTACGAGAAGTAACTATACCCTATTCACGATCACTTGAGACCAAATAAACAAACTTCTTGCGTGTGTATGCGTCTAAAGGTGGGTCCTCTTCTATGCTAAACGGTCCGATGCAGTCGGACACCTGTAGCCAATCACAGTTCTTGTTGTTCAAGCTCGAGGACAGTGGTTGGCTACAGCTGTTTGACTGCAACCGACGTTACGCATAAAGGAAAACTCACCTTTAGACGGATACATACGCAAAAAGTTTGTTTATTTGGTCTCAAGTGATCGTGAATTGGGTAGGTCTATAGTATTAATGGAATACTTTTTATAAATTTTTTTAGATAATTTTATGTAGTTTCAGTCGTGAAAAAGGCAGTTTTCTGCAAACTTTCAACTTTTCAAATGTATGTATCCTTAGTACACTTTACATCCTTCAAAAGAACACAATACATAGAAATACAGAATATCATATAGTTCAATAGAATATGAAGCTCACAAGACCTTTCGTCTGTTCGTGAGCTTTATTCATAAGATGACTTATCATTCAATTAACTAGACATGAAAAAAATTAAGGCAAATGATAAAAGTAGATTAGAAAAGGTAAAAGTAAACAATTTTTATAGTAAAGTTGTCTGTTGTAAAGTAGGAACCCCCCAAAGAAAAAAAGAAGAGGAGATTTTGAGTTGAACATTCTGAGTTTTACAGAGTGTTTCAGGAGGAAGGTGCTATACGTACTTCTCAGGCTGATTCCTGACACCAAGTTGTGAAAAAATCTTTGTTACCGAGATAATAATGGCAAAACTTTCAAAAATGTATAAATTTATAACTTGTTAAGGCTTAATGTAGTTATAAAAATTATCATTTCTCAAGTGTTATTTCACAAGCTTTGTTGAACGACTCGGAGGTTCAAACACACGAGATATACTCACGTTATTGAACCAAAATTGATACATTTTATTATATTGAAAGAAGCTTTTTTCATATCACAGCATTGCACTGTGATTGAATGACAAGAGTTGTTTGATAAACTATTGAAAGTAAACATTCCTAATAGTCCAGTAAATGAAGCATTAAAAAGTGTATGAAATATGCCGAAATTTTCGACCTCGGGGATTTGTTTAGAATCGTTGGGAGGATAACATACTAAAAGTTCCCAAACCTGGGGGGTGAGCACAGGTCCTACCTTGGGGGGGGGGGGGGGTTGTTAGAAGGTACAATTTTTCATTTTTCGCATAAATCTCGAAAACGGTTGATCCTAGAGCAAAATACTCTGGATAGAAATTGAAGAAGACTAAAATCTTCGTCAATTAAAAAAATACAGAATCATCCCAATAGAACTTTTTACATTTGATCAAAACCCCTATAAAAATCCAAAAACTGTCTTAAATGTTATATAACTCAAAAAGTAACTATAAATCCACTACCCCCTCTTCCTAAAAGTTGTGGAGCTTGAGAAGTAGAGTTCAAATAACATATCAATATTGCTATTCGAGCTATTTTTGAAAGTTTAATGTTCACTTCTCCAAGAATGGAATTCCTCCAAAATCAGCTACAGGTTTCTTACCTATTACATAGCGCAGTGGTTGAATCTCCATCTAACTTCTTATTTATATAGTAACGAAATTCCTGAGACAATATCTATAAGGCGTTAAGTAGGATATCTTATCATCTTGGAAATGAGTGAATGTTGATTTTTTAAAAAATTTATTGATGTTCTGCAGGCACAAACAGTGGTGGCGCATCTAATGATCCGTCCAACATGGACTCATACATGCCCGACTACGGCCTGTTTGAGGCTAGCCGCATCGCCTGTCCTGTATTGCCTCAGTACCACCCTAAACAGCTGATGGAGCTGCTTAACTCGGGCAAGATACGCTGGGTCAAGGCCATACTTGCTCACCTAGTCAGGTAAAACAAAGTTTTTTCACAGAACACATGTGAGGTCTATGATTTGATTGTTAGATTTGAGGTCTAAATTTGCCGTCAGAGGTCTCGCCGATCGGTAAACAAAATGTGTATTGTCTATGATTTGATCAGTAGATAAGAATTCTATAGTCTATATAATATTTAATCAATACAGACTTCTCTTCTTGAACAAAAAAAGATGTATATACTCATCAAAATAACTAATTGTATAGTCTGTCCAAGCAAAGGAGACATTCTGGCACGATAGGAAAATGATTCCAGCTCAGTCTGTATTGATTAAATATTATAAATTTGGTCTCAAATTGTAGATAAGAATATTTCTTACAATTTGAAATTCATAATTCTTGAATCAATATTGACTAAGCTGGAGTCATTTTCCCATCTTACCAGAATGTCTTCTTTGCTTGGACATGTACTATACTACAGTAAAATGTTACACTTTTTACCGTTTGGAATGCAGAAAACATTCTGCTCTACAATTTGAAACCAAATTTATATTTTTTAATCAATACAGACTGAGCTGGAATCATTTTCTTATCGTGCCAGAATGTCTTCTTTGCTTGGACAGACTATACAATTAGTTATTTTGATGAGTATATACATCTTTTTTGTTCAAGGAGAGAAGTGGGTGGTGGAAGCGAGAAAGTTGTTAGAAAACAATTGAAATTATTTTCCCAAATGTAAAAAATAGTCGGAAGATTGTAATTTGGCATCTTAGGAGTTTCAAAGTAAGGAGAGCGGTAAATGTATGAATCATTGTATGTTAGCATAGCTTCCTTTAATAGGGGGATACCATCCTTTTGTGTTAAAGGTGGCCAAATGTTAGAGATTTGAGTTGTTGAAGCTAATCGATTCAGATATCTGAGCTGCAAACATCTGGATTATCATAAAATTAGAGATTTCGCAAGACCACTTGATTTTCCGAAGCTGCGCTGTCATTTCCTCGATTCATCACATGTGTTTGCATTAGAAGAAGTTTCAATTTCACACAATCTGTCAACTTTCAACTAGTCAATATTGATTCAAGAATTATGAATTTCAAATTGTAAGAAATATTCTTATCTACAATTTGAGATCAAATTTATAATATTTGATCCAATATTGACCGAGCTTGAATGTCTTCTGACATGCTTCAATGTCTTGAAATGTCTTCTTCGCTTGAACAGACTATAGCTATGACAGTTACAGTTTTATAATGATGTATTTTTTCAGTAACGTATGACAATTGATTTCTAATTGAATGTAAATGTTTGTGTTTTGTGATGTAGGTGTATATCGGGCACGTGTACAGTGCGGCAAGGCGCCGTGGTGGGAGGAGGGTACGGAGATGAGGACAGCTTCACGAAGCAGCGCGGCTGGTCGAGATCGCGTACCTTATCTGTCAGCTATGCGGCTGGTTGGTATCAATTCAATAATCTATTTGTTTATTTACTCATTCGAAAAATCACAATAAAGGGTTAAAATACAGACATTAAAGTCCAAATTGTAATTTTCATTGAAATATTTAAAATAGTAGAGGTTATGTTCAGAATATTTTTAAACACTTATCACAATTCACAAATTTTCACACTCCAAAATTGATATAACTAACCTAACTAAGGGTAAAAACATGTCAAGTAAGGTGGGGCTTCGGGTTAGGCTGTGGGTGTTACATAGTATATACATAGTTTTACATCTATATCTATCATAATATATCATATCATATGATTTGAATATCTTAGTTTAGCTTGAACCTCAAGCCTAAGCCTCACCTACTTGACATATTCTTACCCTGAGGGTAAAAACATGTCAAATAAGGTGAGGATTTGGGTTAGGCTGCGGTTATTACATTGTATATACATGATTTTACATCTATATCATAGTAGGTTATAGTTTTAACTACGGATACTAGAATACACGCTGGGTATCATAAGCCTGATGCGCAGTAGATTTAAAGGGATTATGACGTTCCTGGAACCCACAAAAAATAGTTCTTAATCAGTTTTCTGTAATTCATTTTTTATGGGCCCCAGAAACGTCATAAATACTGTAGCTGGTTTTTGGCTAAAACCTGCGCGTGATACCTGCCGTGTGTTCTAGTATCCGTGGAATCAACCAACAATCTAAGCCTAACCCGAAGTCTCACCTTATTTGACATGGGGTGTGAACTTGACAAGTTTACACGTGTGTGTACTTCATAAGTTGCACAACCATCAGAATTTTGTCAATAATCTATTCATAGAATAATATAAAATTCTCTGTGTAATTGGGTGAAAATTGTGTGAAGTGAGTATTGAAAAGGGACATTTTAATCTAAATTGTGATAGGAGAAGTTTAGGGCTAACGCCTGTTTGTTTTTTATTAATTTTATTGTATTATTTTGATCAAATACTTCAGATAGCGTACAATCAAATAGAATGTGTAGCTCAGTAAAGGGATATTTCTTTTGCGTAGACTAAGCAAAATTGTCGAACATGATGTATTAATGAGTGTCTATTATGCGCACATATACAGGGTGTTTCAGGAGGAATGTGCAATACTTCTCAGGCTGATTCCTTACACCGAGTAGACAAAAAAGTTCCATGGGACCAACCCCCAAAAACGCTTTGTTACTGTGATAACAATGGCGGAAAATTGAGATTTTTCAAAATATATTAATTTTTTTCTCATTTTTTAGAGGCTTCAATGAGGTTCTAACAGTTTGTAACTTCAACCGTTATTGAGATAATTGGAAAAATATGCTAGAAAACGTCATTTTTTCAATAATAAGGGTTATAACTGGATAAGGAATCATAAAATTGTATTTTTTATTAATGGAAGTTGAAGAGAGTCAGATTCTTAAGAAAAAGTTAAATGGCGGTGATTGTGTAAATCTTACCCAAATCTCAGAAATGGCAATCAAAAATCGCAAAATCCCTACTAAACGCAAATTCATCACTTGTGCTATGTTTTGTCATTTTTGCGATTTTTGATTGCCATTTCTGAGATTTGGGTAAGATTTACACAATCACCGCCATTTAACTTTTTCTTAAGAATCTGACTCTCTTCAACTTCCATTAATAAAAAATACTATTTTATGATTCCTTATCCAGTTATAACCCTTATTATTGAAAAAATGACGTTTTCTAGCATATTTTTCCAATTATCTCAATAACGGTTGAAGTTACAAACTGTTAGAACCTCATTGAAGCCTCTAAAAAATGAGAAAAATTAATATATTTTGAAAAATCTCAATTTTCCGCCATTGTTATCTCAGTAATAAAGCGTTTTTGGGGGTTGGTCCCATGGAATTTTTTTGTCTACTTGGTGTAAGGAATCATCCTGAGAAGTATTGCACATTTCTCCTGAAACACTCTGTATAGTCACTTGGCTTATGGTGTCCAACTATGGGGAAATTGCTCTGCGGCTATTACACTTTTTAAATTACAAAAAAAGCTCTTAGAATTATTTGCCATGAACCACCGCTTGCAAGTTGTAAACCTCTCTTTCAAAAATTAGGTGTGTTGACTCTTCCATCTCTCTATGTTTATGTATGTTTGATTTACATGAGGAAGTATGTGGGCAAATATGTTATAAATAGTGATGTACATAATTATTTTACTAGACACAGGGAGGACGTGAGAGTAGATTCGCACCGTTATACTGGCACTCAGAGAAACTGGCAATTTACTTCTATTAAACTGTTTATGTCTATTAAACTTCCTCTAGAGACTAGGCATCTAGAAATCAAAGAATTTAAAAAATCTATCAAAGCCACTCTTCTACAAAAATGCCTCTATTCAGTTGAGGAATTCTTAGTATAGCCTTATGCAATATATGTTTAGCACGCCTTCAATAGTTATATAAGTGTTTTATGACTTGTATACATGTTAATTGTTATAAATGTTTATTTGACGATTGTTTTAACATGTGAAAGGGTTCCTGACAATAAAGTGAGTTGATTTTGATTTTGAATGTAAAATTCAATAAACAGAAGAATGATATGTCATTGAATAATAAGAATATCTGATTAATGTAAGAGTTTGAATGCAGACTGCGCGCTCTCAGCAGTATCTAATAAATACAGAGTCAAATAGAAAGAGTTGACGCATGCGCTGTGGAGTGCAAATGTACGAGTATACTATTTTTCGTCTGCTCCTTGTGCGCTCCAACAGCTGATGTTGTCAATTAGAGTTGACATTTAAATATGCCTGGATGATGTTTTCGAAATCAAAAGAGACAATAGATGCTTTACATCAGCTGTTAGTTGGTTACATCACGTACAAGAGACAGACAAAACCGCCTATAACTTTTTGATGTATTTAGCTTATCAACTTCAGCTATTTTTGCTGTATCAAGCTTATTTAAGCTTATCAACTTTGGCTATATCAAGGCGGAGCTTCCTTCCTGCATCAATTTTGGAATCTGTATCATTACTGCGTATCAAAAATCTACCGTCTAGAAAGGGTTACATTTTTTGTCTCCATTAAACTGCGATTCAAAAGGACTGGTGAATCTTGGAAAGTCATCTACATTCCGCTCAAGTTGAGAAGACACGCGTTCCAATGTAGAGTGTATTGTGACAGCGTGTCTCTTCAGCATGCACTATATCATTCTGTTTTTTTATTATAATTGAATTCTCTCAAGTTATATCCATTCAAAATACTACGATTTGATTTCTATGGTGATTGATTATGTGGTAATGATTTACATTTTGATAGCTTTTCTATTTTTGTAAATTTCAGCTGCCAATCGTATTTCAGCTTCAGGTAATCTTATTATATTCGAGAAGTAATGCATTGGGTTGATAATATTCATCTACATTATATGGCACTGAATGTATTTTTCAAATTATTGGTTGGTCTGAATTTTCCTAGGCATGTTTGGTGTGTTTCATTCAAATTTGTTACCGGAACATCATTCACTGTATATCAAATTTATTCACATATACCTTCAATGGAGTTAATTGAATATTTACTTTTAAAATGTGAAGTTTCCTTCGTTTTTAGTGCACAAACAGAATAATTTCGTTTGTATTTGTTTTTTGTTGTAAATCTCACTCAGTTTCAAGCATGAATGTTTTTCAAATCCGTTTAAAAATGATTTTGTTGTTGAAAATTTAATTTCCTTGCAAGTAATGAATGATCTTTCAATTGATTATATTGAGTGAGATTCAAGGGATGTATAAGTCTAAGATTGTGATAATATTCCTAATTTATTTTTATGGTTTGTTTGAAAGTTTTCCATGGTTGATTTAATTTTTGTCACCTATCACCTTTATATGTGTAGTAGGCCAATGTGTTTTAATACTGGTATATAAATTTATATTTATTCATCTATCACTATGCACTTATATAAAACCAAAATACGGGGTAGTCACTCTAATTTCATCTTAATATCCTAATTTCAAATGTAATAAAACAATACATATTGAGATAACACTACAAGGGATCACTTTTAATGGCAACTATTAAACCATCTACAAAAATAAATAATCAAACAATTCATAAATTATACTGGTTAGTCTTAGGCCGGTATTACACGATAATAGTTCATCATTTGAAAATTCGAAATCATATTTACATCTCTTTCCATATGATCAGATATGATCATAGAACTATTCTCGTGTAATACCTGCCTTAGTACAGTCTGTCCAAGCAAATAAGACACTCTGGCAAGATGGGAAAATGACTCCAGCTTGGTCAATATTTGTTCAAGAATCATAAATGTGGTCTTATTAGTAAATTAATATGTTTCCTACAATTTGAGATCAAATTGATAATTTTTGAACCAATATTGACTGACCTTGAGTCATTTTCCCATATTGCCAGAGGGTCTTCTCTGCTTGGACAGACTATAGTTGCATTGTATCCTTATCCCACCTTATCTTGGCTAACCTATCAGCAGAGAATGTCTAGTCACAGTGTGGCCATTGAGTGACATATTTTTTATTTGTTAGCTGGGTCAAATCTACCATACTTTACTGGTCAACTCTCATCAGATTTACATTGTAATGATACTTAAATCACATGCGGTAATGAGATATTTGATTCTTATCTTCACTTTACTTTTGCCAGTGATATTTTTGACAATTTGAAACTTTCGTACAAATTGAAGTTTGAAGAGACTAATTCAAACGTTGGTAAAGTAATAATTAATGTTATTTGTATTGGAATAATTTGGAGAATTAGTTTAATTTTGCCTGTAATTTACATTATTAGAATGCAAAAATTTGGCAAATGTATGGTATCTTGCAGAGAAAAAAATAAGCTTAGCAGTCTGTTATAGATGCTTCACACCAATGGCGACACTGTGAGTATACAGTCACTATAACCTCACCCAACTCAACCCAACCTTACCTCACCTTACCCAAACTAACTCGACCCAACCCAACCCAACCTCACCTTACCAAACCCAACTCCACCCAATCCAACCTCACCTCACTGTACCCAATCCAAACATAACCCAACCCAACTCCACCCAACCTAGAATTCACCTTACTTTACCCAACCTAACATAACCCAACCCAACCCAACCTCACCTTACCCAATCCAACATAACTCAACCCAACTTCACCCAACCTATAATTTACCTTTTGTTACCAAAACTAACATAACCCAACCTCAACTCACCTCACCTAATCCAATATAACCCCACCTAACTCCGCCTATCCTAGAATTCAACTATCCTTGCCAAACTCAACATAACCGAACCTGACATAACCCAACCTAACTCCGCCTATCCTAGAATTCAATCTCCTTACCCAACCTAACATAACCCAACCTGACATAATCGAACCTGACATAACCCAATCCAACCTACATCAACTCAACGTATCTCAACTCAACCTAGAATTCATATTTCCTTATCCAACCTTATTCAACTTAGCCTACAATTCACCTTTCCTTACCTAACCTAACTGAACCCAACCCAGTATTAATTTATCATTATAATTGAACTAATGATGTTTTGTTTCAGGTACAACCAGTCCACTGGAGCAGCGTGGCTCAACAACCGCCATACCAGAGGAGTTGACTCTCGACTATGCTGAGATCACATCAATTCCTCCTCTGCCACTGTGGACTCTGCTGGCTGCCGACAAAGAGTCTCTCACTAAAGTACAGGGCAGTGATGATCAAAAGGTCAGAACTCAGGTCATTTTGATCCTTAATCATGTGTTGAATAATTCATTTTGACCCTCATTTTTAAGAAGAACTGATTGTTTCTGCCCTCATTCATAAGAAAGAACGGCCCATTTCCATCCTTATTCATAAGTAGAACTGCTCATTTTGACTCTCATTCATGAGTAGAATCTCTCATTTCCACCCTTATTCATAAGTAGAACACTGCTCATTTTGACTCTCATTCATGAGTAGAATCTCTCATTTGCACCCTTATTTATAAGTAGAACAGCTTATTTTGACTCTCATTCTTAGGTAGCACTACTTGTTTTGACACTCATTCATATGTAGATCTACTTGTTTTGACCCTCACTCATAATTAGAACTGCTCATTTTGACCCTCATTCAAAAGTAGAACCTCTCATTTCGACTTCCTTTAATAGAACGCCCTGCCCTAATAATATGGCAACGTCGCACCGTAGTTAGAGCCTTTTCATATGAAAGCATTAAGTACAGGTACAAATCATGCATGTTGACTTGGTTTTTCTCTCTGAGCATAATTTCCATTTTTTTTTTTTTTTTGCTGCGGATGATGCCCACATAAGTATTCCAATTTACTTGTGCGTGGGTAATGGAGTGTGCGAGGGTGATTTATGAGGTGCATAAACGACCATGCCTCTGGTGGGATTCGAACCCACGACCGAGTAGCGCTAGCGGACTGAAGGTTGTAACGCCCCAGACCACTCGGCCAACCCGGCCGGCGAAAACCTTCATGAAACTCTTTGTATAGAATTCCTTTTGTGTTTTTTTTTTGTAATAGGCTGTGATAGAGATTAGCAAGAAAGATAAAGAATAGTCAGTTATTTATTAAAATAGCTTATGATTTGTAGCAAGTCAAATGTGATAACGCACACAAGAAATGCATCCATTAGAACAGCTGATTGGAAAATGATTTCAATGCTTTTAAATGAACCCATTTTTCTACTCTACATAGTTGTCAATTTTTAGCCCATGGCCTTATATTAAAGGAAGCTATGCTCTGATTCATAAGTAGAAAAGCTCATTTTATCACTCAATCACAGCTAGCAGCTGATCGTTTATGATTGAAGTAAATAATGACCAAAATTCCTAAGATTCATAGGATTCGATCACAGTCTTCCAGAGAAGATTTGAAGTCATTGGTACCAACTGCTTCGAAAGCAGTAATCATCTCTCATCATTAACATTCTCATCGCCCTTGCACATGCTTAGAGCACAATTCTGCCTCCCAAAAATATCATTCAAGTTTAACTGCTTCAAGGTAATCATTGTAGAACCATGATCTTTTATTTTTTATTAAAACTTATCTATTATCATATTCAAATATGACAAAAATATTGACTATTGCATACAACTCATCTGGGAAGGCGTTTTGCTTGGCAATATAATGTCACCCTCGTTTTTAACTTGAGTGAATACAATATAACTTGTAAGTAAACACTGTCTTTAAGCACTAGTTGACATACTACCGCTAGAGTAGAAAAAGTACAAATGATGATTTCTCAATGAACGGCTGATGCGAGTAAATTGAAATTTTCTGAGAGAGAGGAAGATAGCGAACAATAAAATGTTACTCTTATCAGCTGACTCACCCGCCAGTTTTTTTCTGTTAGAAAATTTTTGAGTAGTTGTGAATGTGATACTGTGGTTATCCATATTAAATGAAAAGATAAGATTTTGTCAAACCACTGATTTATTAAAAAAATCGAGATACCGGTTTCGGTTGTTACACTAGAGAGTGATAATGTTGATTACACAGTTTACCAGAGATTGATGATGGTGTTACAACCGGAACCGGTATCTCGAATTTTTTAATAAATCAGTGGTTTGACAACATCTAGTCTTTTCATTTAATCTGTTGGGAACTCTCTATCGTGAGTCCTTGGATGCTTTGCTGTTTCAGCTAATTTATTCCAAATGAGAAGACAATGTTAAACCACTGATTTATTTTAAAATCGAGACACCGGTTCCGGTCGCTCCTCCACCATTACTGTATAAATCTGTGGTAAACTCATTATTAGTGAGTAGACTGCCGAAGCTGAGAAGACATTCTTGCAAGATGTGAAAACAAGATGGTACAACAATTATAAATTTAATTTCAAATTGTAGAAAACATTCTGATCTACAATTTGTAATCAAATTTATAATTTTTTAACCAATATTGACCGAGCTGGAGACATTCTCCCATCTTATGTAGTAATACCACCAATACTGCATTACATCAGGTAGCGCAGTAATTTCTATAAATATATATTACTATACTGTATAGTAATAGACTACTTCAACAAAACTTTATATTGTCTGTCCAAGTAAAGAAGACATTCTGTCAAGATGGGAGAATGACTCTAGCTCGGTCAATATTTGTTCAAAAAGTATTGAAAAAAAATGGACTCGAATATTGTAGATCGGAATGTTTCTTCAATTTGCGACTAATTTTTCAAGTTTTGAATCAATATTGATTAAGCTGTACTTATTTTCTCATCTTGCCAGAATTCATTTATTTTCTATTATCAAGTTACTACATATACTTAATGGAAGGTTCAACAGGATTACTCCCAAAACTGTCCCTTTACTAATTTTCCATAATACAGGTAGCCTAAGTCAAAATATTGAGGTTATGACTATTTAGTTCATTTCATTTGACTTCAACAAATTTTCACTGACAAGAGAAAACTGAACAAACTTTGAATCTTATAAAGGATTATAATTTCTAAACAAGAATGATCAATAATTTAAATAACTTACTTTTACTTTAAATGAATTTTAAATTTTACTTTGCTTTGACACACAATATACTAGGTAGTATGACATAATAGTAGGTATAGTCTGTCCAAGCAAAGAAGACCCTCTGGCAAGATGGGAAAATGACTGAAGCTCGGTCAATTTTTGTTAAAAAATTATTAATTTGATCTCAAATTGGGGGAAACAATTTGATCTCAAATTGTAGGAAACAATTTGAACTACTATCAAGACCACATTTATAATAGGCCTACTAGAACAACTATTGATCAAGCTGGAGTAATTTTCCCATCTTGCCAGAGGGTCTTCTTTGCTTGGACAGACTATAGCTCATTATTTATCTGTAGTATTGATGCATTAAAACTTCTATATTGTGTTTTTACAATGAATGCATTTTTCGAATTTTTCCGAACAGGACTACAACGACTTGTTCGACGGCGGAACGGCGTTCGGCGACGAGTCACTCGACGATCTACTCGACGACGACGACGTCGACTCGCCGATGAAACGCGACCGTCGACAGTCGGCGTCCGGCGAAAAGCAGGCCACGTTGTCGCACTTCGGACCCAGACAGGTGAAAAACAAGTGTTTGTAGTAAAATGTTGTAAGGTAAAAGGGAGAAAAAATAATTTCACACATTCACCCTCCCTCCATGCCTTTTCAATTTTGAACCTTGTAACTTTTAATAGATAATTTCCTCCAATATGATAGTGTGCAGAAACAATACCAAACATATTCTCCAGACAATCTGGCATAATATCTTTGAGCCATTCAAGAATGAATACAAGACTTGAAAATTTTTCTATTTGCAATTCTCCTTGCCTCAATAGGTATGTTATTAAAAACCTTTGGACCATGAAATTAATAGTTTGGACACTTGAACGCAACTTCTTTGTTTCCGAAAAAAATTTCAATAAATTTTATTCTTCAATAAACAAAAGTACAAACATTTATTTTATTTATTTGTTGTTACAATTGCGACTTATATCAAGTATTTTAAGCAAAGGAGATAAGTGGATGATGATGTTTAGGCTACATAGTGAATGAATGATGATGGATGATGAATGTTTACATTACAATTTTAACTTTAAAAAACATTTTTCACTTGACAAAATCATGAATCTTGATTGAGTTCACTGTTAACAATGAAGATCTAATCAGAAACAGTAAATAAAAATGTTCAAAAACTTTGAGATTTTTGAATGAACTGGAAAATGTTTAGAGCAAAATAGAACCAAACTAACAAGAAGCCATTACATGGAACCACTGCAAAATTTATTCAAATATGTACTCTGAATACTGAGAAGATTCATGAGAAAGAAGAAATTAATTGAATCAGTTCACTGTAATAATTAGCTAGAAACTTGAAAATTATGGAATGGAATGTCACTGAAAACATTTTGATTTGAATTGATGTTTGCAGGGTCGGCTTTTGTCGCGTCTGTTAACACACACTCACCTGCCCGGCCTGTCCAGTCTGGACCAGATGCATTTGCTGGCTTTGGCCGACACTGTTTCCACTTGCAACACCGATTTTGCCGAGCGCTTTGCCATTGATGCTGCCAAAATAGCCATTGCCAAGGAGAATCTCACCGGAACCCCCGATGGCGAGGCCGCCTCTTCCGGTAAATCATCATCACCTGACATCTGTCTTATTCTATTTGTATTCTTCTATATTCTATTTCATACAGTATATTATTTCTATTTCTATTTCATCCGTATTTGAATTCTCTCCTATTCTATAGGGTGATTGAAAAATAGCGCCGATTGTAATGCATCAAATCAGGAGGGTTATTTTAACGAAAAACTTGAAATAAATACATTATTAATAATATGCTCATCTGACTCTCCAATTCAGTGTATGGAAAATGATGTCATACCTGTGTCATGTATAGTTATGGTCATGTTAAGGTTACATATTTTCATAAGGTAGCATATTTTCGCACCATTCAGTATACTCAGAATGTATTAACGATACACTCCACGGCGTAAATTGTGAACGATACTTAATTTAAAAAATGCTCCTGGTATATTTATTAAAAACTATTGAATTTGTCACAAAATAAACCTCACTTACTGTGTTATCAGTATACCAACTATACACTCATTATTCACGATCACTTGAAATACACATAATTTTCGCGTGTAATGGTAGGTCTTCTTCTATGCGAAACGGTCAGTCACAGTCGAACACCTGTAGCGAATCCCAGCTCTTGTCTTGAGCTGTGGTTGGCTGCAGTTTTTCGACTGCGACCAACTGTTTCGCATAGAAGAGCTCTTGTCTTAAGCTGTGATTGGCTACAGTCTGACTTGTATTGTCTCAAAACTCTTGTCTTGAGCAGTGATCGGCTACAGCTGTTCGACTGGTCGACTCTGTCGCATAGAAGAAGACCTACACGCATAGTATGCGCATAGTTTGTCGCATACACACGCGAAAAGTTTGTTATTTCGTGTCAAGTGATTGTGAATAGGGTATAGAATAATACCCATACCATAGTATCGAAATGGCGGGGAGTTTATCTTGTCAGTATACGATTTATCATGTTAATTGCAGACGACAAAATCTAGTTTATTTGTTTATTATTTGTTGTTACAATTGCGACTTATATAAAGTATTTTAAGCAAAGGTGATAAGTGGATGATGATGTTTAGGCTACGTAGTGAATAAATGATGATGGATGAAGAATGTTTACATTACAATTTTAACTTTGAAAAACACTTTTCACTTTACACAATCCTGAATTTTGATTGAGTTCACTGTTAACAATGAAGATCTGATCAGAAACACTAAAGAAAAATGTTCAAAAACTTTGGGATTTTTGAATGAACTGGAAAAATTTTAGAGCAAATAGTAGTGGAATACGAACAGCTGATCATGAATTTGTCGTCTGCAATTTACATGGGATTTCCTATTCCACTCCAAACATGTTAGGCCATCTTTTTTTAACGGTTGCGGTATTGATTTCTAGTCGGTATTGATTGTGTTATTAGAATAATTGCAATCTTCTTGCAGACTCGTTGGACGACTGCGGCCTACGTTTTCTGCTGGCAATGAAACACTACAGCTACCTGCTGCGATGCTTGCCGCTGGTGCAGCGCGCCAAGTTCCAGCGTCAGGGCGTGAGCAGCAACAACCTGGTGTGGGCGTTCCACTCGGAGAGCGAGGAGGAACTGCTGGCGCTGATTCCGTCCTACGCGAAGGGCACGCCCAAGTGGTCACAGCTCAAGGAGCTCGGAGTGGGATGGTGGCTAAGGAACTATACACTGCTCAGAACCTGTGTTGAAAAGGTAGAGTTCGCAGAAACAATGGGAAATAACTTTCTCTTTCTTGTTTTCTTGAAAATTTTTCTGTAAACCTTATCATAATTCAAGAATATTTTGTATGAATAATAAATTTTTGTTTATATCAGAAAAAACATAAAAGGTAACATATTTTCGATTTAAAAACTGAGAAATCAAACTGACCACTACATCCAGTAAATGTGGCGAGTGTTCAGTAAAAATTATCAAAAATAAAAAACAGATTGTGAGTATAATCTATTTACATTACAAAGTGAATACTGCCTGCAGCGCATCTTAATAAAATCATCCAAGATTCAAGATAAATACAGTAAAATCGTGACTCTATCTCTTATAGGCCTACTTTGGACTGTAAAATTTAGTACAAGCAATTCATTTATTTGGCAAAAGTATGACGGCTAGCAGGACAAATTTAATATCAATAATGTTTTATGGAGCGCTACACACCAATCGCCACACTTTAATTATACAATACAGTCTCCATGGAAGAGAATAATATTGATATTTAAAAGAGAATGAAAAGACAAGATGTTGTTAAACCACTGATTTTTTTAAAATCGAGATACCGGTTACGGTTGCTACACCATCATCAATCTTTGTTGAAATAAAACTCAGAGTAGAGAGCATCATGTTTGATTTTTCTTAGGGCTACTGTACTTATCAAAGTTTTCAATGAATGTAGATCTCAGTAAGTTGGCCTCTTTAAGAATAATTTCTATTTTAACATGACATGTTTCGACTTTTGTAACTTATCAGATGTATCATGCATGAGTATGAGTATGGATTATTAATTTTTTCGAATAAGTGAAATATTTTCAAGTTTTCAACTACGGTACTTCCTTTGGTGTACGTTTTTTAGTGCATTTTAAAAAGTGTTTTTTTAATAATGTTATTTTTGAATATGCAGGTGGCTAAAGCAGCCTACCAGGCGCACGAGGACCCTTTGGACGCGGCCATTTTCTATCTGGCGATGAAAAAGAAATCGCTGGTTTGGGGTCTGTTCCGTTCGAAACGCGACGAGCGCATGACAACCTTCTTCAGCAACGACTTCAAAGAGGAGCGTTGGCGTAAAGCAGCGCTAAAGAATGCGTTTGCCCTGCTCGGCAAGCAGCGCTTTGAGCATGCGGCTGCATTCTTTCTGTTGGCCGGTGCTCTCAGGGATGCCATCGAGGTTAGTGCGGTCATTCTAATCTCAATATCAGTTATAAAGGTTGTTTCAGGAGGAATTTGCAATACTTCTCAGGCTGATTCCTTGCACCATGTAAGAAAAAACGTTCCATGGCCATGGGATATATTTATTGGATGAGCGTTAGCGAGTTTCTACTTTTGACTTAACGCAGAAGTCGTTATCCGTCTGTTTGTTTGTATGTTCGATGATAACTTTCGAACGCCTTTATTAATCAACTTCAAATTCAGGAGACATATTCAGGGTAGATAGTACCTACGGTGAAATGTTGACATCATATTTGGGTTCTTCTATTACACGAATATTCGATTCAAATTAATACATGAATGAAATTTTGTATTTTGTGATGAATGGACATCACTCAAATATTTTTCATCAATATTACATTCAATATCACATATTTTCATCAATTACATCATTCAAGAAAGATTTTAGACTGATTGTTCGTTATTTAAATTAGTTTATCCTCCCGAGGGCATGATCGTGGAGTGACCATGAGGGCACACGTTCTAGCCTTAGACTCATCCATTTATATACCCCGAATTTTTGAAAGATTGTGAGCTTTTAAATTACGTTTTATTCATATTCCGATCTGAGAGATTGTGTAAGGAGAGACTGATGGCTGATGTAGGTTACAACTTGAAAGAGTAGTACCTTTATCAGTCAGGTATTTTTGTTACTTCAAATAATATTAATATTGAAGTCGCAAAGTGAGTGTCAAAAAGGGATTCACGTCAATAACGTAAAACCAATGTATTAGTTAAATGTTATTAAGTTGATATCAAAGTGAGTTACACCATTAAAATTTAATATTAGAAGCGAGTCCCCTAAATAATGCTATAATCAATCAAATGTAAATCTAAATGTTCTCTAAATAATTCGAATGTCCTTATTATCAATAATTATAATATATTTATCTACCACAAAAACATACAACATTTTATTAAACGTACACCCTTTTATAATATTTAGTTTCAAAACATTACAGTTTTTTAAAGTTCATTATATTTCAATTGATAAATCATGGTTTTTTTTATTCTTGAGAGTTGAAATTTGTGAGTATAGTGAAAGTGGACATTTTGGATAGACATATAACCTACATCTTAAACCTTCATCATCATCATTTATCATCACTCATTCATCCTTTGCTTAAAATACTTGGAAACCAAGTCGCAATTGTAAAGAAAGAATAAAGAAAGAAAAAAGAATACCTTACATATTTGGTGGTATAATTAATTTAATTCAAACGTTCCCTTATATAATTGAATATTCTCATTCCTCTAATGAATGTTATGAATTATTACTTGAATAAATTTATTTATTCACTACCATTCTTGCACTATTCAAGTAAGCTTACTCTTCCTCTAACAATTTGTTGCAGGTATGTCTGAACAAACTCGATGATCTTCAGTTGGCAATGGTGATTGCAAGGCTGTATGAGGGAGAAACAGCTGATACGCCCCCCAATGTAAAACGTCTCTTACACGAGGTTGGTGATAATTTCAATTTGAATTATCTATAATTTTCCTCTTTTGGGGGATTGGCTGTCGTTAGTAGAAATAGTCAGTAGTTTCCCGTCTCTGAAGGAATAGTAATTGTTGTATTATACTCTAACTGATTAAATTGATGTTATTCAGAGGTTATCTGCTCCGTCACTTGGTTACGGAAGCTAGCTTATGCTAACGGAGCTGGTTGAGAGGATCAATGTGCTAACCACACGCTACCTCTATCCTGGTTGATGATTATTCGAACCTCTGCTGTATAGTGGAGTGAATAATGAAAATGGCAAACAGCTGGTTAGCCTAAGCCCTCCATGGGCTGTTGAGCTATTTACATATTTGTCATTAGCTCTAGAAAATTAGACAAAAAATTGCTGCCCCACCAAAAGTTATTATATAATTTTAAAACGTGATATCAGAAAAATATCCTATTCACGATGTGAGTAGTAGTTTATGATAAAACTAATATTGAAATTATTGACTGGAGTGTCGTGAAAAATAGTTCAGAGTGAAATAAGAATAATCGATTCAATTATGGTGGCTCGTTCGAGTAAGTGATAACGCTCCAGTTTGATAACCAAATGTTCCGAGGTTCGATCCTCAGCCAGGGAACAGTTTTTGACCACATCACCATCACATAAATACAACCACCCTTTCGGAGGAGACGATAAAACGACTGCCTAAAGAGTTGTCGTTATCTCTCATCATCATCATCATCCCTCTCATTACCCACGCACAAGCCTAGGAGCCAATGTGGGCATCGCCCTCAGAAAATAAAAACCTAATTTGACTCTTTCGATCAAATTTCAACATTATCTGCCATTGAAAAATTCCATTCTTTATTTGTTTTGTGAAGGGAATTTATTTTAATTTGAATATTAGTCTACCATTAACTTACATTGATTTAAACCAACATTTTTGCAGGAGATCCTTGGCTGTGACGTGAATGGCGAAAACCAGTGCATGACTCAGGTGCATCCCGATCCGTTCCTTAGGTCGATGGCCTTGTGGATCCTCAAGGATTTCACTGGCAGTCTCAACACCCTGCTGCTGACCAATGTGGGCACGGCGCATGCGCACTACAACGATGAGGAGAAACAGGAGGGATCATCCGGTAACGTAATATTCTATTAAAAGAATATGGTTTATATATTCGATAAATAGAACATTTTTAGAAATCTTGTTTTACAAAATTTTAATTTTCCTTACGATTCTAAACATTGGATGCAAGCTTTCACACGTAGAAACGAACTCTGATAGAAACACATAGTGTCCAAATAGAATATAACTAATTCGTTAATAGCTCTTGTCTTAAGCTGTGATTGGCTACAGCTGTTTGACTGCGGCCGACCGTCAGGCCGTTTCGAATAAAAAAGACCTACTGTTACAAACATTTTGTAACAGTAGGCCTTTTTTATGCGAAACTATTAAAAATTTCTATTTAATAGTAATTGTCTATTGAAAATGGACAAATTGTTATGATTTGTGGCAAGTCAAATGTAGGAACGCACACAAGAAACGCATTGGTTGAAACAGCAGATTTAAAAATGATTTCAATGCTTTTAAATGGACCGACTTTCCAACTCTATACATTGTTGCCACTTTAAGGCCTTGGCCTTGTATCAAAACAAGCTATGATCTAATTGGTGAATCCACAATCCTTTGAAAACAATTAGCTGTAAATGTTGTTTATGAGACACGGTTAAGAATTTGAATTTTGCTGAGAAATTCATTCGATCAATCTATTTCTTCTCAATTATTATATTTCAAGCAAGGTTTTCATATCCATTCATTTATTTCATATCTATTTCTTATCAATTGAAGTATTTTCAAGCAACATTTATATAATTTCCATTTACTTGTTTCTTTTTGCAGCTAATCCGAACGTGTTCAATTTCTACGTGTATTTGCGCACGCATCCACTGTTGATACGTCACTATTTGGCATCGACCTACCAGGATAAGAAGAAGCACACTGTGGTGCTATCCGGATTCAGCTATGGCGCTGACACAAAAACATCCAACTCGGATCGACAGGTGGGAACAACTTTTACTCTCGAATAGTTGTCTAGTTTCAAATTCAAATTCTTTATTTACATAAATTTTGTACAAGAGAAATGCATCAACAATTATTTATTGTCATGACTATAAGTATATACCGCCACTATAAGTTTATAAGTAATAATAATTTCATTTCCTTAAAAAACAAACAAAAATGAACAAAAAAGCAAGCAAATGTAATACAATTTAAATTCAGTTACTGTTTAAAGAATTAAAGAATAAAGTTTTATCATTATTTTTTGGAAATTAACCTACTCAACTATGGGAAACCCATGTGCTAGAGTAGGTGTTAATTTTGGGTGGGGGTGCGAATACTTTGGGTAAGTGAGCTCACATACTGTTAGAAATTATATTTTCTATATGATGTCTTCCAGTTGTTATAATCCACTTTTTAACTATACTTAGTTTTTACTATTCTTCAATATTATACTTTCCACTATACTTTTCAAGTATACAGAGTGTTTCATTAAGGACGCAACCCAATGTCAAGTACGGTACATGTCAAATTTATTACACTTATACACATCATACACATTACTTATACACTTACATTTATTACAGATATTACACTTTATACGACTTATTTTTTACAAAATACAAATTATGGTGTAAATTGTATCCATGAATTTTCCACTTTAATTAAAATTCAAAAAATCACTTAAAAATGGAAATACAACTTTACAGTTGATGTTGGTTACTATAGTTTCGACCTGTTGTGTGGTCATCTTCAGACTGAACAGTAAACTCTGTTCAAGGTTACATTTGTGGCAACTTTTCTTAAAGTTTATTCGCTAATGTTTGAAATCTTGGTTTCAATATTTGCTTATAATTCAGAAATTGTATGAGGATTAGTTTTGTAAACTATTCTTTTTATTTATTTACAATTACACATAGCATCAAATTTTGTGATCACTCGAATGACAGTTGACATGTCAGTTGTAATACAAATGCCTTAAACTATCTTATATTTACTGTACGCTAAGCACTCAATATCAGATATGTTTTAAGAAAAGCTAAGATTTTAAACTACTATTAAGTATAGTTATTCATTTTTATTATGTATTAGTTTTGATATTAATTTTAAATTGATCATGAATTTTACCTTTAATTAATTTCCCTTTACAACTTTTCAGTTGATGTTGGAAGTGATGTCCTGCAAGTTCAGTACAAATTCGCACTCTTTTAATTACATTTGTGGCAACTTTTCTTAAAGTTTATTCGCTAATGTTTGAAATCTTGGTTTCAATATTTGCTTATAATTCAGAAATTGTATAAGGATTAGTTTTGTGAACTATTCTTTTCAAATAACCCCATAACAAAGAGTCAGCTGGTGTAAGATCTGGGGATCTTGTAGGCTACAAATCCTTTGAAACAAACCATTGCTGACACAACGCAACGAAACGACGAAGGAAACAGTAATAATGTAATGACAGACTAGCTCATTGTAACTCTCAAAGTCATTTGGCCTTGAATACACTGTTGCCAACATACATGTTTAGGGAACTAATATTTACCCATGTATTACTACCACATTTGTACACTTAGGGTTGCGTCCTTAATGAAACATCCTGTATTACGCTACTGGTGTGGAAGAAATCGTTTTTTGGCGTTCAGTTTTTTTTCTTGAGGGGGTACCTAATGAAAAAAACGTAAGTTTAGTCTGTCCAAGCAAAGAAGACATCCTGGCAATATGGGGAGAATGAATGATGGGGTGCAATAATCTTACTCAATCTTATTTGCGTACAGTTTCATTAGTTAGATTTGGTACTCTAGCTTGTCCAATCAAATAAGACATTCTGGCATGATGGAAAATGACTCCAGCTGGGTCATTTGTTAAAAAATAATGAATTTGTTTTCAAATTGTAGGAAACATTCTGATCTACAGTTTGTGACTAAATTAGTAATGATTGAACTGATATTGATCGAGCTGGAGTAGTTTTTCCATTTTGCCAGAATGTCTTATTTGATTTGATAGACTATAGTACCACATCCAACTAATGAAAAAAAGACAATACGATTGAGTGGGACTATTGGCCCCTCAATAGAAGGCCTAATAAAATGATAGCATTGCACCGTAGATACAATCCACCCCTATGATAGCATTGAGTCCAGTTACAAATCAAGCATGTTGACTTAGTTTTCATCTCTTTTGAGCACAATATTTTCATAAAATATGATCATGAAACTTTTCTTTTAGAATTCATCTTGTGTTTTCAGTACTGGATTACAATAGAAATAGCTTAAAATATTAATAATAGAGAACTATGTCTTGAGATAGCTATGATTTGTTGCAAGAGAAATTTAAGAACCCACAGAAGAAACGCATCCGTTAAAACAGCTGATTGAAAAATCACCCCAATGCTTTCAAATGGACCGATTTTTCTACTCTTCATTGTTGCTGATGATGATGATTATGAAAGAAAAGAATACGTTTTTTGATCAGTTTCATTCAATGAATCTCGCCTGCTATTTAGTACATTGGTCAATATTTGCAGTGCAGAAGTCCTTTTTCTATTTATATAGCAATAATTTGAGATTCGAATTAATTATAATTACTACATTGTTGCCACTATATCACCATAATCTTTTTTAAGGTGGCTCTGGTTATGGTAGAATACATTCAATTCATCGTGCCTATTCTATTTGATTCAATCAGAGTTTTTTAGACTGTGTTCTTTTTTGTCGCCAACAGTTGCTGCTAGAAGACTCGATCACCCCGCTGGAGCGTCAGCTGTACTTCACGACGGCGCATGCGCACTTCAAGGCCGGCTGTCCTGCTCTGGCGTTGGAGGTGCTGTCCAAGCTGCCCACAAAGGTCCTCGATGATACCACAAGTAAGTCCACAAACATAACCTCACTTTTCATCAGATTGATATCAGCTGTGTATAAAGCCTATTCAAATACAAAATTTTTTCTGGGGGTGATGCCCACATGTGCTTTTTACCCTTTCACGATCACTTGAGATGAAATAAAACTTTTGGCATGTGTGTGTGTAAGTTTGGGGTGGCTGCCTTGGCCACGAGAAACCTTAACCTATAAACGATGTAGCGTAGACACATCACAGCATTGGCAATTTAAAAAAAATACTATTTTTTAAAAAATCTCAATGGCGGAACCATTGTTATCTCGGTAACAAAGCGTTTTTGGGGGTTTGTCCAATGGAACTTTTTTGTCCACTTGGTGTAAGGAATCAGCCTGAAAAGTATTGCACAGTCCTCCTGAAACATCCTGTATAGAGTGGGTAAGTAGGTCCATTTAAAAGCATTAAAATCATTTTTCAATCAGCTGTTTAAACGGATGCGTTTCTTGTGTGCGCTCTCACATTAAACTTGCTACAGATCATAGCTACCTCAATTATTGTCTATTTTTTATCTTCTCTGCTAATCCCCATCACAGCCCAGTACAGAAAACATTTCATTTTCCTATTTCATGAGAATTATGCTCAAAAGAGAGAAAACCCAAGTCAATATGAATGATTTGTAACTGTGCTTAATGCTTTCATATTGGTAGACTAGGTATTCACGGTGCAACGTATTAGGGCAGAGCCTTCTATTAAATGCAGCTATGGTATGTGTCGTTGATTTTTCTCGTCAGGACTGTGTCGGAGGATTACACGATAATAGTTCTATGATCATATCTGATTATATGGAAAGAAATGAAAATACGAAATCATACTTTTATTTCCTTCCATATGCTCATAGAGCAGTTCTATGATAGTTACTATTACATAGCTTCCTTTAATAGAAGGCCCTGCCCTAATAATATGGCAACGTCGCACCGTAGACACAGTCTTTTCATATGAAAGCATTAAGTACAGATACAAATCATGCATGTTGACTAGGTTTTTCTCTCTTTGAGTATAATTTCCATGAAAAACCTTCATGAAACTCTTCATATAAAATTCATTTTGTGATTTTTGTAATATGTTGTGATAGAGGTTAGCAAGAAAGATTAAGAATAGACAGTTATTTATTAAAATAGCTTATGAATGGATTATGCTATACAACAGGTTCCGAACCACCGGGAAGCGATTTTTGAGGCTCATGAATTGAATTCAGAGGAACCGCTCACCAGTACAACAGTGGTGGCAGAGGCACGTCGCTTATCTAATCTCACCGATTAGACGCTCTCTACCACTGAGACAAACCGCTTCCCATATTATTTCAATTATTTTTATTCATGCATAGATAAAAATGTATGAATAAAAATAATTGAAAAAGGGCACTGTGATTAACATTTAATACAGTAATAAATTATCCCTAAGATAAAGGAAACATTAACTATTATCGTGTAATACCGGCCGTATCATTGCTATGGTTTGTCATCCCAACAGTAGCAGCCCTGCTTGTTTACGTTGTGTGTTTGTTTATCTCGTCTCAAGTCATTGTGAATGAGGTATAAGCATGTGCTTGGAGTGGATAATGATATTATATAGGTTATGATGAGAGATGACGACTGCTATTTCAGCAGTCGAGGCCGCCGGCTTCACTTCTCCAGAAGACGTGATGGCTGTATCTGTGTTCAAAATTAGTTTCCCGGTCAAGAATCGAACTTGAATCTCGGAACCTCTGATTATCACTTACTCCAACATACCACTCCAAATACAATATTGTTTGTTTTCTGAGGGTGAAGCTCACATGAGGTCATAGGCTTGTGCTTGGGTAATGAGAAGGATGATGATGAGAGGTGACGACTTTACAAGTACTTTTTAGGTAGTCGTGACCGACAGCTTGTCGACTCCCCCGTCTCCTCCGGGGTGGCCGTATTTATGTGAGTGTGTTGTGGACAAATAATTGTTTTCCGGTCGAGACTCGAACCCGGGTCCTCTTCGTTATTAGACCGGCGCGTTATTACTTACTTCAACAAGCCGTCCCAAATAATTATCAAATACACTTTGAACTTAGGGTTATTTAAAATAATTGAAGTTTTAAAAAAGGGTATTTGATTTTTTCATTTTATTTATAAATTAACAAATACAATATGAAGGAAATGGAAAAAAACGTACGTTAGCCAAAAACTTAATTTATTCCAATTAAGTTGTGAATGAACGAATTCAGGTTATTTATATTCTCTATATTACAGAGACTTCATACTCACAGAGTAGTCGTTGGCACAGTTTAAAAGGCATGGATAACTTCAAAAATCATAATATATAAGCTTAAAAATCAATCATTTAAGCTTTTGTTATGATCTTCTTTAAAAAAAATCATTCACCGAGTAATTAAAAATCTATTTTTATTCCCAATGTAATATTGCGTGATAAGTAGATGAAAAGTTTTTTATCAATTTTCTTAACAAACTTCTTGCGTGACCTCTATATCAGACAGAAAACGTATTTGGTTGATTGTATTTTCATTTTTAATGTATTATTCCTCTGAGATACTTGAATTTTTCCAAGCTCGTAGTGTTTTATTTATAATTTAATCAATATAATGCATGTTAGGGCAGTTCACAACACTTTTATGAATGGGAATTGTGAGTTAACCAACCAAAACTGCTTTCATTCCAAATCCATACCATAAACAGACCAGATGCTATTCTATGTTGATGCTTTTGGTAGATCACAGAAGACCGTGTGAACAAAATAATGATTCAATTTTGAATTGTATGGATAGATTTATTATTAAGAATTAGATAGTTGAGTCTTCTTAATTTCGACAGTGTGTCTTCTCGTATTTGGGGTACTTGTACTTGTAACAATAGTCTTGGTGTACTTTTACCTGGCGTTCTTGTAATTGTTTCATTAGTTTTGGTGTAAACTTACCTGTACCTGGTGTGTAAGTTCTACTTGATGTACTTGTACTTGGCACATTTATATTAGTGTGCTTGTACTGCCCATCAATCTAATTCGACTTAAGAAAATTGGAATTTTTCAACCTACTGTTAATTGATTCTTTTTTGAAAATTCCCATCTCACAAAAATCTAATAAGAACAAATCAATCTGAGTTGAAAAGGTCAATAAAAAAACACTGTTTTCATGATATCAATAATAACCGTTTTAATAGTTGGAGTTACAATAGTCGAATAAATAATGGAATGATCGAATTGGATTGAAATACCTTACATGAACTCTATGGATAATAAGTTTCAAATGGAAGATAAACATTTATGAATATCAAATACTGAATCATTCTTATCACAAATACTGAAAGATAGTGGTTTATAATAGGTCCTCACAAAAACATTCCAGCGTTTGTATGAGTAATTAGGTTGATAAAAATATATTTATTTCTCATTACATTGGGTTCACAAAATGTAACTGTAATTGATTTTTGTTCAAAATCCTCAAACAGCAACAAAAATTAATAGCCTACTCATTTCCTGGAGGGTTGAATCATATAATCTTGAAATGCATTTAAAATTATTAATAAATATTTCACTTTCTCTACGAATAATTGTTCTTTCTCAAGTAATAGTTTCTAAGACTATATCACGAAGTTTAGTACATCTGTAAGCCTTTACACACCATTTGAAATTTTATACTTAATTTTAGTTGAATAACATTCCTAAATATAATCCTTTTGAAGGAATTAGATTTGAAAATATCACAAATAATCAAATTACAATCCAATATTGTTTGTACGTTCAATATTACTTCTTCAAATTATTCACATCACTTTCCTTTCACAATGTGGATTTGTTCAATTATCTTTGTTGTGGAAAGTAAAATGTATCATCCAACTCAAATTTTAAAGGTGTAATTTAGAATGAACACTTCCCAATGGAATGTTTCAGAGGAAAACAATTGCAATAATTGAATAAACTTGATACAGAAAAAAATTAATGTTTCCATATGAATATTATCTGTTTTGAAATAATTATCTATATTTAATATTATTGTTGCTGTAAACTTAATTTTTCGATTTTCCATTCACTGTAAAACAGTTAAATTTTATATATATTCCATTTTCCTCGTAAATTCAAACTTGAATTCCAATAAAACATCTTCCCTATTGAATACATTACGTTGAACCTTGTACAAAATTTGATTAACAATATCACATCAATTTTCTATTAAAATTTCAGATTTTTCACTATGATAACAGGGCTACTAATGTGTAATGAATGAATGAAATAATCACAGTAAATTGAAATAGTATAAAACAATAAAATAAGATTTAAATATATTTTTAAACGATTTTTAAGGGTACTGTGATTTATTATAAATTTCAGATAGGCACTATTCTTGGCTACTTTATCAATGTTTTCTGTTGAAAATAATAATCACAGTACCCTTTTTAAATTACTTTTTTATTAATATAATTTAAAAATGTTACTGTGATTATTATGTTTAATAGAAAACATTTCAGATCTTCTATATATCATGTTTTTTATTCAGATGAGTACATCTGCATAATACATCAATTTTTTTTCTTATACCAAAGAGGTTACAGAGCTTTCTTGTATTTAATAGTTTTTTTTAATATGGAAAAAGGAACACGCACTAAATATAAGGGTGATGAGATTTTTCGGTTTTTCTCAAAGTGTAACAAAAAGTAATATCATAGATATATGAAATAGGTAGATTAATAACTAACAGGTGATTGATAAAATACACGAATTCAATTGATCTATTTATAAACGTACTATCAAGAAATAAACTTCTTTGCAATCCATTTTTCGTGTATTACAGGTCTCATAAAACAGTCAATTGGTTTACAAAACTCATAAAACAGTCATCAGGTGTTACTTTGAACAACGTTTTTGTCGTTCATCGGATAGCTGCAATTATATTTTTGTTAGAGTATACCGTATACTCAATGTTTACCTTATATTCAGTTCTTATAATTTTGTCAGAGGTTTTAGAAAGCATTCATTACTGGATTGACGGTATCACAGAATATAGCAGATGTCAGCTAAGTTGGCGAATGTCTGTTATTAATGCTCAACTCTGTCAGAACAGTGTGAAAGCGGTCTGCAAGACCGTTTAGCTGAGGCTGGTCTCGGTTCGATACTATGCTCTCGCATAACCATCTATCATTTCTGAATGATAGAAGGTTATGGCTCTCGCAGTCAATTGTACTGACCGTCTTGAGCATGAATAAAATCAATAAAATTATAGTTTGTCCAAGCAAAGAAGACAATCGGGCAAGATGAGGAAATGACTCCAGCTCGGTCAATATTGGTTGAAAAATTATAAATTTGGCCTCAAATAATAATGTTTCCTACAATTTGAGACTAAATTCATAATTTTTGAAACAATATTGACCGAGTTGGAGTCACTTTTCTATTTGGCCAGAATGTCTTCTCTGTTTGGATGGTCTATATCTATAGCTAACTGCCATCAACTATAATACTAAACACATTTTTATTTCCTAGTTGAAATTTTTTCACAACAGTTGTTTGAACTTCCTAGTACAGTCTTGATTTGAGACAAAGAATAGGCAAATCTTGGTTCTCATGCTTGATAGCTTCCCATTTGCATGTTCCAACCCAGAAGTTGTCTGCACTTTAATATTTTCAGACTGGAATCATTCGAAAAACAGGTTTCTCAATCCAAGGTTAAGCCGGCAAACGTAGACGTCTCTATTTTGTCTACTTCGTTGCTTTTCTTCGTCTTCTCCTCTTCTTCGCTATCTACTTCGCTCTTGTTCTTCTTCTTGTTTTTGTCGTTGATTCGTTTCGACTCGTCACAGCACATATTCTCTTGCAAAATTAGTAGGTCTCTGATTTTCAACATTTTCTCTCGTTGACTTTCTGCAAAAACAAAACAAAAATTTAGGAAATTTTTCAAGTCTTTTACGTTTTTTTACTCACCATCATAGGTAAGGAAAGTTCTGGTTATTGAGATAGAGGTAACCAAATTATTTTCAAACCTGGAAAGTCCTTGATAACCCCAATTTCAAATCTTGAAAGTTCTTGTTATCCAAATTTCAAATCTGGAAAGTAATCGATACGAGAATGGATTTATAGTCCGACCAAGCAAAGAAGAGCCTCTGGCAAGATGGAAAAATGACTCCAGCTTGGTCAATATTTTTTGAAGAATTATAAATGTGGTCTTAATAGTAGATCAAATCGTTCCCTACAATTTGAGATCAAATTGACATTTTTTAAATCAATATTGACCAAGCTGGAGTCATTTTCACATCATGCAAGAGGCTCTTCTTTGCTTGGTCAGACTATACTATGACTGACTTTCCGGAAAGTCAAATCCAACACTGGAACATCTCTTGACCATTGCTTGCCCTTTCAACTATTATGGATAATGTTGAATGCACTGTTAATATTGTGATCAAACAATAAATTGTGAATAATATTCAAGTTAAAAAAAAACTTGAGTAAACGATCTAAGATTCAAGAAACTTGCTAACTAAGTTGGCAATAAAAACACAGGAAATTATGTTCCATGTTTATAAATTCAAACAGAAAAGACAACTTTCAGGTAGAGCAACAACAGATTTAAAATAAATAATTTACTTTTTCCGAATTTGGTTCGCTGTTTTAAAACGAATTTCATCATTTTGAAAATTATAGTCAAATTAAATCTATTCAAGTTTCATTTTAGACGCATTTCCACAACTTCAACCGAGTTCACTGTTATTCTAATGCTTCTGTAGGTAGTCGAGTTGTTTCAATTTTACTAACCAGACTTCGTAACTTTTAAAAAATTGACTCTTTCTTTATTATCACAAGTACAACAAGCATGAAGTTTTCAATATTATTGTTTAGCTGAGTTGTTTATAATTTCAATCAAGATCAATGGGAAGTTTTTAATACTGTTAGAATAAGTGTATGAAAATTTTAGTATTTTTGCAGGTGTATTAAAATGAAATCTTACTTGTTAATTCAGCTAGAGAAGGTCCATCCCCACCATAGTCCGAGGGTACAATTTCTTTTGGAATATCCTTGAAGTATTCATCAGCTACTGTATGCACACTGAGCTGTAAAAATAATGATTTTCAAAATTAGTTAACTTAAGGTTGAGTGGTAGATAGGACTTCCTAGTCCTAACTCCGCCTAATAAAGGATATTTTCATTTCATTTCAAAGCTGTAGGTAATACTTGAATAATACACTTCATACACTTACATAATTCTCATTTGAAAGTGGAGTCTCATCTCAACTAATACAAGATTTTCTTCAAGTTGGAATCGTTTCAATCGAAAGATGAAAATTTCCCATTAGAAGTTGAAAAATATTTTGAATTTTTTATGGTGATGGTGATACTGTGCTCGCGATATTTATGTTCTATAAAGTTTACTGAATGTTCATATATTTTAAATAAATTATGAGGTACAGGTTTTGCTCGTTACATAACCACCACTAAAAACAAAAACAACTTTTTGAAAATATGTGTCAAGGTTCTCGTTTGTTTTATATTTCTAGTTATTGAGTTGTATTGATATTTCCTCTCCATTGAAATTCATACTAATCTGTTATCATTTGAAATAGTGAAGGCTTACAACATTCTTCAAGAATATGCAACGTTTTCGAGAATATTTCATACTTTTTGTTTTGATAGTCTTGATGGAAGTTTTTTTGTATAGTTTCCACCGCATTTTAATCAGTTGACATGAACTCTCTTGTCGATTTCCAATTTCAAATTTTCTCGCATCTCATTATCCAACCTTTTGAAAACGGAGCTAATTAAATCATTTGAAAATTACTCTAATGAGTCGAAACATGTTATGCTCAAATAGAACTTATTTAAAAGGGTACTGTGGTTATTATTCTAAACAAAAAACATTGATAAAGTAACTCTAAGAAAAATAAAATACTAATTAAATCACATTGTTAATCAAATTAATTGATTAAATTAGGTAACTTAACTAATTAAACTAGGCTTTTGTCGCTTTCCAATTTTAAACTTTTTTCTCATTTCATCGTCCAAATGTTATAACATGAAGAGCTAAGCGAATCATGACAAATCTAATACTCAACTTGAACTCAATTCAGTTGAGTTAAATGAAATAGATTTCTATAACAAGTCCAATTGATATTTGTTGGGCTACCTCTTCTATAATTAATTGAGCAGATTTGGATGAATTGACTTATTAAAAAAAATATATCACTCACCATTTTCATCACTTCCTGATTCAAGAATGGTTTAAGCCAACTAATCAGCTTCTTTATAACAATACTCGAATTTATAAACCTTTATTCCGGTAACTCTGATGTTTGAGGCATTCTGAAAAAAATGGAAAAAATTAGATCAAGTCAAATTCCATATTATGAAACGCTCGTTAATCGAATGGATTAACGTTAATGGATAAGTTTTCTGAAGTGCTGTGTCATCATAGAAAATTCATAATTCAATTGCTAAACAAATGAAAAGTTTTGAAGAATATCAGGATTTTAAGAAGACAAAACAGTCGAAAAATTTGTTGAAAAATTGCTGTTTTAATGAATAGAATTATGAGGTTTGGATGACTTTTATACTAAAAAGTAATCGAACATTTCCCCTCCACAATTCAATTAAGCTTAAAAAAATGCTAATAAATTTGAAATACTGGTCAACAATCCCATTAATATCCATTTGAAGTTGGAAATTTACGTTTATAACGTATTTATCTTGATAATTATTGAAATCACTATCTTTCTATCAGTTCAATCAGATTTCTCAGCTAGTAAGATTTCTTTTTAAATATTCTCTTGGGGCCGCCACAAAATAATAAAATTGAAACCATATAAATAGCAAAATAATAAAAGCCATATCAATATTTCTTACGGTTGCTAAATTGAATTTGACTTTTGTGGGAGGGGTTTGCTGATATACAGAGTGTTCCAAAAAAACTGATTCGGATACCACCACGGTGTTCTTCGAGCTGTAACAATAATGTTACAAAAATACAAACAGAAAATGTCGAATTCTCCTTAGTTTTCCTGTTATCCACCATTTTTTATGATTTTCCATCATATTTCGATAATGGATGCGTGGACACTATCCTATGAAATTTGGTATAGTTCAAGAAAAAAATTGGCAAAATTGGCCTAAAAGTTAAAGTATAGGTATGAAGTCTTCAAAATAGTTATTTCGAAAATTTTCTATATTTGAAAATTTAAAAATGGCGGCCGACTGAAATTTTAATTTTGAGTATACTCTTGAAAATAATGATTCCATAAAATTATGTGCAATTGAGTTACAAAAATGTAGAGATTCAAATTCTGAATATTTGATTGAAATATTTTGTTTGAATTGCTGACCTGTCCGAACGCGATGTAGTTCTTGACCTGGTTGAGAGGGTTTTTGAATAGGTGCGACATGCCGAACCCGTCGGCGTCATAGACGATGGTGAAGCCGGGTCGGATGCCTTCCTCCAGCTGACACAGAAAGACGGTCATCATGATCCATTTGATGCATTCGCTAAACACGTACTGCGAGGCTGGCATGTTGTCCAGTTTGCACAAGATCACTTGGTTTCCGTCGTTGTCCAGACCCGGTAACAGTACTATATGTCTGGAAAAAGAGAAAATAATGAATATTACATTAATGAGAGATATGATGAGACATATTTCGAGACTGGGTGACAGCAACATGTACCTAATAACGAACATGTACCTGAAAGAAATAATGTTACATTTCATTAATGAAATTAATGAGAAATATCAAAACAAACAAGAAAACACAACACAAAAAAGTAACAAATCTTTTTTGCCATACTCGTATGTAATACACAACTTTCCAAGCTAGATTTGCGTTTGGAAAATTGGAGAATCAAAGATCAGCTGTTCTGAATGCGGGAATTTGATGATTAAATTCAAATTTGATTTAAATTAAATTAAATTATAATTTATAAATAAAAATTGAATTAAATTGATTAAATTTGAATTTTGATGATTATTACAGCACTAATCATCATCACGATGATAATTACAGCACTGAAAATCTAGTCCAGCTGTTTTTCCGAATTCCGATGTATGAATTAACGAGTCGAACGAGCCGCCATGTCAGTTTTACTGTGTGCTTTGTGCTAGATATTGTGTTGAGGTTATGTTGGCTTCAGTTAATGTACAGTATTGAGTTGTTTGAGGTTTTAATAAATCTTTCTCAGAATAGTATGACGAGAATAAATGTACATAATTCATGTGGGAAGGTTTACAAACTCATCATTATTTTCCAAACTCGCCTAACGGCTCGTTTAGAGAACATATATTTGTATGTAGAAACGCCTTTCCCACACTAATTATGTAATATACTATTACAGTTTTCCTTTTAAAAAAAAATAACTTCAAATTTTCAAATGAAAAAAATGATAATACTAGAGGAAGAAAAAACTCATAATTGTTGAGCGAAATAAAATTACTACTAGAATAAAAACAAATATTTTCGTATGATGAGATATATTTCAAGACTAGGTATTAGAACTATGTAACCTGGAAAAAGGAGAAATAATGCTTTATTTCATTAATGAGAAATTGATATGATGAGATATATTTCACACCGTCGGCCAGTTGCATGAAAGCCTGTTATGTAGGCTACAGTAGATCATCTCCTCTAAGAAAATGCCCATCAGGTTAACCAAGGATGGAAAATTTTCTGCTGCGAAGGTATCTATACCGGAAGGTATTTATACAGCTGCACAAATAATTATCTCTCACTGTATATACAGGGTGTTTCAGAACTCCCTACCAGTATTCTAGGACATTGTTTGTCCTGGGAAAGAAACATAATAATCTAAATATAATTTCAAAAACTGTCCGAAAGTCCTCAATTAGTCACACAGCTGCCATTTTTGTTTTCACATTTTCTTAAATTTTCCATTATAGTTTTGTAGCGGCAGTGAGATGGTACTTCAATGTACAGTTCTAGATGTTAAATTCTTATGTAAAATTGGTTGCATGAAATCAGTCAGAATTAGTTTGTAACTTTAATGGTTATCGAGATAATGAGGAAAAACGCTGAAATACTAAATTTTTCAACCTCAAATAGGATACCTTATTATTGACCGATTTTTTTGAGTTATGTAATTATTTAGAAAATTACATTTTATTATGTTATCTTTCAACTGGAGTTCTGTGTCTCAAATTTAATTTGGTTATCTTTTAACTGGCATTGTGTGTTTGAAACTTGTTGAAAAAACTTTTTGTAGTAGAGTATATATCTATAATAATTTATAATAAATCAAATATTCATTTATTTTGACACTTGAGCAATACAATTTATCAAAAGAAACAAGTTTTATAAGATAATGTAAGTATAAAAAGGTTTATCAATAATGTTTCATATACAGAAATACCAAAATCTAATAAGTGGAGATTGGGGTATAGCAATGAAAAATTCTAAATATCTATTACTTTCGACCCAGTAAATAGTACGAATGTAAGGAAATAAATTTATTATTGAAAAAATAATAATATTTATGAAAATATTATTGTAAAGGACTCACAGATTTTCTCCAACATCAGCTACGCTAGGTGAATTGACGTCCCAATTTTTCGAGAATTCTGGCATAGACGATTTGTAAGTGTAGCACGTTTCAATGGTTCGTTTCGTTTGTTCGATATTGAAATAGCAGGCGTAAATGAACTGACCAATTACTTCATCTGTAAAATAAATGTTTGCTTAGTTCGATAAATAGAGTACCTACATCAATTTGAAAAAATAACGGATTGATAATTTTTCCTACAGAGACTGTCTTCTCACAGTGTGGGCATAGTGGGGCACACTTTTGATTGGTTAGCTCATGGGTTGAATCCACCATACTTTTGCCTACTCTCATTAGATTATCAATCAATCAATCAATCAATCTTTATTCATCCGAAAGTACTACATTTGGGTGAGAGCAACAGGCTCATGATCTAAACTGCGCCTCTACCAATTTATAATACAGTTCAAAACCAGGTTAATTTTGCACACTAACGAATTTTAATAAATTATAAAATACTCAATATTGAACTTTTCCACTTACAATAATATTTAAAACTTTGATATCATTAAAATGATACTCATTCATGTTGTTTCGAGATATTCGCCAACTTTTATACTTTCCATTTGCCAGTGTTATTACTAATCAATTTAGAGCTTTCAAAGCAAAATAAAGATATAGTCTGTACAAGCAAGGAAGACCTCCCTGGCAAGATGAGAAAATGACTCAAACTCGGTCAATATTGGTTCAAAAATTATCAATTTGATCTCAAATTGTAGGAAACAATTTGATCTACTATTAATACCACATTTATAATTCTTGAACCAATATTGACCAATCTGGAGTAATTTTCCTATCTTGCCAGAGGGTCTTATTTGCTTGGACAAACTATAGGCCTAACATTATTTAAATGATGAAGAAGTTATTTTCAATGTTATGTCGATTAATAGATTTTTGAAAATGAGTGAATGAGTGCAGGTTTGATCGTAATCCCACATAACAATTCAAAACTCAACCAAAATTATGCTGGCTCACTAATAACTACACAAGACTTCTTAAGAAATTAATCACAAGTTGCATAGAAAACAGGTTGAAATTGAATAGTTTGTGTGAGTATATCGCATCAGATATAATTCCCGGTTATAAAATGTAAGAATAATTTCTTAAATGTAAGAATCTTTCATAGAAATGAAGCCTTACTTACCATCGATTGTTGGTAAATGTGGTTGTGACTTCATCCATTGTCTAATAGTTTGTACATCTTCGATTTTCAAATCAGGGTACCTTTTCACCTCCTCTTGTATCTTTACTTGCCAAGGAAACATTTTTTGCCTGCAGTCATCTGAAACAAATTGAAAGTGCCGGTAATTTGCAACTACAGTATAACATTTTGGAAGATTGTAACTTATTTAGCAACATGATAAATATAATAAATCAGAGTAAGTGAAATAAGTTTATTTTTCTCTCAACACAATTGATATAATTTCACTTTAGCAGGAGAAGTGATGGAAAAGTGATTTAAAAAAAACAAATATGAATTTAGTTGAACTATAGAAAACTAAAAAGAGTAGAACCATAGTCTGTCCAAGCAAAGAAGACCCTCTGGCAAGATGAGAAAATGACTCCAGCTCGGTCAATACTGGTTCAAAAAATATTGAATTGGTCTCAAATTGTAGATCAGAATGTTTTCTATATGATTGAGACTAAATCAATAATAGTTGAACCAATATTGACCGAGCTGGAGTCATTGTCTCATCTTGCCAGAGGGGTTTCTTTGCTTGGACAGACTATAGAATATTTAGAAGAAGATGAAGTAGAAAAAGAACTAGAATAAGCTTATGAAAGAGGAGAAGTGGAAGAAAAACATAAATAAGGAGGAGGAAGAAGAAGAAGAAGAAGAAGAAGAAGAAAAAGAAGAAGAAGAAGAAGAAGAAGAAGAAGAAGAAGAAGAAGAAGAAGAAGAAGAAGAAGAAGAAGAAGAAGAAGAAGAAGAAGAAGAAGAAGAAGAAGAAGAAGAAGAAGAAGAAGAAGAAGAAGAAGAAGAAGAAGAAGAAGAAGAAGAAGAAGAAGAAGATATCAGGAGGAGAAGTTCAAGGTGAGTGTGAACAGACATACTGTAGGTGAAGGATGCAAGTCGAAGATTCCGCAAAGACAGGATGAGACAAAGAAAGAGAATAAAAAGATAGCGAATGTTGGCAAGAGTAATTTGGTGCCACTGGAATGTCGGCTTGGTTCATATAAAACCGAAACCTGTTCAAATGGAGTTGGCTGCAAAGTTGAACTTGTAACGTTTTATAAATCTAACCGCCTGGTTGCCTTGTTTAATAGCCGCTCCACAGTTTTCAACTAAGTTTTCTACAAATTTTGGTAATTTGCAGCCGATCTCTTTTAAACACATCAAGTTTTTTTAACAAAAACTTCGTTTATACCTAATTTCTGTTCATATTGAAAGTCTCATAATCAATATAAACAAGTATCTCGATTTTTAATAAATTTTTGGTCTGACAATATCTTCTCGTTTAGTTCAATATGGACAACTACTATAATTCCACTGTGTAGTATCCCTAGTATAGTCTGTCCAAGCAAAGAAGGCATTCTGGCAAGATGGTAAAATAACACCAGCTCGGTTAATGTTGGTTCAAATATTATAAATTTGGTCTCAAATTGTTGATTAGAATGTTTCCTACAATTTGATACCAAATAAATAGTTTTTGAACCAATATTGAACGAGCGGGAATCATTTTTTCATCTTGCCAGAATGTCTTCTTTGCTTGGACAGACTATAGTTATGATAGTGACATTGTAGTTTACCGCATATTAAATAAAACGATAAGGTGTTACCGGTTTCGGTTGAGATACCAGTTTCGGTTGCTACACAATGATCAAACTCTGGAGTTCAGCAAAAATGGTAGTTTACCAAGGTACTTTCATTTCTTGAAAAGAAGGAGTTCACCAAGGAGTTGATTGTGGTTTTTTTAATATTTTAATAACATCACTACACAATGCAACCCCTCTTTTGGGAGATTGGCTGTCGTTAGTAAAGACAGTCAGTCGTTTCCCGTTTCTGGAGGAATAGTAATTGTTGCATTACACTCTAACTGATTAACTGCATGTTATTCAGAGGTGTTCTGCATCTTCACTTGGTTGTGAAGACTGGCTTATGGTTGAGAGGATCGACGTGCTAACCACACGTTACCTCTAACCTGGTTGATGATTATTCGCCTGCTGTATTTTCTGTTCGGGCTGGGAGGGCATTCTGACGGGGTGGGTGGCGGCTTCACTCGGTCGGTGTTGGCTCGGGGGCTGTGGGGTTCTTTTGAGAATCTATGGCTTTTGGGCCGTTATTGGCCGTGCTGGTGTCGTTTTCCCGTCTTGCCGGAGTGTCTTTTTTGCTTGGATGGACTGTATAGTTTGGTGGATATGAAACTGGCAACCAGCTGGTAGGCCTAGGCCCTTCATAGGGCTGTTGCGCCATTGACAAACAAACAAAAATCGAAAGACACAATAGATTATCTACATCAAAAACGAATTGGAAGTAGGCTTAACAGTAGCGTATCGTTGCAACTTAACAATAGGAAGTAGTTGCATTGTGTATGTATGTAACAGCCCATGAAGGGCCTAGGCCTACCAGCTGGTTGCCAGTTTCAAATTAACTCTACTATACAGCCCGTCCAAGCCAAGAAGACACCCCGGCACGATGGAAAAACGGCCCCAGCCCGGCCAATACCGGCCCAAAAGCCATAAATTCTCAATCAGAACTCACAGTCCCCGAACCAACACTGGCCGAGCCAAAGCCGGCCCTCCACCCCGCCAGAATTCCCCCCGGCCGGACAGAGCATACAGCAAGCAAATAATCATCAACCAGGATAGAGGTAACGTGTGGTTAGCACGTTGATCCTCTCAACCATAAGCCAGTCTCCACAACCTATTGGCGGCGCAGAACACCTCTGAATAACATGCAGTTAATCAGTTAGAGTGTAATGCAACAATTACTTTTCCCAGAAACGTCTTTCGATTTAAAAAACATAATTTAGGCATAGCTTAATCTCAACTCTGACAATATCAGCTGTTGGAGCGCACAAGAAGTAGACGGCAACGCCTCACTTCTTGGCGTCAGCGAAATAGTTTTTTTTTTATATATAAAATATAAAATGTATATACCGTATACAATGTGCGGTATACAATTTAGTCCAGAATTATTAGAGAGTAATGACTAAATCGAATACTAAATTCAAATCAAAATCAAATTACTTTCTTCTCTATACTTTCCTATGAGTGAAATGCATTCAGTCGATGGAAATTCAACCACGTGATGAATCTGAGTATAGTCTATCCAAGCAAAGAAGATATTGTGGCAAGATCGGAAAATGACTCAGCTAGGTCAATATTGGTTCAAAAATTTGGTATCAAATTGTAGGAAACATTCTGATATACAATTCGAGACTAAATTTTTAATTTTTGGACCAATATTGGCCGAGCTGGAATAATTTTCCCATCTTGCCAAAATGTCTTCTTTGCTTGTACAGACTAACTTATATCAGTTTGCGATTAAAACTAATACTGTACTAATAAACTATTCTGAATCAAATTGAATCAGTCTAGTTTGCAATTAATACAGAATCAATACAACATAATACAATACAATACAATATGTTTTTCGTGATATTTTGCGGTTCTAATTTATCATCTTGTGACTTATTCAAATCAACTCCCTGCAACCGGCCGTTAGTAGGCTTTTATAGAGTAAGAATAGAAAATCATTGTGTATATAGTCTGTCCAAGCAAAGAAGACCCTCTGGCAAGATAAGAAAATGACCTCCGCTCTGTCAATATGGTTCAACATTTTTAAATTTGGCCTCAAATTGTAGATCAGAATGTTTCCGGTTGAGACCAGATTTTTGAAGCAATATTGTCCGAGCTGGAGTCATTTTCTCATCTCACCAAAGGGTCTTCTTTACTTGGACAGACTATATGTATTGGGTGTGTTTTTCATTCTCAGTGACCTTCTTGTATAGGAGTACAATGCCAACCAAAATCGATGGAATAGCTTTGAGAGTGTGAGTTTTAATCTGAGTTGAGACTGACTGACCTTATAAGGCAATATTAAAGCTGTATGGTTCCACTGTTCAACTTCAATTCAAGAAGATACATTCAATATGATACGCAAGATTTTACATGTGTATCGAATGAATATATTTACAAATAGGGTGTCGTTTCATGAAATTTTTAGCAAGATTTACAATGAATCTGATGTTGACAAATAGTTTTTGAGACTACACACAGGCCGTAGTGCCCATGTAGGCTCATTCTATTACATAATTTTGAAGAAAAATTTAATCTAATACTGTATATTTATAATATTGCAATTATTAGTAAATAATAATTAAGTGTAGTACTTTAATTACCTATAAGATTGTATTATTAGTTGATAAAATATTTATTATTCATCTACTGTATATATTGATTGCGGAATTAACGAGATTTTGATTTGATTTGAGTTAAAACTACCCACACTAACCACATCAATATATCAGCTGTTGAGAAAAAGTTTATCAAATAAATTCAATAATATTATTATGAGATATTTGAATTGTGGATGTATATTGTCAATTCTATTCAAATTTATTTCAATTTGTCAAATAACATTCAAAATATTGTTTATTGTCAATTCAGGTTGTCTATTAAACTTCTAATTCACACAAAACCAACAATCTCCTCTTTATTTTGGAATTTTCAAGTTTGAATTTTCCAAGTTTTGAAGTTTTCAACAAACAATTTTTGGACGATTGTTTCTTATATTTTTTATGAAACGAGACCCAGGTCTTATAATGTATCATTATTGTAACTCAAGTTCGTAGTTTGTTTCATTTCAAAATTTCCGATTGCTGACTCCAAAAAGTTGAAAGTTCTAACTTTGGGCGTGAGCTGTATCTTCTTTTAGGGTAATTTTTAGGGAACTTTTTCTAGGGTAACTTTTAGGCTAATTGAATCGTGGACAAACAGTTTTTTCATTTATTCTTTGTCTTCAATTACAAAACAAAGTTAGGCTTCCCAGGTCCTCTCTTAAACTTTTCCTTATTACACTTCGATTCCAGCCAATATTATTGTTATTGAGTACAGCATAAATTAATATATGTTAAAATGAATAATGAACACAATTGTAGTTTAACTTAATTATTTTTTCAATTATTTAGTTCTACATACAAAGCCAAATAAAATTTTGAATCAAAACGTAGATCTCACTTGTTCTGTCTTCAATTTCTGCGTTGAGGTCTATTAACCATCGTACTGTGGTTAAGTAATTACTGTAGATTTATTTATTTGACAAATTTCAGACGCGGTTAAGGCTATTGCAACAAAATATATCACTCTGAACGGTTAACACATAGCTCTAGGCTTTCTGTGGATTAACAAGTTTTGTTGTAATAATCTATTACTATGCGTCTATACAGTATACTTATATGTGACTCTAGAAATTACTATGCTACCGGATGTAATAATTCAGTACCTTTGTGTAATTGGTATAACTATGTATACAGTATGGCTATGTATATGTATAGCGTAACATGCGTTTAGTACGAAGTGAACGCTTCAGTTCAGTTTACCATTACATGACTTTAATCATGATAACGGGACTCTGTCTCACCATGACTTTGATCTTGCAAGGTAACAAGGATATTTTGATGACATTGATGTTAATTGAGGCTCTATGTATTCAAGTAGTCCACCATTTTTCATTTTTTTACAATTGTGAAATATGATGTGCATGGTTCAATTTCCTAACAGGGAGATATTCTAGGTGATACAATTATCCACATTACGTGTCTATAAATACCTCTCAATAGATTTATAATTTGATATATGTATCATATTGTGTAGTATATCTTCTTGGGAAGACCATGAACCGTGGACCAAAGGAAGGATCCTTGAATAAATAAGGGTCCACTGTCAGTTCGATTGTTCATAGCTGATCGTCCAACAATCGGCCTGCCAGTCAACAGTTACTTTGGACTGCCGGTTTCCTTATCCACTTACTATTTTCGACTTCACAGTCCAAACTGACAGTTGGGCAGTTTCGTCTGCTCCTTGTGCTCTCCAGTAGCTGATTTTGTTGATGAGAGTTGTGTAGCTATGTCTAAATGATGTTTTTGAAATCGAAAGAGACAATTAATGCCTTACATCATCTATTAGTAGGTTACATCACGTACAAGATATAGTTTGTCCAAGCAAAGAAGGCCCTCTGGCAAGATGGTTAAATGACTCCAGCTTGGTCAATATTTGTTCAAGAACTATTAATGTGGTCTTAGTAGTAGATCGAATTTTTTCCTACAATTTGAGATCAAATTGATAATTTTTGAACCAGTATTGACCGAGCTTGAGTCATTTTCCCATCTTGCCAGAGGGTTTTCTTTGCTTGGACAGACTATACAAACGAAACTGTCGTTTTGGCGGCAGCTACAATCTAATCATCCCATAAATAAATTTATGCTAACGGTAGGCTATTATAACATTGTGCTGTATCCAGAGAGAATAGAATATAGAATATTTTTATATTCTATTCTAGCTGGCTGTATCTAGCCTTCATGAAATTGCTGAGTTTAGACATAATATTAATTTCAACCTGTTAAAATATCAGAGAGAGTGAGAGAGCGAGAGAGAGAGAGATAGAGAGAGAGTGAGAGAAAGATAGATAGTGACAAAAATGTTGTTAATCTTCCTTATCATCAAACCTAAGTGATCAGTAGCGATTGTCACCAGCTCACCAGTACAATAGAATAATAATTCTTAGTTTTATATCTATCGTGATTCATATTTCTATCAGTAAAAAATGGTTGGAATGTTTGATTGATAAAGATTCTCAGGTTTTGTGGAAGGAGTCAATCATAATACTTCGTAATACGTACTAAAATTATTTTCAGGAATAATTCCACGCAACGTATAATATTTATAGTGCAGTATAAGTATTTTTACGATAGATTTTCAGTACTCCATAAATTACTGAGTTTGCTCAATTATTAAGAATTGTAATTTAATTATCATGAATTTTAATTTATTTTAATCTCCATAGCGTAACCTGGAAGTCGATTGTTATATTTTGATGAATGAAGTTTCTTTTGTCTTTGCACGTTGGCTAATCTTGAGGCTCATTGATACAGTGAATTGTTCTCTTATTGGAGTTTTGTCATATGAATAATAAATTCGTATTTCCAACCAGAGAGTTAATAATGATAATAATTTCACTCTATGAGCTCCGGTTTCAAGAACTCAGTTCTGACTTTCTAACCTCTTAAATTATAGTCTGTCCAAGCAAAGAAGACACTCTGGCAAGATGGGAGAATGACTCAAGCTCGGTCAATATTGGTTCAAAAATTATCAAATTGTAGGAAACAATTTGATCTACTAAGACCACATTTATAATTCTTGAAATCTTGAACAATTATTGACCAAGCTGGAGTAATTTTCGCACCTTGCCAGAGGGTCTTCTTTGCTTGGACAGACTATAGCCTATTGGCTAACACTTATGTCATTGAAGAATGTTCACAAGTTATGCAAACTGAATTGTTGCTCAAATTGCTGAAATATGTAGGATATAAGACAAAAATCAAAGATAAAATTTGACCAAACATTTGAAATTAGAAGTCGAACATGAACTTTTGGCAACTCTCATTGATTTCCATCAAAGTTTTGGCGGCTTGAAATAATATACTGGGCAAGTGTTCCCTTAAAAATATAGAGATCAAACAAATTTAATATTGAGTCCGTTTGCTGAGTTTATTTTCAATCGGGAATAAATAGTACTGTATATTGAAGTAGGCTACTCTGACATCTTGCTTAGACCTGAATACTTGATAAGTATTAAATGTTTAATAAGTCAACTCACGAATTGTTGATAAGTTTATAATGTTAAAACTAGTTATAAGTGAATACTTATCAACCAGCATCTTCAAGTACCGTATATTTCCCTCAAGTATAGTTCACTACTTTGATAACACATGTTGTTATTATAATTTTTACTGTGTAACGGCAAGTTAATTCATTTCACTGTTACAGTCTGTCCAAGCGAAGAAGACATTCTGGGAAGATGGGAAAATGACTCAAGCTCGGTCAATATTGGTTCAAAAATTATTAAGTTGTCTCAGATTGTTGGAAACATTTTGCTTTACAATTTGATACCAAATTTGTAATTCTTGAACAAATATTAACCGAGCTGGAGTCATTTTCCCATCTTGCCAGAATGTCTTCTTCGCTTGGACAGTCTATACCAAGTGGATTCATCAATAATAAGATTTTTTTTAAGTTCAATGTTGATATTGTACAGAAATACTAAATCAATAAATAGTAACAGTATCCTTGTAGTTATTTTATTTTTATTATAAGTCTCGATTACTTTATTTTATTATTAGTAGTCTCAATCACAAAGTATACAGAAATACTTACATAACTTTTGTGGGATGTTTTGTTTTTAACTATGACACACACACCTCACTTATTTATATTTTATTATCTTTATTAACTCAACAGAAACTTTATTTCTTAGTAGTTGAAAACAAACGAGTTTTTTAATAGTACCGGCTTTCTTTCTGCTAAGTGATAATGAAGGCTAACACTAATCAGAAGTGCCAGCTGTTCACGATTCAACGTCTAAGCAAAGACTGAAGACTTTTCGCTGGTTGGCATGTCTCGTCAAGATTAGTTCGAATTTTAGCCGCTGGTAGCGCTGTGCATCGCGAATACGTACGTGAACTACTGAGACTCAGAGAGCGGCGACTTTTTTTGTTAAATTATTTATAAATTATTCCATTTATTTGTATAATTTGTGTCACGGATACTAGAATACATTAGAATAGATTGTTCACTAGTTTCCGTGATTTTTGTGAAAGTACATTGGCGGCTCGTGCCCACGAAACAGGTGAAGTACTCGTATCTTTTACTGTACAGCCAGCACTTCACCTGTTTCGTGGGCACGAGCCGCCAGTGGAAAGAGTGCCACACGAGGTCGATGTCGATCAAAAAGATACGGCAAGTAAATATAGTATTAAATGAAAAGACAAAATCAGTGGTTTAACAACATCTTGTCTTCTCATTTAATATGGATAACTACAACAATATCAACTTCACAACCACTCAAAAAGTGAATATAGTCTGTTAAAGCAAAGAAGACATTCTGGCAAGATAGGAAAATTACTGTAGCTCGGTCAATATTGGCTCAAAAATTGAAAATTTGGTCTCAAAATGATGGAATTAGAACAATCTGATCTACGACAATTTGAGACAAAATTTATTATTTTTGAACCAATGTTGACCGAGCTAGAGTAATTTTCCCATCTTGCCAGAATGTCTTCTTTGCTTGGACAGACTATAAATAGGGGATTGCAAATGAAATCTAGGCGATTTATTAAAAATGGGTGCCATGAATCACATATGGCTGATCCCATAAAATTAACCCGTGATGACAACTCTTCACTGTACAAAATATCATTATACAATTTAAAAATAGATTTAAATAAATTGATACTTGATCGTATTAGGGAATTATATTATGAGATGAGTAACAAATATCTCAGTACTTGGGATTATGCCTGAATGAGGAATATTTTATTCTTTTATTAATCCTGCCAGAGAGTTTTCCTGGACATGAGACCTGGTGCAATCTTATTTTTCCATCACGGTTACATTACATTTAAAATTTCAAGAAAATCGTTAGAGCCGTTTTCTAGATCCGTGGTTCCACATACAAACATACAGAAATTACTCGCTTAATATTATAGGATAAAATGATAATGGTAAATGGTAATGGAAATGGGAAATGATATTATGGATTGACTTAAAGTAAAATAACTTGAAGTTGCATAAATTAAAGTAAAATTATTTACAAGTATATGGTAGAGAGTGAAAATGTGCAATGAATGACAAAAGTTGAGTTAATATTAGTAATATGATGTGTTTCCACTAAACACAAAACTTTGTATTATAATATTGTACAGGAGATATAATTTCTTTTACACTTTTCATGCCTTCTTTTAAACATTCTAAATGATGCCAGCTATAATATCATTATGGCATTGTATATACCGTTGTATAGTCTGTTCAAGCAAATGAGACCCTCTGGCAAGATGAGAAAATGACTCCAGCTCGGTCAGTATTGATTAAAAAATATTGCTTCGGTCTCAAATCGTAGATCAGAAAGTTTTCTACGATTGAGACCAGATCAATAATTTTTGAACCAATATTGACCGAGCTGGAGTCATTTTTTTATCTTTTACATGAAAGAGAAAAATGGCGTTAAATTAGTAGGAAATTTCGACCAAGAAGAATTCGATGAAAGTTATTGTACAGAAAAAGAAGTGAAAAAACATTGAAAAGAAGGAGATGGTAAAAGCTCCAAGAAGAAAAAAAGTGGGTTTGAAAACTGGTACTGGAAATCTCTTGATGACGTAAATGGAATAACCTATGACGTATGTAATGGCCAATAGGTTTTTTATAAGGGTGGGGGGTCTAGGTTGCAAATTGAATTTGAAGATATGCATTCTTGAATTAACCTGTTCAACTGTCCTGTTTCCGTTAATATCTCTCTCTCTCTCTCTCTTTCTTACTCCATCCCTTAACACACTCACACACTCTTACTCCATCCCTTAATTTATAAATTCTTCTTCTTTCAAGAATATAAACCCATTAAAGTTTTTGGAGATTTTTTTCGAAAAAAAACTGAACTTAATTACCCTTGATCCAGTGAAAAAAACATCCAGTCTTTTATGGTAATGATTTAGATTTAGTCCGTCCATGCAAATAAAAGAAGGCATTCTGGGAAGATGGGAGAATGACTCCAGTTCGGTCAGTATGGGTTCAAAAATTATAAATTTGGAAAAAATTGTAGGAATAATTCTCATCTAAAATTGAAACCAAATTTATAATTTTTGAATGAATATTGACCGATCTGGTGGTATTTCCCCGTCTTACCAGAATGTCTTCTTTGCTTGAACCGACTAAAGCTGTATCTAGTTATTTTTATAGGTGAACTGGGAGCCCTCTGGTTTGACGTGTTTTATTTTTTGCTCGTACAGGTCACTGCTTTTAATTTTAGAAATTAAAAGACTGCTAAAGTTAAAACTGCTTTTTAATTGGTTTTAAATTTGGAGAAATTTCTATGTCGATTGTGCTATATGGAGCTGTTATGCAATAGATAACTGATTTGTTTTTTGTGTCATTCATAAATGTTTTAATGAGCTATCATGGTCCGCCCGCACTATATATTGCTCTCAAATTTAAATTTATTAGAAAATAAAAGAAATGAATTACAAAGAAAAATTTAACTATTCATTTTTGCTTCTCTATTCAAAATCCTCTGGTAATTTTTTCGGCATCAAATACATCTGTGTTGAGAAGATTTCAAGAAACATAACCTTTTATAAGATGAAATATCAATTAAAATTGGGATTGAGATAGTGAAGGGCCTGTGCCTTTATTCACTTTCCCTATCATTATTATGACTGTCTGTTTGTCTTTTTGGATAAATAAGTTATTTCAAATTCAAATTATACACATAGGCTATATGTAATATGCTTATACTGTTATACACATCATTGTATTTCATTTGTATTATATATTCAATTTGATGTTCTGGACTACCACTGATAATGTATAATTTATAACGAATAAAAATCAATTACAGTAGGCTTCAACTATTCTTATTTGAACATGTTTTCCCGTCATGAGAGGCATTACATTTTCAAGTGTCATTTTGTGTTTGGTGTTCAAACAAATATTATCTGTTCAAATAGAAATAGTTTTCAGGTAATATGATTAATTTTTTATTCATTATACATACTTCTTTTGTGTATGTACAAAAATTTAATTTCATTTAAAACATGTTCAAACAACTTTATAGAAGCGCCTTCAAAATAGAAGTTCAGTTCCTGTTTGAAAAAAGTGAATCGCAAATAATCTTGCAATTCCGAACTTATGCTCAACAACGAGTAATAATACAATTGATTCAGATCAGGAGATAATGCAGGTTTTCACAGGGTAATTGATGCTGGTATTATAGCTGGCATGACGTCTTACAGCCTTGGTAGGATGGCGGGTTCTCATAATTTTATTGAAATTGTTCAAGATCAGAAATTAGAAGAGAACCGAATAAAACCTGTTCTCATAAAATTGGTTTGGTTGTACTCGGGTTGGGAAGAACTTATTATTTTGGCTGTATACAAAATAGTATACCAGAGTTTATACATATAGTATACCGGAGTTTACCAGAGATTGATAATGGTGTAACAACCGAAACCGGTATCTCGATTTTCTAATAAATCAGTGGTTTGACAACATCTTTACTTTTCATTTAGTATACAAAATAATATTGGTTGTGGACTAGAATTTCCTCAGGTTGGGTTTCATTCAAATAGCATTTCAGTGTACAATTTTCTCGAAATTTGGCTATCTCTAACTTCACTCTTTGAGTAGTTGTGAAATTGATATTGTAGTAGTTATCCATAATAAATGAAAAGACGTTGTCAAACCACTGATTTATTAGAAAAACGAGATACCGGTTTCGGTTGTTAGAGATTATCAATCTCTCCAGAGATCTCCAGAATCTCTCCAGAGATTGATAATGGTGTAACAACCGAACCCGGTATCTCGTTTTTCTAATAAATCAGTGGTTTGACAACATCTTGTCTTTTCATTTATTATCTCTAACTTCCTCATGGTTTTGCAATTATCTTCTTCATAACCATAGCCACTTGGATTTTGCTCCAGAATTTGAATTTCCAGAATTTCAAGTAGAATTCTGTCAAAATACTGGTTTGTGATTTGATATTGAGTTATATCTGTTCAAAGTGGTAAGACAAGTGTATTCGATTACAATTGAATTTGAAATAAGGATATTTCACCCAATATTTCAATAACAATAACCATTGAACTTGAAAACTTCTATTGAATACTTCAGCTAATTTTACATGTTAAGTAATCATTTTCAACCTCCATGAATCCTCTAGAAGATTTGAAAGTTATAGTTTTGATGAAAAAGTACAATCTTGTTAACAAATTGTTTCTGGGAATATGTAAGCCTATTTAATTTTTTGATGGAATCTATTTCTACAAATTCCACTATTTCACCAATTAAACTTTTTTCATCTTTTGGTAAAAGGAGTCAGATTGAGAAGATTGACAGATTTTTCTTGGAACATTCTTCATGTAAACAATATTGGAACAAATTTTAGGTACTCCGAATCAACTTAAACTTTATTTCAAGCTGGGTCCAATCAATTTCAAATTAGAGAACATATAGATAGCCTACGTATTTTGGAGGAAAAGATAGGCCGTCGGACCCGACTGCCTAGAAAGTAGTCGTCATCTCTCATTACCCACGCACAAGTCTAGGATCCAGGGCCCTTGCGTGGGGTGTGCGGAGTGTGCGACCGCACAGGGCACCACGGCCAAGGGGGCGCCGCGGCGGATGATGCAAAACGGGGATTTTAAAAATTTCAATTGGACTATTAGATTTTATTAATTTTTCACCATTTTCAATTGTTTCCTCTGCATAAACTGATTGATCATAATGAATTGATGAATTGAAAAACCACGAAATAAAGCAGGAAACGCCCCTCTTGAATTTAATTCTATTGTTGGCTGACAACCACGTTATACTCTATCGACCAATCAATCACATGCCGGTTTCCGATAACAACTTCTTCCTAATATTTTTACTGAAATCTTGTAGTTTTTTATATTTTTCTGGCAAGAGGTCGGTATTAGATCATAAATAGTTTGAGTTCTATTTCATAAGAACACAGTGGAAGTAAAAATGAGTCTAATTTCTGTGAATTAATTTCCCCATATACTAAATTGATAGAATCTTACCAGCCTGTATACATACTAAATAAATATTATATTAGCACAAGATCGTCAATAGTAAATCAGCATAATTTTCTGGGTATAATACACTATCCATCATTTTCTTGCTAGCAGCCATTTTCTAAGACAAAACTCACGAAACACTGTCAACCAATAAGAAAAGAGCAGGCGGGGCATAAAGGCGTGTCCAAGTCAAATCTGAAACATCACTCGTCAAACTGCTGCCATGTACTGGTTGAATTTGGAAACTTTTCTAATCGATGTTTTCGGCCATTTTGATCGTGGGCGTGGAGACGTGTCCAATGGAAGTCGAAGCAAGTCACCCTATTGCTACTGCCATCTGCCGGCTGAATTCGGAGCTATTTCGAATCTTATTCAAGAAAGTTGGGTAGAGCAGTGGAAATGACTGAAATCTTCAATTTGCTTGTTATTTAGTTCCCGACAACATCTTTAGTTTAAAACATCTTTATCTCCAGTGAAATGAAATATTCATGATGATTCTCAATATTTTTCTGTGAAAAAACTATTATTCCCTTCCTTATGTGCTTCCAAGCAAACTAATAGAATAAATTAATCAATAATTAAAATTTTAATATTTAAATGATAAATAACGGTACATTGTGACAGTTTGCTCAATGTATTTAGCCTTTAATCACTTTTTTTATTAATTCCTGTAGGCATTTGCTTATCACGTATCCAATACCTAAAAAGGGGGGCGCCTGCCAGAATGATGCACAGGGCGCCAAAAATCACACGAGGGCCCTGCTAGGATCCCATGTAGACATAAGCCGCATAAAAATATATATTTTGAGTTTCTATTGGGAGAGTCATTATAAGTATTTTGTTATATCTTGCATCTCAAGTTGAGTGCAACAGGAAACATAACAGCATAGAATAATACAGTATTATAATTCTGTTGATAACTGATAACTCGAACAGTATCATTCCTTTTGAAGAACTAGAAAAATTAGATTTAAAAAAATTCAGTGAAAAAACCGGGAGTAACTATAGTAACATTCTGTCCAAGCAAAGAAGACATTCTGGTATGATGAGAAAAATTACTCCAGCTCGGTTAATATTGGTTCAAAAATTATAAATTTTGTATAAAATTGTAGGAAACATTCTTCTCTACAATTAGAGATCAAATCAATATTTTTTGAATCAATATTGACCGATCTGGAGTCATTTTCCATCTTGCCAGGATATCTTCTTTGCTTAGACAGACTTTATTGAGACTTGCCTTGAAAAAAGATACGATAGAAGAACATTACTAAATGAAGGTCAACTTCAAAAAGAAGCTCATATAGCTGACGTCAAAACGTTAGGCGGTTTCATCTGCTCCAACCAATGAGAAAAAACAATATCTATATCTTTTGTATTCTCACTAGCTCCAACAGCTGATTTTTTTAATCAGAGCTGTCATAGTTTATTTGTTATTTATCTATACCTAGATAATGTTTCTTTCAAGACAGTAGGTGCTTTAATCAGCTGTTAGTAGGTTACATGAGCTAGGAAACCGCCTAATTTTTTGGCGACAGCTACACCTTTGGTCTGTCTAAGCAAAGAAGACCCTCTGGCAAGATGGAAAAACGTTCTTAGAGGAATATGTTTTCAATTATTTCGAATATATTCAATTACTAGCCGGCAGGCACGCTTCGCTCGCCTTCTCCGCCTACAGGGGCTCTGCCCCCTGGACCCCCGACAGTATCAGCAGTGTCAGTGAATCAAACAGGCTCGATTCGCTCGCCTGTAAAACCCATATCAGTGTCAGCTGAGACAAACAGGCTCGCTTTGCTCGCCTGCAATTTCCGTCCGAAAGATTTACTTTGATCATTATATCACTTAACAGGGTTCTTTTAAGTAATCGTTCTGAATTAGTTGTTTTATTATTACCTCAGCTCAACCTGGTTATCTAGTTCAATAGTTTCCCTGGAATGAACAAAATTTCAGGTTCCAAACATTGGAAAACCCTCTATTACAGGCGTAATCTCGGAAGGGCTTTGAAATCTATTGAAGACATCATTTCTAGACTTAATCTGGACCTGTTTACCAAATTTCAACATTTTCTGTCAATTGATTCTCGAAAAATCCAAGAAAAACTCCGAAAATTCCGGAAAATAGTAAAACGCTAATGTTGAGCGTAACCTTGGGAAGTATATCGGACATAGTTTGAAACTTGATTCAATACCTTCCAAATTAGTTCATCTATAATCTCGCTGAACCATTGAATTTACAGTAAGGATTGGTCGTATCAAGGCGGAAGATATGCAACCCGCAATGCATCTACAATTTAAAAAACTGATCTCTAACTTTCGTAAATTGGTGTTTTTCCGGTATATAGGAATAAGCTCGAAGAACTTAGGTTAATGAAATTCTTCAATTTTGTCCGAATTGAACATATAGTATATGAAATAGAACCGCCTTTTGAAGCTGAAAACAATGAGCTATAGTTTGTTAATATCCGTTCACTTTTACGAAAGTTAGAGATGTCCTTAGATTATTATCCTTGAAGGGTCCTTTCTACTGCAAATAGTCCAGATTTTGAGCAGTAAAATAAGTATTCTGATGAGGAATGATCCATATAGACTTCCAGACACCACTTTGAATATTTTTATTACTTTGTGTGTATATTTTAGTATCAAAATATTGACAAAAACCACCTGTAGCTGAATGTGGAGGAATTCCATTCTTGGAAAAGTGATCTTTAAACTCCCAAAAATAGGTCAAATATCAATATTGATATGTTATTTGGACTCTACTTCTCATGCTCGACAACTTTTAGGGTGAGGGGGTAGTGGATTTATTGTTATTTTATGAGTTACATCACATTTAAAAGCAGTTAAGACAATTTTTTTGATATTTTTCTAAAAAATGGGAGTTTTGATCAAATGTAAAAAAATTCTATTCGGCCGATTTTCGTTTTCTTCTTTCAATCGACGCAGATTTTTGTCCTCTTTAAATTCTATTCAGAGCACTTTTCTCTAGGATCAACCGTTTTCGGGTAATATGCGAAAAACTAAAAAATGGTACCTTCCAGGTCCGGGGACTTATAGTAAGTTAACCTCCCAACTAGTCTTAACAAATCCCCGATGTCAAAAATTGGGGCATATTTCATGCACTCTATAATGCTTTATTGACTGGACTAAGTTTACTGAATTCCTTTAATAATCATCACTTATATTATAATAATTAATGTTGTAGGCAACATCACAATTTACAATATGAAATCATAATCATTATTTTTTCAGTTAACAATAAGAATATTTGTCCGTTGATATGAATCCGTTGAAAATAATTGTAATTCAAGTCTACTCTTTTATCAATCTTTTTTGTAAACTAGTTCAAATTTATTGTGAACCACAATCTTTTATGTAACTCATTCATGCTTATTTTTTGTAGGTAAGTTCAAAACTCCATTTCAAACAGTTGCGGTACTTGGTGAGTAGGCTTCATCTAATAATTTCCTAGTTTCAAAGTGTTTACAGCAAGTAGTTGACCATCTAATTTGTAGAAAAATTATTTCTTCAACTTGTTCGTTAAAAACCAGTCATGATGTTTATTTTCCAATGTAAATATACTGCGCTAGGTCTTCCTCATTACTTGGTGTTAGTACTACATTATCTAACAACTTTGAGTAGGCATTTGATCACGATTTGAATCTGGTTGTTTAATATGGAGGTGATTTGATCATAAAAAATATGGCGGCTCAATGTTGTGACCTCAAATTCCTTGAATTCATTAAATACTTTATTAAATTCATTTAATCCGTCATTGGAGTTTTATGCAAAGTTCAAGTAAGAACTCACTTTCTGATCTTGAATCTTTTTGTTTCTGATTCTTTCTTCCTCTCTTTTCTCTCTCACTCTCTTTTTCTCTCCCTCCCTCTCACACTCATTCTCTCTCTCTCTCTTTCAATTTATCTCTCTCTTTCTCTTAATATCTACCACCACATCTGCCCATCTCTCCACCTCCTCCTTCTAGAAAAAGAAGAAATAACATTATTTAAAAAACGACACTTTTTAAAATGCACTTGAAAAAGTACACCAAAGTAAACCATTGAATTTACAGTTAGGATTGGTCGTATCAAGGCGGAAGATATGCAACCCGCAACACTTCTACAATTTTGAAACCCTGATTATTGGCGTATATATATCAAAGCAAATTGCACTAATTCATTCATTCACTAGCCGGCAGGCTCGCTTCGCTCGCCTTCTTCGCCTAGCCAGGGGGCTCCGCCCCCTGGACCCCCGACAGTATCGGCAGTTTCAGTGAGTCAAACAGGCTCGTTTCGCTCGCCTGCATAACCTCTGTCAGTGTAAGCTGAGAAAAACTTCCAGCTTTGAGCAAATTCCTTCCAGAAGAGATTCAAAATTCATTGAACAACACAGCATTTCTAGACCTAATCTGGACTGTTCACCAAATTTCGACATTTTCTACCAATTGGTTCTTGAAAAATGAAAAATCAGTCAGTCAGTGCCATTCCGCTTATATAGATATAGATAGATTCATTCATCACCAGAACTAAAAATCCACTGAACCGAATGCGTTCAAATTTGGCACGCATGTTCAGTTGGACGTTAAGACGCGCGCTAAGAACGGATTTTAAAAACTTTTCAAGGATACGCCAAATATTTTAGTTCTTCTATAGTTTTTCGGCGTTTTCCTCATTTTTCGAGAACCAATCGGTAGAAAATATTGATATTTGGTGGGCAGGTTCAGATAAGGCCTAGAAATGTTGTGTTGAAATATTTTTGCAATCCGCTCAAGATTACTAGGGATATAATAGGGAATTATATAGAATTATTCATGCTTAACCAGCTGTCAAGTTTATTATTAATTGCATTCAATGACGCATGCAATTAATGCAACTCAACATAACTAAGTATTCCCTTCATGAATAATGGGTGACTTTGTGAGGTCTACTGTTCACAGAACTACTAGTTTATCTAATAAAAAACCTAATTCACACCAAATCCAATGAAAACGCTGCTCAAATAATTGTAGTGTTGGATGGTACCAATCAACTAGTAAAAACCAGAACTCTCTATGTGGCCTATGAGCCGAGATATAATCGAAAATATATGGCGAGTTAGAGATTCCTCGCAAGACAGAGTAACTAGATAAGAGGTGTATGATAAAAAAGAGTATAATCACATAGTACGCAAATCGTACTCCGTGGTTCTGAAGAAAAATATTGTATTCCATTGATAAAGACTGGATTGTTGACTACTGCAACTTTTTCTCCAGAAGTTTATTATTAGCTACAAAGATGATACTTGGTTTTTTGGAGGCCTACCACCTAGTGTAGGTGACACTCATGTTGCAAACACCTTATCATGTGGGGTCGAGGTGAACTGTTCTCTTATTATTCAAACTAGTTGTTCCGCGATATACAGGTCTACTGTTACCCAGAAAACCTACTGCAGTATAAACTATAGTCTGTTCAAGCAAAGACGACATTCTGGTTAGATGGGAAAATGACTACAGCTCGGTCAATATTGGTTTAAAAAATATAAAACTTCTCAAACTGTAGAAAACATTCAGGCCCTGGCTTATAAAGAATTTCGAATGCAAAATGGCCGCGATGGTTCGAGTGGAATAGGAAATCCTATGTAAATTGGTGCAGACGATAATTCACGATATCAGCTGTTCAAACTCAAACCAATGCGAATGCGGCCATTTTAGATTACAAGGTTAGGGTCTTCTGACTTGGTTTCATATTACGATTACGATCAGCTGATACTGTAGAATTTTCTTTTTATTGGAAAAGTTTATGGGACAGAAACGCCCATAAAATCCACGAATTATGAGTAATTGTGGATCGTGAATCTTTACAAGCCAGGGCCCTGATATACAATTTGAGACACAATTTATGATTTTTGAACCAATATTGACCGAGCTGGAGTTTTTTCCCATCTTGCCAGAATGAATTCTTTGCTTGGACAGACTTTACAGTGCTTTGAGAGTGTGAGTTGAAAAAGAAGAAAGAAGAAGAAGATTTATCATTTTTGAACCGAAATTTACCGTGCTGTAGAGATTGTCTTCTTTGCTTCGACAGACTTTGATATCTGTTATGTCAGCAGCAGCAATTTATCGTCATTATTGACTTACATTCACCATTATTAACAGAGTGTGCCATAAATAGAGTCTCATCATTGATCTTGTCACAAGAAGTGATAAGGGGCTATGGGGTGTGACGGGGGTGGTTCTAATATGGTGATGATGATGATTGAGTGTGAGGGGGGTTGAAGATTAGATTAGATTTCTTTATTCATATAGACAATAACAATACATTCACGCTTCAATATTGCTTATGTATAGTACGTTATAACATAAACGAGTAAGTGTACCTCTATTATACAGAAATAAATATACAGTAGCTATTACTTTTATATAGACGTCACGAGCTGAAAACATAGTAACACTATTCATCAAACACAGGTACACGCGATATTATAGAAATTTTACTAAATTATATATAATTGGCAATTTTTTAAATTACGATTGAATAATTGTCTAGATAAAAAGGCGAAGTTTAGACATAAAGATGTCCATTCTTGGGAAAGGACAACAAAGATGTCCTTTCCATTAACACTTGGCCTTGTAAGTATAAACATAATGCTTACACTGCTTATAAGTGATGTAAAGAGAGAGAGAGAGAGAGAGAATTGAATTGAATTGAATAATTGCCTTTATTAGGGCGGAGTTAGGACTCTAGGTCCTCTCTACCACACAACCCTTTACAATAATAAAATTCTTACACCTATTTCATATAATAAATAGCAAAAAATGATAAAAAGAAAATAAATATAACAGAATACACTTGAGAAATAAAAATGTAAAACAAGACTTCAACTATATGTTATTATAATAATTACTAAAACAATGCTTTTTATATTAATTTTAATAATCATTCACACACACACACACACACTTCCTAGAAATGTGAATATTAAATAAAACAATGTCACTGAGCCCATAATATTAAAATTTGGAAAAAAAAATTATGTAATGAAATTAAAAATGTTAAGAATAGTTCCATAAGCTCTATCAGCCAGCTTATCTCAGCCCACACCTAAGCCACACCACCCGCCCGCAGCCAGTTCAATACTGCCACGCCAAACTGAGCTCGATTATTGAGGTTCTTCAAAGCCGGGGGCAATAGATTCCAGATGCGACAAGCTGTAACATGAAAGGATCTATTGTACATAGATGTTCTGTGATTTGGAATAACCAGTAGTTGAGAGCCATGCCTAGTTCCCCTACCACTTCTTTCTCTAATGAATACAAACTTTTCTGCTAAATATTCCGGCCTATTGAATTTAATTAAGTCAAACAGCAGCAAGGATATGGTAGTTTCTTATAGATCTAAGTTTTGGCATACCAAGCTGCTGAAAATATGGGGTAATACGGTCATCCCTTCTGAGGCCGTAAATGAATCTGACACAGTAGTTCTGAGCCCTTTGCAGCCGCTCAGACAAAATGACAGACATGTCATTAACAGATGTTTTTAACATGTTTTTAACAGAGAGAGAGAGAGAGAGAGAGAGAGAGAGAGAGAGAGAGAGAGTGAGTGAGAGAGAGATTAGATTAGATTAGATTACTTTATTCAAATAGATAACAAAATTCGGCTTAGATTCTACATTGTAATATAATATATGAGTAAGACAAAATTATCCTATAAATTTCACAAAATAGAAACTTCTAGTAAAAATACAATAAAACGGTGAAGTAATGAATGCAAAATTTATACAAAATTTTAATTCGAGGTTCTGCAAAATGAATAAGGAGTGTAAGTTATCTAAGTGAAAAGGCGAAGTTTAGACATATATATGTCCATTCTTGGGAAAGGATAATAAGGATATCCTTTCCATTAACACTTGGCCTTGAATTGAAAATTTATAACGAGCTGTTAATATTACTAAAGATAGAGAGGAATATTTTTATGCAATTAAAAGACTAGATTTAGATAAATTGATACTTAATGGATATTTGAGCTATATCATAAGATACGAGAGAGAGAGAGTGAGTGAGTGAGAGAGAGAGAGAGAGTGATAGAGAGAGAGTGAGAGAGTGATTAACAGTTAGTGTGTGGGTTTTAGAGAAAACAAAGATCAGTGTCAAGATATTTTTGAGAATTCTTTAGTTTCGTTAATTTCTATTATAAAATCATAGACTTACGATATATTTTGTCTATTATCTCGATAACAATTCAATTTCCAAACATATATAATTCTCAATGGTTAATCATTTAACAATTATTTTAAAGTATTCTAGGTTACAATTAATGTATGAATGCATGTTCAATTATAATTAATGGATGAAATAATTTAATCTCGAAATTACGACTAAACACTGATTTTTCAAATGTACTATGTTTTCAAAACTTCCAATTAATAAAGATCTTAGCAACCTTGGCAATTCCTTTTCATTATTCTTGAAAGTTTTGATAAGTACAGTAGCCATAAAAAACAAGTAAAAATATTGGAAAAAGTACTATGTTTTGTCGACTCTGTCTCTTATTGGTCTCAGATTTAGGTACATTTTGCATTCACACAATCAGGCTATGTAACTGTTTTCTTCAGATTTTTATTAATCACTTTAATGACGTGGCGAAGTTTGGACATAATCATTATTAGTGAAGTCCACTTAACCACGAATTACGTTTACGTCTATAAGATGATTTTTATAAAAATATTAGAAGCTTAGCAGAAAGGGGGAAAGGGAATCCATCGTTCAGCTGAAGAGTAATAAGTATAAACTTGATGTTAAGAATTCTATCATATAAATTATTAATGAGCTTTGACTCTCAGATAAGTGACCAGTATTATGCCAAGTACACTGCGGCGAGGTGGAACTGCCCGTAAGGGTCTCCCCACCATTGGAAGAAATAAGAATATTTTATATTTTTATAAGCTCTGACTGTTGTGCGAGTATGTATTCCAAGTAGATGTATTCTACCGGCACCAATGACAATACTCAACAGAGCTTCATCATTTCCCTGACATCTAGCGTCTAATCTGTGAACTACGTACGTATAGTCTGTCCAAGCAAAGAAGACCCTCTGGCAAGATGGGAAAATTACTCCAGCATGGTCAATATTTGTTCAAGTTGTTTTTGTTCAATATTTGTTCAAATGTGGTCTTAATAGTAGATTTTTTCCTACAATTTGAGATCAAATTGATAATTTTTTAACCAATATTGACCAAGCTTGAGCCATTCTCCCATCTTACCAGAGGGTCTTCTTTGCTTGAACAGACTATAGAAATTCGCATAAAAACTGCAAAAGCTAAGATAGTTGAATACGATATAGTATAGAGACAGTGTATGTGCATTATGCATGATCATAGTGTGATCATAGTGTTAGATCGCTTGAATCCACCTTATTTTTACCAATTTCCTTAATATTTTATTTAATTTCATTTTGGTTTAAATTTTTCAAGTTTTGATGAATATTCAGAAATATTTCCAATTTAAAAGAGTTAATTTGGCTTTCAAAACAACCATCCTGGTTTTTAAACCGATAATTTTCCCATGAATGTGTTTTTTAGAGTGAAAATTGTGTGAGTAATTTTTAAAAATTACTGTAATAAATTATTTTTAAAAATAATTGTAATATTTCAAATAAACATAACCTTTAATTTGGACATTTGAATCTAAATTGGATTGTAAGATGTTTTGGGCGAATGCCTGTATTATCGTTTCTCTTATTGTATAATTGTAATCAAATGAATGAATGAACGGAAATTGTCATTGAAATTATACACAATCATACGTTACATCTTACATTGAGATCTTCACTTTTATCTACAAAGTTGTCTTCACCAGAGCAAGTTTTCCTTATTTCAAGGTTTTGGAAGGAAAATGAAAATTCTATTCAAACGGCCATTTTAATAATATTTGTGAATAAAGTTGGAAAAAGTAAAACCAAAGAATTCAAAATTGCCTATTCGCTGTGTGCAAGTGGGTGGAAAGGATATTTTTGGCGATCGAGGCGCTATTGGCGGATCATTTCGGCGAAAAATTGAGTGAATTAACATTGGAGGAGATAGGGCTAAACCTAAAATAATGTCCTTGAGAATTTGTTGTGTTCTGGATTGTAAAAATAAAACACGCAATGGAAATTTCAAGTTCTACAATTTTCCAGTTGCCATACATAAGTTTCATCAATAAAAAGAATGGTTCACTGCATTGAATAAATATTGATAGGTGAAGCTAACCTAATTGTTTTGTTTACGTGCAAAAGAATTTATCGATCAAGTAGGACCATGGAGTGCTCCATTCTAACCTGTACATGAGGTAATGTACATGAATAGTTTTTTGGTTAAGCTGTTACTATCAACGCAAAAACTCTATTAATTATGTTTTAATAAGGAATATTCATATCATTCAATTTTTCAAATAAAAGTGAGCTTGCGCCAATTTTTCATTTTCATGTAAGATAACTTATCAGCTGTTATCTCAAAGTTTTTGTCGACTCTCAAATACATCTGTTTGCGGTTGTCTGCTCTCAAATACTTGAAAACTAGGATTTTTCTAATAATGAGCTATAATACTATCAATAACTAACATTCCTATCCTAAATATCATGTTCTAATTACTGAGAAATGCATGAAGCAGCAAATAATTCCATTCTAATTATAAATGCGTTTTTCGCATTTAGCGCTATGCTTTGTATGTTAAAACGCGTATAAAAGTACACACGATAATCCACCAGAGCCGCAGCACGGTAGATGCTCATAGCGAATAATACAACATTAAAATTCAAAACGTTAGCAAAAAATGGCGGCTGGCAAGAATAAATATTATTCAAACTTTTAGTTATAGAACGTTCCACACCAATGCCCACACTATAATTATACAGTCTCCAGAAATTGCCGTATTATTTTCTGGATAATACATAGTAATGCTTTTTCGTGATGTATTTCAATCCGTATGTCTGGAATGTAATCAATATTTTTTTATTATTACAGTATTTATAAATAAAGGTCTTCATTCATTCAATCTCTATACGGTATACTATGTGGAGTGAATATGAAACTGGCAACTAGCTCGCAGGCCTAAGCCCTTTGTGGGCTGGTGAGCCGCGGACAAACAAAACAAAAATTAATGCTCTGGAAAATTACTCAAATGTGATGAATATGAAGGTTATATGAATGATTTATATCAATGCAATGTTGTCATTTTTGTTTGCCAGGGCCATCTTAGCTATGATTTTAGAGGAAGTTCCATTTCACACAAAGTTTTTGGACATCCTGTTTTTTTTAATCAACATAATAATAATACTTAAGTTATAATACTGCATCACAATACAAGTGTCAAGCATTAGAACAGACCTATAATATTTCGAAGGAGAGCTCTCAAGTATGTCTGATTGCAAAAAAAATTTGTTCTGAAATTGTAAATTTGATTGTGTTTCATATCCAATTAAATAGATATCTTGTTATTTAGTCGTTAGTTATAATACAATAAAATGTTGTAATAAATTAATATTCGTTCAACTTCATAACTGCTTAAGTTTGATGGCATTTTGATAATATTTTTAGTCGAATTTTCAATTATTTCCTGATGTTTGTACACTGTAACAATACTTGGCCGAAATAATAGAAGATGTAGCTCAGTTAAGCTGAGAAGACATTCTTTCACAATGTGAAGTGTACTGTGAATGGGTGTCTTCAAAGGTTGAGCTAACTAAGTTTGTAATTTGTTTTGTTCACCTGGCAGGATAGTTCTTCTTCATTGTTTAGAGTTGTGAGAATAGGACTTGAAAATAATGATAACGTTGATAACTAAATGAAGTCAATAATTACTTGATTGGCGGATCTTTTGTTATGCAAATTAATGAGGTCCTCGTAATTGTATATTTCGTTTCACGTCTCTGTCGATAAAATTTTCAAATTTCGTTCCAACCATGAGGCATTGTAAGAAATTGAAGGGAATCAGTATTCGAACAATTCAAAACAGTTTAATATTACTGATAACTATGTCAAACCGAAAGTTTGTCTTTTACAGATATTCCAAATGAAACCTAAATAAATTTTTCATATTGTAAATAACATGCTTTACCAATTATTAGTTTTTTCACTTAGCTCAAGTGACTCACAAAAATCTGTTAATTCGGGTCTTCTTAAATTCAAGGCTCGATTTGAATTGAATGTTTCAAGTGTGGTTGGACTTCTAGAAACTAAATTTTTACCTTTCAATGATTATAAAATATTAATCTTCATTAATTTTTTACATGAGGAGTAGTGGGCTGAAAGGAAAGAAAAAGGAATGAAGGAAAGAAAAAGTACGCCAATGATCGTAATTTATCCACACATTTAGTGTGAGTTCATACCTTATTATACACTTTTATTAGTATTACTATATACTATTTTTCAATCAGATTCAATAACAATTTTTGTCAACATTTTTAAACGTACAAACTTCTATAACAATAATAACACCTTAAAACTACATATTTAATATAATAACTATTAAAAGCTATGGTTTTGAATTGGCTCCTCCACCAAAACTAAATTGTGTATTTGTGTTTTTTTCTAAATTATATATTTATCACCACAGTAGGCTATAATATCTACACTTTCTGTAGTATTCAACTTTACTCTTTCATCATCCATGTAAATATTTATATTTATTTATTAATATAAAAATAACCTTTTCACTTCCTTTTTCAATTGGATGGTATACAAAATTCTTGGTTTCATTGTTGATTTATTCCCTATGCCTAGTTTATACGATGCCAATTGACGAGGCAATTGTCATAAGACAATTGATGCTGGGCGCAAACAGCTGATATTGTTGATTGGAGTTTTTATTTGGCAATTCCTAAGTTAGATCAAGGTAATTAGAAAAGAAAGGTATCAGTCATCAAAATCGTAGCCGGGAGAAAACTGTGTGTTCTGACGTCATCAGAACCCCAGCTGTTAAGCAAACCTAGCTGGCGCTAAAAGTTGGGAAATTCTCAGCTGGGGTACCGATAACGTCAGAACTCACGGTTTTCTCTCGGCTACGATTTTGATGAGTGATACCTTTCTATTCTAATTACCTTGAGATAGATGATGGTTTTAGAATCAAAAGATTCAATAGATACTCCACATCAGCGGTAAATTTCAGAAGACTATTGGCAGAAGACAATCCTCTCGCCAATTGGCATAGTATAAACTACGCATTAAATCTCCTAAGGTTAAGTGTAAAAGAAGACTGTTGATTCCTTACTTCGCCTTTGTAATAAATAAATAATAATTCGGTAGAAATAATTTTTCAAAATTGAATTCACTGTTTTCACTTAGAACTTCAATAAAGCTTAGACTGTTGCCAAGTCACAATACTTTCAAAATCATACAATAATTCGTATTACAAAAATAGCTGGAATACTTTTTTATATTCCAAATTTAAGTAATTTCTAGAATTATTTTCATGATTCTTTTTATATGCGAGGTACTTCCTTCTTCCAACACAATTTTATTCTTTCATATAAATAGTTTTCATCAGCTCTATTCTTGGTTGTTAATAATCTATGACAAAGTAGTCGACAAATCAACTGATAGGGTAATTAAATATTCAAATTATTCATATTCTTAGTTTTCTAATTTTATTTTATAGATTTTTACATTTTAATATCATAGCACATCTCCTCCATCACTTACAATAACAGTAATAAGTATAATTAATAAAAATACTGTAATTTGACATTAGTTCAAAATCAAGTTTTTAATTTTTCTATCTTTATAACACATTATAATTTCAATCATTATAAAGTTCAACTTTCTTTAAAATAAATGTGTAATAAGTCATCCTGAATTGAACAATATGATAATAATTATATTTATGATATAATTATATAATTTCAATCATAATAAAGTTCAACTTTCTTTAAAATAATGTGTAATAAGTCATCCTGAATTGAACAATATGATAATAATTATATTAGTATATTTTCTTTTCGAATTGTGAAAACTCTCTTTAAAAAAAAGCTGATTTCTGATCATAAATTATCTCTTTCATGAAATAATTATGAGAATAATATTCTTATTAAAACAAATTCAATGCATCAAAGAATTGAATTTCAGTCTGAAATCGACTTATTAATGCAGGACTTTGTTAGATCTAAACTTCAAAGAAAATTATTCGATTCCCAGATTTTGCATCAATTCATCCTATTAATCAAACTTTTGGTTATTGACTAATCAAATAATCGATATCGCTCTAATGTTCATTAATAGTTGGTGAACAGTAAATCGATTATTCAATGAAAATATAAAAGACAATTATTGGTCTTGCAGCAGTACATTAATCGAACTGTTGTATAATCGATTAATCAAAGTGATTTACAATCAATTAATCGGATTGTTGTACAATCGATTAATCGAACTGTTATACAATCGATTGTTCGATTAATCGATACAAAGGTCTTGCAGCGATTCATCTATTTCTTCGACTTTTCTGCCGTTCTTGTTTACTTTGCCATAATCAAGTCGAAGAGTCTTCTCGTATTCGAACCAATCTCTGTACTTGGCTAGGTTCTCTTTCGAAGCAACTGAAAAAATAAAAATGATCGATATTTAATTTCAAAGATTTGTAATCTACTGTTCACAAGTCATCATTTATCATTATGCATTCTTACTATTCAATTTTATCCTTTGATCAGAAGTGTACACCTTATTATTTTCCAATACTTATTTTTTCTCAGGGCTACTGTATTTATTAAAATGTTCAATTAATCGAAATCAAAGTACCCTTTTAAAAATATTAATTGAACATTTCAACCATATTATTTATTTATTCACTTAATACAACTAATACGACGGATACAGTTGAGCTTTTCAATATGAAATGAAGGATTGGAGTTGCTGATTGCCCGGTCAAGCATAGAAGACCCTATGGAAAGATGGGAGAATGACTCTACCTCGGTCAATATTGGTTCAAAAATTATCAATTCGGTCTCAAATTGTAGGAAACAATTCGATCTACTATTAAGACCACATTTATAATTCTTCAACAAATATCAAAAAAGCTGGAGTCATTTCCCCATCTTGCCAGAGGGTCTTCTTTGCTTGGATAGACCATACTTTCAGAGTGTATGCCGATTCCGATTCCGAAAAACTCAGCAAAGAATTGTCTGTGTGTAGCACCAGCTGTGGTCATAGTTACAGCCGACGTTAACTACGGTTATTCACGATGGCTTGAGACGAGATAAACAAAAGCTCTGCATGTGTTTGTGTGCGACTAGAGTGGCTTCGTTTTAGCCCCGACATAAACAATGTCACAGCAATGCCAAGATCCCGAATTTTGTTGTCGGGACCGTAACCAAAGCATTGACACAAAAACTTTCACTATAGTTGTTTGTTCATTTTAGGTTCATGCAGTCGAGAGACAACCGAAACAATCAATTTCCCAATGTGTATCTATAAGAAAACTTACTTGAAGATACTCATTCTTGATTGCCTACAACAAAATTCCTGCTTTCGGCATTGCTGTGACTTGTTTATGTCGTGGCTGAAACAAAGCCACTCCAGTCGCACACACCCACACACATTCAGAGCTTTTGTTTATGTTGTCTCAAGCCATCGTGAATGGACTATAGAGCATGACAGTGGCCATTGCTCAGCTGACTTTCTCGCGCCGACTTTTGGAATCGATGCACACTTTGAACGTACCTTGAAGACAGTCAGAGCTATTATTCCGGCTTTATACGCCGCCAATTGGCGAGGCAATTGTCAAAATACTGCTTCTTCTGCGCTCCAACAGCTGATGTTGTCAATTAGAATTTTCATGCATGATGATGTTAGAGCCATACATAGATGATGTTTTTAAAATCAAAAGATACAGTACATACTTTACATCAGCTGTAGGTTTCATATGACAATTCTGTACCTCAGTGTTTGAAGGACGTAAGTCCATTTTTCCTCAAAATGGGGTTTTTCATGGATTATGCTCAGTTTTTCAAGCTGCATCCAACAAAAATAACGTGAGTTCTCTAAGATGAATAGTTTTGTAAGTAACAGTGGTTAAAATAGCTCAAGTCCCACTCATGTTTAGAATCTAGTTGATCTGGAAGAGCTCAACTCCATATCCATTACATACAAATAGAAGTGAAAAGGCCTCAACTAAATTACATAACGTTGAATCACAAAACCTGAAAAACGTAAGTCCAGCTAATTATACTAAGTCTAATTATTATTAGCCTTAGCCACAATACATTACATAAACTTATTATTTGAGCCAAAATAATTTAATTCCAATATTTTCAATGATCTTGAAGTAGCGACATTTTTAAGAACCGTAGTGATAAAGCATTATAGAAATAGATTATCAAAAGGGAAATCAGTTTTCTATGTTGACTCGAAGAGCAGTCTAAAAATGTGTGTTTTTTTTTTGTTTTGCGCTCTCCTATAAAATTTCCTTTTTGTGACTCTCGTGCTTCTAACACGTAGTACACGAGGTAGAATTGTCTCGCCAATTGGCATCGTATGAACCCGGCAATAGGATGCAGGGAGCATGGGTGACTGCGTGAGGTCTACTGTTCACACAACTAATGGGTACTTACTTCTGAAGTTGAGTCTCGGCCCGGCTGAGCCTCCAATTTCATTGGGTAATAATTCTCTTGGCACTGTATCGTAAAACTCTTTCATATCTCCAGAATGAAATTTCACCTGTAGAAACAATTATTTATCACTTTACATTTGATTGATTTTTCACAAATAAGAAACAATATAACATTATTGTTTATATAATACTATTGTATTAAGAAATGAAAAGTAGAGGGTGGAGCAGAGAATTATTTTTAAAATGCTTGTTGTGACTGGAGATGGAAGGATAAACGGCAAAAGTAAATGCAATTTATAAAGAAAAGGATCTTGAATATATTTATGACGGTAAAAATAAATGTCATTTTATAGGCTAGTAATTGTCGAACACAACATTTAATAACTATTTTGTAGTCACAGATTCCTCAAGCGTTCATTATCAAAGTTCCTGATCAAAATACTATATACTACGATTTTCTGTAATGTTATATACAGTTTGTCCCAATAGTAAAGTGTCAAACTCTGGGGATATAACTCTGGTTCTATGGGTCAAATTGAAGATAAACTCATGAATATCTTTTTTCAAAAAACGTTTCGTTTACGAGATATATCTGTACAAAATATTATTTCATCTACGGGCATATTGAAAAATTCCTGTTTCAGTTTTACAATCTAAATCGAAATGGCTATCATTTCAAAATGGAATTTCAGGACTGTATTAAAAAACTCTCATTACAATACAGTTGTCACTTCACGACACTGTTCCAGAATTCATTCTGTGTTCCATTTGACCATTTTGCAATGGGCTGATAAACAACCAACACAGCGGTCTAATCTTCTAACCTAAAAACTGCAACAAGTGATAATCTTATCACTTATCTGTTCATCAATATTTCAGTTTATGAATTTGAATAGTCTAAAGTTTAGATAGTTGAATATATCTTGAAGTTCATAGTATCTCAACTTTTAATATAAATTGGTTAATAAATTGAAGGATGACATTATATAAGAATGAAATTCTTCTTGACCCCAGAAGGCGAATAACTTAGTTTACAGCTTTTGCCTGATTAGCTATATATGATATGTAGAACTTTTTTATTGTTAACTTGGGCCTATATTTTAAAGAAGATTAGTCTATTTCGGATGTAAAAACAACTAAATTGTAACATAAGTTATGAATAGAGGCCTGAGGTAGGCTATAACTTAATACTAGACTGTGAACAAATACTAGACTGTAAGATTGGGAACGAATGTTTATTAAGAATAACTGTATGTTTCTTCACCAACTTCTTGTTTTAAATTATTAGTTACAAAACCAATGCTACTTGTCTAGTTGAAAACATTTCTGTACCATTAAAAATGCAGACAAGTTTGTTGAGTTCCAAAAATAACGGGAATTATTTGAATTAGCTAAAAGCTTCATTTAATAGTTTAAATTTAAAAACAATTCACCTCCATGCCCAAATTTAAGTTAATTTTCAATTTTGCAGAATAATAATTCCATCCGTTGGGTAAAGAATAAATCTTCTCTTTTGAATACTGCATTTAGACTATTTAGAAAACCGTACTGTAGATTTGAATCAATAACTGGATGTGAGTGAGTTGAAAATTAAATTTTTATTGCTTCTCCATAAAGAGCCCGCTTGGAGACAAGGTAGAGATGCCGACTGTGGAACCGACAGTACCCGGATTGATCCCCAGTGCAGACCTATTTTTTTGACAAGTTTTACACCTCAATCAATAATCTTTGCTACGTTTTGAAGTTTGCTTTTCAAATTCCGTAGAATTGTACATTTAGCAGTTGAATTTTGAAACAAAAATTTGTTAAATGAGTTGATTATTGAAGAAAATTCAAAACATTTAATTCGCTTAATACTGTTACAACTGTTTGCAAATCATTTTTCATTCATCAACTACTATGAAGTGTAATAGGCTATTCTAAATTTAGTTTGATGTTGAACTTGTACTGGCCTAACTTACTATTTTTGATTTCTCCAATAATTAAAATTTAAGTCTTAATATTGGAAATAATATCACTATTGATCCTCATGTTAATGTATTACTGTGCAATAACTTATTTCAATTTTCAATGAATAAATTGAAAGTGAAATTAATAAATAATTAGGTTGTATATAGAAACATGGTTATTCAAATAATCAAATCAAATAATTCTTCTTTTTTTTAAAAAAAAGTTGAATATGGTCTAGGGAGTCTTGAAACATTATTAGCTATACCTCTAGTGTAGTACAATTGATTCTCAAAGCTTTGTTGAGTATGGTCACCTGACATCAAAAAGAAAATGGAAAGAACTTTAAAAATATAAATGTGGCAAAGTGGCAATCAATTAAATTATTGAAAAATTGGTAAGTGTTTTTAAAGCGTGTTGGTATTTAATTGCAACAAACATAATTATACATAATAAAATTAGAGCATTTCTTGTAACAATGAATTTTGACAAAAATTCAAACATTTACTTCTTGGAATATTCTGAATAATAGTAAGCAGGTGTTCCACTAATCACTAACTCCTATGCTAGCTTTATATCCACATTTACTTCTGTGATAAGACCTGAGGTAGCCTACTCACGAAAACAAATCTTGTAAATTGTTTCATTAAAAGTGTCTTATTTTCGGAACACCCTGTAGATAAAATAGTGTATGCAATGGTTGTATTCAGCCTTTAACGCACTCGATGAGATATTTAGAGCACTCGCTACGCTCGCTTCGCTCGCTGCTTGTGCCCTAACTTACATCTCACTTGTGCGTTAAAGGCTCTTATTATACAACCGTTGCATAAACTACTATTATTTTCCATATCTTTCAACCGATTTTCATAAAACTCGGTATAAGTATGTTTAAATAAGAGGAATCAAGTGCAGGAAAAATTCAACTTAATTCAATTCAAAATCACAAAATGGCGGCCACTCTAAATACTTGATCCAAAATAGCAGACACTGTATACTTTATAAGTATATTATAACTTGGTACTTTATAAGTACATTTTGATGAACCGCTATCCGGGGAGGTGCTTGTCTAGGCCGCCAATGAGAGACGTACACTGTGATTGGTTCATGCGTCTACCAATTGTGATACTTGGCCGTTAGTATAAATACTGATGCTCTTCACGTTGAGTTTCAGTTAAACATAGATTTTAATGGTGTAGCAACTGAAGCCTGTATCTCAATTTTCTAATGAATATGTGATTTTACTATATCACATTCATTTATGGATAACTACCACAATATCAACTTCTCAACAAGTTAACTATTTCTGTTTGCTCAAACATGACTCAAGTCATAGATTAAATTATCTTTTATCGTCTTTTGGAGGAGACTATAAGCCGTCGGTCTCGACTACCTAAAAAGTAGTCTTCATCTATCATCCATCTCATGACCCTCGCACAAGCCTATGAGCTCATGTGGACTTCGCCCTCATAAAACAAAACAAAAACAATTTGTCAGACTTTTGTATTCTTTGTGAAAAAATTGAACTTTTTCGCTCACCTTATCCATAAGATCCTTGTTAATGAATGGTTTTGCTATGTAGTTCATTTTATCAACTATTGGCGAAACATTGATGACGTGAATCTGGGCTATGTTGATTGGAATTCCTTCCTGTGAACATTTTAATTCAGAATTATTACATTCATCATTTTAATAATATTCACTTCGTCATTAATGGAAAACAATTTGTTCATTATTGAAATTGATTAATATGAGTTTGGAATTATTTACAGGTTTTCAAGAATGTGTGGCATAACTGGTTTCAACAAAAATTGGTGGATTAAAAACTAGGTTATTTTCAATAAACACCTGATGCTATGCTGAACTCTCTGCTGATATTCCATTATCATTATTCCCATCATTCCCACTCATATGAATAATTATTATTCATTTTACATAATTTCATAGTATGAAATTTTCAATAAAATAAATTCTTAATACCGTAGTCGTAAAGATCACAGAAATACTCGCCCAAGGTTGAGTGTTAATGGGAGATATGTCTTTGAATATCCCTCTTCAAGAATGGACATTATATGTTTAAACTCTGCCATTCTTGGAGAGAGATGTCTTTGAACATCCCTTCCTAAAATGGACATTTTTATGTCTAAAATCCGCCATTTTATGTAGATACAGCACAAATTTATATTACCGTTAGCTTAGTGAATCCTACATCGGTCTCATTTTTCATAGTTTATAATTAGTCAACTTAAGCGAACCATAATGTAATTAGTATAATTTTCGTTTATTTTTATTCTTATAGCATAGGATTCAAATTATTGTATTATGTTATCTACATGAATAAATTGATTGAATCTGAATCTGACAATCTGCTAAAACTCTGCAAGAGCTTTCATAATATAAGTGAGTAAATAAATGAGTAAATTCACTCACTTTTTTCAAATATTGATTGTATATTCATTCAACAATTTATTCAATACAGAGCCATCATATTATATTCATACTTAATGAAAAGACATGATATTGTCAAACTACACATGTATTCAGAAATGAGATATCGGTTTCAGTAGCTACACCATAAACATTTTATCAATCTTTGTTGATTGTGGCCAATTACAAAGCTCGTCCGTTCGTGTAAAAAAGTATTTGTATCTGCATAGTATAAGTAAGTTAGTACTAAACTCTATCCAAGCAAAGAAGACATTCTGGCAAGATGGGGAATGAATCCAGCTTGGTAAAAATTGGTTCCAAAATTATTGAATTGGTCTCAAATTGTAGATCAGAATGTTTCCTGGGATGTGACGATGCCGAAAACATGGATTAACATGAACTGCCATAACTTGGAAAAAAGAAACCGACCAACTTTTCTAACCGATCAACTATAATTGGTGAGGTGTATCCTTTTTTTGATAACAATTATTATAGTCTGTGCATGCAAAGAAGACATCCTGGAAAGATGGGGAAATGACTCCAACTTCGTCAAAATTGTTTCAAAAATCATAAATTTGGTCTCAAATTGTTGGAAACATTTTGATCTACAAGTTGAGATTAAATTAATAATTTTTTAACCAATATTGATCGAGCTGGAGTTATTTTCCCATCACGCCAGAATGTCTTCTTTGCTTGGACAGACTATATCTATAGAAGTATTTATATAAGTATTTGTATACTAGAAAAAAAAACTGTTGCTCTTTTCAATTTGAGTTGATTGGAGATTGATAATGATATACCAAGGGAAATCGGTATCTCGTTTCTTAATAAATCTGTGGTTTGGCAGTATTTTGTCTTTTCATTTAATATAGATAACTATCACAATATCATGTCTACTACTACTCAACAAGTATTATATTTATACAATATATGAAATAATCTTGGAGTGAAAAAGCTTAGAACTCATGTCGTGGACATATCCCTCAGAAAATAACAGGCGTAGCAATATTCCACTGTCGAATTATGATCAGAAATGCTTGTGTTATGAAACGAATATTGATTATTATAGCCTAATAATAGAACTCTGTATCAGAAAGACGAATCGCAAAAAAAAAATGAAATGATGGAGTATATGATAAAATAACCTCAATTATTGTGAAATCAAGGTTATGAAGTAGAACATGGATAATGATTAGAAATCTCTTTCATTTAGAATATTTTTGTGGTCTGATTTGTATCCAAATATCTTTATTGTTGAAAACGAATTTTTGAATGTTTCAAATTTTTAGAGCGCCCATCAAGGTTCAAATTATTATTTAAATTTTCACTTCAACAAAACAAGATTACCATACAACATAATATCTTGTGGAACATAATCTACGTATACTTGGTGTTGGTCTTATTGAAATGATTATCTTTACAACGATTGCAAACCGAGAACCGGTTTTTTTACAAAAAAGTATGCAAAAAATGGTGACTGGATTTATTGTGGGACTTGAACTAGTTTGCAATTATCTGGCGAGCGATTGTAAAATTTGTTAAATTATTAGTTTTTCCTATAATTTGTTAATTATACGCATTTAAGTTATAACCCACACGCTAATCTAAGAGTTGTTTTGTATGCAAAGATGTTTCTGGAAATAGTGTATGGATGAATACCGACAGAAAAGGCGAATTTATAATTATTTTAGTGCATTTCATTCGAAAAAATGCACTATTGGTCTTGCCCTGACAATCGAAAATTCATGATGTGATACATTTTTTACACGTTTCCGAGCACCTAGAACACGAATTTGATGTCCGTTCAAATTCATATCTCTCTCTCTCTCTCTCTCTCTCTCTCTCTCTCTCTATATATATATATATATATATATATATATATATATATATATATATATATATATATATATATATTTATATATGTACAGATTCTTGTTAACACGATACCTCCCGAAGGGCTTGTCGGAGAGCGACCAAATTCTGCACAAAAATCATTAGTGCTAATATCTCGGTCAAGTTCGTTAACCAGTCAAATTGGTCCAAGGGAAAGGGGTGAAATTAGGGGATGAAAATTCAGAAAAATCACTACAAATCAACCAATAACTTGATTGTTTTGAAAATTGGTGTGTATAATACCCCTGTTATGCCCTACAATTTGAGCCATCAACGAAAAAAATCCAATCAAAAATGGCGAATAATATGCCGAAAATTGTGTTTTTTATGGGTTTTTCGAAAACGGAACCTTTGAATTCATACCCTGAATAGCTCATTATAAGTCATATGATTCGTGCCATCATAGAATTTGAAATGCACTCTTTCCGACTGCCAGCTGCCGGAGCGAATTTTTTTATGTATAGTAGACGCCAACGAAAGTGACTATTATTGATGCTCAGCTCTGTCAGGATAGTCGACGTGCGGTCTGTGAGAACATTCGCACAATAACGGCTCTTAACATTTCCATTCAGAGTTTAATTCTCTACAACTTCCATCAATTAAAAACACAGTACTAGAGTGGCATGAAAATAGTCTCATGAGAACTTAAAACTCACTAAATGCATAAAAAATGTCGCTTACCTGCACATAGCTGAGGAAGTTCTTGACAGTTTTCAGTTTGACCTTGAGCAAATGTCTGAATGACGCGCCCTTGCAGTCCATAACCACCACGAGGCCCTTGCAGAGGCCATTTTGCACCAGCTCCGTTTCCCCCACCATCAGAAACATTTTGCAAGCTTCGCAAAAATCGTAGAGCGTCGGGTCGCAGTCATGCACGCCGGCGAAGAGCACCTTGTAGCCGTCGGCCGTCAGTCCGGGCAGAACGTAGTATTCCCTGTATCAAATTCAATAATTATTATTAAATTCATTCCCCAAATAAGAACAGATGACTCTGAAGGTTACCTCGAAGCTGTGAGGTAACAGGGGGTTAAGAAGTAGAAGAAGAAGAAAGATGAGGAGGAGGAGGAGGAGAAGAAGAATAATAATAATAATAATACAGAAAAAGGAGGATACATTTTCAAACTGTCTGGAAGTCCTCAATTACTCACTCAGTCGCCATTTACGTTTTCAAATTTTTCCTATCAATTTTCAATTTTATAATTTTTCATCGTCGTTAAGTGGGTACTATATTGGTCAATTATTATCTAAAATTAGCTGAGAAATTGAATGAAACAAGTTATGCCACGTTTACACCGGAATGTTAATAACTTTTTTGAATAAAGTATTAATTTATTGACTTATATATTATATAACATATCATATAGAAGTTATTAACAAATGTTATTAACATTCCAGTGTAAACGCGGCTTTAGAGGTTCGTAACTTTGTTGGTTATTGAGATAATGAGTAAAATAAGCTAAAAAACTAGATTTTTCAACTCCAAAGGGGGGATATAGATACATTTGAATGGAAAATACAACTGGAAGAATCACATAGAAAATATGATTTCAAACAGTACGTGAGCTCACTTACCCAACTTATTCGCACCCCATCTAATATTTAACACCTACTATTCTAGCACATGGATTTCCCATGGCTGAGAAATAATTTCTCAGCAAAAAAATGACTGAAAAATGAAATTTCATCCATTGTACATTAACTAAATTTAAATGCCAATTGTACCTACTCATTGTATTTGCTTGCTTTTTTGTTTATTTAAAAGGAGATGAATTTATTTATGAATAGGATACCTTATTGTTGACTGGTATTTTGAATTATGTAATAATATTGAAAAGAAAATTAAATTGTGAAGAAAAAAATGTCCAGTAACATTTTCGTCCAAAACTCACCCAAACCTCAAAAATCATGATTAAAAGGGGGACAAAACTGCAATATTTAAAAAACTACTTTTGTTGACTATTCACTCACGTTACATCCCAAACAGTTTGTAGTGATGACGAAAGTGGATCCCTGTTATCAAACAGCTCAGGTGCCTGCTCCCTCATTTTCAAATTGATGTCCATGTATTTCATAGTCAAGTCCTTATCGAAGTTGCTGCAGTTCAAAAACCAAGAGAATAGTACGTCTGAAAAAACACAATATCGAAATTATACCATTGTTGCTTTAAATTTTGCCAAATTCGGAAAATACCAATGATATAATCAAAAGTATAATAAAGTATAATCAAAAGTATAATAAAGTATAATTAAGTATAATCAAGAGTATCTAGTTACTCCTTGTACGCTGAAGATGTGGCTTAGTGCCACGAAACGCGTCCGACAAGCAACAAAATCGTGAGTACTGTTGTAAAAGTGAAAGTCATTAGTATTTACTAAGTTTTTAAGCTTAATATAATCAAAGTTGGTGTTTTTCAAGAAATAAAATATTTATTTCTCGAATTTGTCGATTTATCAATATCTTTTTAAAACTATTTATGAAAGTTTCGGTTAATTAAGGGCCAGAGTTTTATTAATTGAAAATGTATGAGAAACTTTGTAACGCGTACGCGTAATCTTTCGTCTAATAAGTTTTCTAAGTAAATTTTCGAAAATTACAATACCAGGAACATTTTTAGGGTAGGACGGTATGTTGTTGACCCTTTTTCTCAGTTCTTCAATGTCTTCCAGTTTCAGTCGATCCGTCTTCTTTAGTTCATCTGCTAGAGTGATTACATTATCTGGCGGTGCCATCAATCTCATTTTGTTGTCCAGTTCCTGTAAAAAACAATTCAAGAATCAATAACTTCATTTGTCATAAGTATTTACAATAAAGATATATAAATAATTAATACAGTACTGAAACTGAATCAGCTGTTGTCTTCTCAATCAGCTGATTCAATTGGTGATTGTTGCCACGGCTTCGCGTACATTTCTTCTTTCTTATTCGAGGTTTGTTTTTGTCAACATGGTGCTAACAACTGTATAAAAAATCTTTATCGTAGAGAATTATTTTCGCTCATACGGAAATGGACGTGCGGGTGGTCCAAGATTGTGACACACGTTTTCAGGAGCATTTCCACAAAAACCTGCCTATAGTCCATTCACGATGGCTTGAGACGAGATAAACAAAAGCTCTGAATGTATGTGTGTGTGTGTGTGTGTGTGTGTGCGACTGGAGTGGCTTAGTTTTAGCCACGACATAAACAAGTCACAGCAATGCCGAAATCACGAATTTTGTTGTAGGCAATTCAGAATAAGTATCTCTAATTAAAAGTTTTGAAAGATACACATTGTGAAATTGCTTGTTTCGGTTGTCTCTCTACTGTATGAACCTAAAATGAACAAACAATTATAGTAAAAGTTTTTGTGTCAATGCTTTGGTTACGGTCCCGACAGCAAAATTCGGGATTTTGGCATTGCTGTGACTTGTTTATGTCGTGGCTAAAACAAAGCCACTCCTGTCGCACACAAACACATGCAAAGCTTCTGTTTATCTCGTTTCAAGCCATCGTGAATGGACTATAGTTATGCTGTGGTTCTTATGCCGGGGTTTTCCAAGCACACTCAAAGTTGAGGGACCCTCAAATTTTGATGAACAGCTGACATTTTCCATGATAAGCATAGGAAATGTAGTAAACTGTAGTAAACTTGAGGGTCCCTCAAATTTGAGTGTGCTTGGAAAAACCGGACAGTAGTGTTGTTGAGTTTTGAAGAATAGGTAGTTTTTGACATTGAAAGGTCTTTTCAGGTGGCCCAACTACTGTCTGTACAAATAAAAACTATGCAAGAGTGTTGCAGCAAGTGTGACAGTCACCGAAAAGAAGCCTATAATGCGAGCTTCTCTTAAACTGAATATTAGAAATTACGTCAATGAGAAGAATGCTCAAAAATATTTGTGGTTTTTCCTTAAATATACAAACTGGACAACCATTGAACTGTTTGAGTTCAACTGTCCAATACTTTTTCAGTACTGTTTATTTTGGCTAATACTGTATTTTAAAAAACTTTTAAAACCAATTAAACTTTTCAACTGTACAGTACTATTTCAGTGCTGTTTATTTAGGCTAATACTGTATTTTAAAAAACTTTCAAAACCAATTAAACTTTTCAACTGTTCAGTACTGTTTGGCTAATACAAATATTTTCAGTACAAAATGGCTAATACTGTATTTTAAAAAACTTCTAAATCCGACTAAAAATAATTTTCTTGAATCTATTCATGTAGCCTATCGAAGTCATAAATATATTCAGTCACAAAATTTATGATTATCAATAATAATCATGCTCTCATATTTATCAACTACAGTATTTCAAACCTTATAACAATGAATGTAGCTTAGTTATAATGTTATCTTATTGCAATGAATCATATCAAATTTTTGAATAATTTAGAATAAGTTACTGTATACTGTATTTAAGTTACTGTATAAGTTACTGTATTTAGAATAAGTTACTGTTACTGTAATTAATTATTGTGACAATCAATGGCCACACTGTGATTATACAGTAACTGTAGTATAGTCTGTCCAAGCAAAGCAGACATTCTGGCAAGATGAGAAAATGACTCTGGCTCGGTCAATATTGATTTAAAAATCATAAATTTGGTATTAGATTGTAGAGAAGAATGTTTTCTACAATTTGAAACAAACTTTTTGTTCTAACATTATTTCTTTGAGTGAGAAAACTTCGGCTGAAATAGAAATTTGGACCTAAAATTTTGGACTATATTTTAATGAAAATTTTGTTGGAAATCCTAAGGGCTATTCTTTCTTGCCAATGTGTCATAAGATTAATAAATGAATATTGAGATAAGCTGGAGTAATTTTCCCATCTTGCCAGAATGTCTTCTTTGCTTGGTTAGACTGTACACGTGTTGATTTATCACACTTTTGCTGTAAGAAAAGATATAAAGAAATAAATTATGTGTTCCATAGTACAATACTCAAGTAGGCTAGCTAGTGTGCATATAAAATTCATTGGCCATTGTTTCACGTTCTACTTCGGGATAAGTTCTAATGGTTAGGAATATCGACAAAAAACGTTTCAAATAAGCTTTTGTGGTGGATTTGCTCAAGTGTTAAGTTTCTTGACTCATTCATTTCAATAGTTTGCTTTCCAATTGTTCAAGACTGAATTCGTCGAACGAGTCTTTAGATCACGGATCACGGGATAGTTTCAATAATAATTCAATAATCCTGACGTGCAATCCCAGCAAAAATATTCTCAACATATTTCAAAAAATAGTAAAAAATTGGTTGGAATATATGGACAATAATACTCTTTTCCAAGTTTTGTTGATGCTTTGAGGATTTTTCGATTGTTTTGAAATTATTTTGTGAGTATTGGTGGAAAATTGACAAAACTTGAAATCAAGTTGTAGGAAGCAGTTGAATGATTAATAATTATGCCCTGGAACACATTGATCTTTATTTAGAGCTTCATATGCTATCTATTTATCCTACCATATTGAAGGAATAATCATAATCTTCATCGTTCTTGAATACATGGAGGATTACAGAAGGAAAAGCCTAAAATTTCCCCTCTTACAATTATTTGTAAAAAATACAAAAATCAGGTTATATCATATTAATTCAAAACATATATAAATAATTTTCACACCAAGATCTAAATGGGAAACATTTCAAAATTTGTTCTCAAAAATTTTTCAAACAAAAACACTAAATATAGGAAAATTAATTCCTTTTGAAAGAAGTAATTGAAGCCCAATAAAGTTTTTTTTAATAAAGTAATTTTCCAAATAGCATATTTTCGAATAAATAATATTGTAGACTATTAATTTAATCTTAATTTGTTCCAGGTAAGTGTCTGCTTGATTCTATTCCAAATCCCTTGGTAAGTTTTAGTACTCATTACTTTTTTATTTTTTCTATGCATGTTTCCTTTTCTAAAATCAGTATCTCTCAATTCCCATTCTTTATCTATTGATTGAGGATTTGGAACTTCGCAGTTTAAGCCTAATGTATCACTAAAATAATTAAGAACAAAATTTGAAGATATATGTGTTTTGATCAACAAAATACGAAAATTATGATGCTTGGGTGCATGTTAGATGGAAAAAGCTTACAAAAATCTTAAATTAAATCAACTCAATATTATCTAGTGGAAAATAATATACGTACCCCTACCAGTAAATTATCTACAACTTAACATTAACTTGAAATACCTAGATGGAAGAATTTTCAATTATTATTATTATTATTTTAAATACCTATATACATTATGTTTGCTACATTCTAGTTATAATACCTCCTTAAAATCGAAGAATCCCATTTAAATATTATAGGTTGGTATTTTGTTTTATTTTTATATATTTATTTTCGAGTTACAACATATACTTGATTGAAGGTTCAACAGGATTACTCCCAAAACTGTCTCTTTACCAATTTTTCATAATAAGTCCAAATATTCAGGTTATGCCACTTTAGTTCATTTCATTCGACATCAACAAATTTTCACTCACAAGGAAAACTGAACAAATTTCGAATTTTATGAAGGATTATGATAATTTCGAAACAAGAATAATCAATAATTTGAATACCTTGAATATTTTAAAATTAGGGATATTTCCCTGATTATCTCAACATCCATTGAAGTTGAATACTTCAACGGATAATTGATTCCAACTCTATTTTAGCTTGAAAAGATGTCATTGAGCGATAAAGGCGATATTTTACTAGTGTGTCACCTAATGTTGGTTGACTAAATGAATAATAATTTCGACCGTTTTAATTGTGTTTTTATAATCGGCTATTGATAGGGAGCTTATTCATTGGATTTTGTTCAATCGGTAGAAAAGACTCTAAGGAGCTAAACGAGACTTGTTCTCGGAAATGAGCATAGAGACAAAACCAGTTCACATTCCACTAACTCCAGGTTACACTTGACTTTTATTTATTAATTTATTCCAGCGTACAACTCAGAATACACTTGAATCTAACCTTGTATAGATAGTCCGTCCAAGCAAAGGATCCATTCTGGCAATATGGGAATATGACTCCAGCCCAGTCAATATCCGTTTAAAAAATATCGCTTCGCTCACCTTCTCCGCCTTCTCCCCGACAGTACAGGCAGTGTAAGTGAGTCAAACAGGCTCGCTTCGCTCGCCTGCAAAACCTCTGTCAGTGTCAGCTAAGACAAACAGACTTGCTTCGCTCGCCTGCAAACTCCGTTCAGAAGGGATTCGAAATTTATTGAGCACAGCATTTCTACACCTAATATGGACCTGTATACCTAATTTCAACATTTTATGCCAATTTGTTCTAGAAAAATCTATGAAAAGCCCCGAAAATTCCAAAAATAGTAAAACGCTAATATTAAGAGTAACCTTGGGAAGTATATCGTACATAGTTTGAAAGTTGATTCAAAATCTTCCAAATTAGTTCATCTATAATCTCGCTAAACCATTGAATTTACAGTAAGGACTGGTCGTATCAAGGCGGAAGATATGCAATCCGCAACACATCTACAATTTTGAAAACCTGATTACTGGCGTAATCTTGAACGGATTGCAAAAATATTTTAACACAACATTTCTAGACCTTATCTGAACCTGCCAACCAAATATCAACATTTTCTACCGATTGGTTCTTGAAAAAATGAGGAAAGGCCGAAAAACTCTGGAAAAACGAAGATATTTGGCGTATACTTGAAAAGTTTTTAAAATCCGTTCTTAGCGCGCGTCTAAACGTTCAACTGAACATGCCTGCCAAATTTGAAGCATTCGCTTCAGTGGATTTTTAGTTCTGGTGATGAATGAATGAATCAGTCAGTCAGTGCCATTTCGCTTTTATAGATATAGATTGTGGATCAGAATGTTTTCTACAATTTGAGACCAAATTTATCTTTTTTGAACCAATATTGCTCGGTGCTGGAGTTATTTTCCCACCTTGCCAGAATTTCTTCTTTGCTTGGATGGACTGTACTCAGGAATCTTTCCTCAAGTTACGTTCAATGAAGCTTACTTATCACCCTGCTTGATTGTAAAGTAATCCAAAATGCTTCACAAGCTAACCAGAATACAGAAGCTATAGGGACTTGTAACTAAAACATATGTACTTGATAAAAAATCTACAGTATCTCCACCTAGTCCAGTCAATAAAGCCTGTCCACACGGGTATAGAGTGCATGAAATATGCCCCAATATTTGACCTCGGGGATTTGTTTAGACTAGTTGGGAGGTTAACATACTAAAAGTCCCCGGACCTGGGGGTGATCATAGGGCGGGAGGGGGGTAGAAGGTACAATTTTTTAGTTTTTCGCATATTACCCGAAAGCGGTTGATCCTAGAGAAAAGTGATCTAAGTATGTACATTTTAGTATCAAAATATTGACAAAAACCACCTGTAGCTGAATTTGGAGGAATTCCATTCTTGGAAAAGTGATCCTTAAACTTCCAAAAATAGGTCAAATATCAATATTAATATGTTATTTTGACTCCACTCTTCATGCTCGACAACGTTTAGGGTGAGGGGGTAGTGGATTTATTGTTATTTTATGAGTTGCATCACATTTAAAATCATTTAAGACAATTTTTTTTTAAATGGGAGTTTTGATCAAATGTAAAAAATTTTCTATTCGGCCAATTTTCGTTTTCTTTTTTTCAATCGACGGAGATTTTAGTCCTCTTCAATTTTTATTGAGATCACTTTTCTCTAGGATCAACCGTTTTCGGGTAATATGCGAAAAACTAAAAAATTGTATCTTCTAAACCCCCTCCCGCCCTATGCTCACCCCCCAGGTCCGGGGACTTTTAGTATGTTAACCTCCCAACTAGTCTAAACTTATCCCCGAGATCAAAAATTGGGGCATATTTCATGCACTCTGTAATGCTTTATTGACTGGACTAACCGAGCAATAATCAATTTATTTCAATTTTTTTTCTCTATAATTAATCATCTCCAATAACAATTTCGCCTCAATTATATTTAGGGTATATATTATAGTCTGTCCAAGCATAGAAGACCTTTTGGCAAAATGTGAGAATGACTCAAGCTCGGTCAATATTAATTCAAAAATTTTCAATTTGATCTCAAATTGTAGGGAACAACTCGATTTACTATCAAGACCACATTTTGAAAATTCTTGATCAATATTGACCAAGCTGGAGTCATTTTCCCATCTTGCCAAAAGGTCTTCTCTGTTCGGACAGATTGTATCAATAACTTTCAAATAAATTTAGCAAGGAAAAACATTTCGTTTAATGACCATATCGCTGTTATTTCATAAAAACTCACTGATATAGTCTGTCCAAGCAAAGAAGACATTCTGGCTACATGGGAAAAAAGCTGCAGCTAAGTCAATATTGGTATCAAGTTATCATGAATGGGGTACAGTGTATTTTGTATGAAATTTTAGAAAGCATTTGAGACCAAATTGATAATTTTTCAACCAATATCGACCAAACTGGAGTGATTTTCCCATTCTGCCAGAATGTCTTCTTTGCTCATACAGACTAACTCACTATCATTACAATTAGATACATTGAGATCTCATTGTAATACTTTTTCAATCACCCATTCTTATTACTGCACAGTCTAGTCTTTGAATTTTATAATTTTATCTAAGTTTTTGGGTCGGAAATTTCTTTCTTGAATTGTTGTGTTCAATAGCCTATTACTAAAACTTGTCATAACGAACTCATTGGACAAACTTGATCTATAAACTTACTAGCCGGCAGGCTCGCTTCACTCGCCTTCTCCGCCTAGCCAGGGAGCTCCGCCCCCTGGACCCCGGACAGTATAGGCAGTGTGAATGAGTCAAACAGGCTCGCTTCGCTCGCCTGCAAACTCCGTTCAGAAGGGATTAGAAATTTATTGAGCACAGCATTTCTACACCTAATATGGACCTGTTTACCTGAATTCAACATTTTATGCCAATTTGTTCTAGAAAAATCGAAGAAAAACTTATAATTCCAAAAAATAGTACAACGCTAATATTAAGCGTAACCTTGGGAAGTATATCGGACATAGGAAACTTGATTCAATATCTTCCAAATTAGTTCATCTATAATCTCGCTAAACCATTGAATTTGCAGTAAGGACTGGTCGTATCAAGGCGGAAGATATGCAACCCGCAACACATCTACAATTTTTAGATGACCGTTCTTAGCGCGCGTCTAAACGTCCAACTGAAGATGCCTGCCAAATTTGAACGCATTCGGTTCGGTGGATTTTTAGTTCTGGTGATGAATCAGTCAGTCAGTCAGTCAGTCGGTCAGTCAGTCAGTCAGTCAGTCAGTGCCATTTCGCTTTTATAGATATAGATATAGATATGACAAACTTATTTGACTATCCAACTCGACAACTTATTTGACAAACTTATTCAGAAAATTTGGAACGAAACTGTCCTGGTCTTGAAAGTTTATTCCAATCGGAAGTCATATCTCTTTGTATTTTTGTCTGCATCAATAAAAAAATTATAAATAAATAGTCAATTAATGAAAAAAAAAGTTTATACCGATGCACGAGCAACAATATGATCTTGAAAAAGGGCAGCGATAACAAACCACAATGAATTATGCAATTTTAGTGATAAAAATTGAAACACAACTCATCATTAATTTCCATTGACAATATTAAAGATAGTATAGTCTGTCCAAGCAAAGAAGGCTTCTGGCAAGATGGGAAAATGACTCCAGGTCGGTCAATATTTGTTCAAAAATTATAAATGTGGTCTTAATAGTAGATCAAATTGTTTCCTACAATTTGAGATGAAATTGATAATTTTTGAACCAATATTGTCCGAGCTTGAGTCATTCCCCATCTTGCCAGAGCGTCTTCTTTGCTTGGACAGACTATAATAGTTCTTTTATTCTAGTTTTTATTGGAAATTTTATATTTCACAACACCCGGGATTCCTGATTAATTAGTTCAATAGATATCCAACTGTGTTTCATCTTATGTTTTTTTTTGTTCTATTCAAGTCAGTACATAAAATTTTGAACTCTACCTACCTTATTTAAAAATAGCGTTTAATTCTATACAGTAAGTAATTAAATTCTATAAGTTTCTTAGCTACTCACTAAATGACCAGAAAATTGGAAGAATTGAAATTATTAGATCAAAAGGCAATGTCCATTTTAAAAGTCTGAGATCCCACAAATCGAAAAAGTCGTTGATATGAATCCAGTTCAGAATGTTTGCTATAGTCTCTCCAAGCAAATGAGACATCCTGGCAAGATGGGGAAATGACTCCAGCTCGGTGAATATCTATACAAAAAATTTTAATTTGGTCTCAAATTGTAGATTGAAATGTTCCCTACAATTTTAGACGAAATTTATTATTTTTAATCGAATGTTGACCGAGTTGTAGGTATTTTCTTATCTTGCCAGAGATGTATGTCTTCTTTGTTTGAAAAGTCTATATATTTGAATGTTTCAACATTTAGAGGTAATAAAAAAGTTTATTCTCGATTGTTCTCATCCAAAATTTTCAGAGATCTCAGTATTCTTTCAATTCTTCTCGTATAAAAATTATCTTTCCATCATCTACGCACAATCCTAGAGCATATTTGGGCATCACCCTAATAGAAATATTCCTTTGTTTCCAAAGGTTAGAAACTACAAATATTTTCTACAATAATAAAGGTTACCAATCAATTATTTAAAATAACTGTCGGGTCTGAATAATTATTACAATTTGAACTAGACCTATAACCAGATACCAGTAATTGCTATTATCTATTGCTGCTTTTTGCTAAAGTTTCTAACCTAGTTAAACCAGTTTTTTACCAAATTCACGATACCTCGTCCAGATGCATGCGATCTGACAAAGAATAGTATTGACGTCTGAAATCCTTATTTGAGCCCTCATTATTTGATTTTATTTGTATAATTTTAGTAATTTTGTGCTCTAATCAAATGCATAGATAGAAAAAAAAGTTTGTTAGAAGTGAGACCGTATCAGTCTAGCTAACTATACCATATTCACGATCACTTGAGATGATATAAACAAAGTTTTTTTTTGTATGTGTGTGTGTGTGTGTGTGTGTGTGTAAAGGTGGATCTTCCTTAATCTGACGGTCGGCCGCAGTCGAACAGCTGTATCCAATCACAGCTTTTGTCTTCTCTCTGCAGCCGACCATCAGATGAAGGAACTCACACTCACGCAAAATGTTTACTTTGTTTGAAGTGATCATGAATGGGGTACAGTGTATTCTGTCTCAATATCTAGTGCTGTAGATTGTTTGGTTTAACATTTTAAGCTAGGATTTGGTTGGTGCGGAACGTAACGACCGTCGGTCGTTGCGTAAAAAAATGGTGGACTGCTTCTGTGTTGAATCATAGGACCGATTTCGTTCATGCATATCACCAACGACCACGACCAACAGCCGCATCCGATGACGACCGTACTCCTCCAGAAGCAGTGTTCCGACCAGTCGCAGTGGATTCTAACCTCAAATATATTGGGAGACTTGGAGAAGATGTAGTAAGTTATAATTGAGATGACCAGGAGGGAAATATTTATAATTATGAGGGATATTAATATCAAAGTTAATGAAATTTTGATTCAAATAGTACCAAAATGGAGTAATTTTTATTTTTCACTAGTAGATCTGGATATCATGAATGCAGATCATTGCGACTGGGTCGTGCCAAGGAAAATGATTCAGCCGCAGCCGTATGCGTAGATTGCGGCTGACGGTCGTTACGTTCCGCACCAACCAAAATCGTACCTTTAATTGTATCTATCGAAATTTTATTCTCGAAGGTATTTTCGTCGTTTAATAACACTAACTTGACAAAAAAAGTTGAAAATGGAAAGAGTTTCATTTTATGTTCCAGTCAAGGTCAAAATAATTTAAGAAATTGAAAAAAAACTCACGGAACAAGGATTGAGAGAGAGAGAGAGTGAAAGAGAGAATGTGAGAGTATACTAAAGGAATCAGAACCCATTAGTCGAAGAGAGAGGTAGAAAATAAAGAAGAAGAAGAAGAAGAAGATGATGAATGTTGCGGTGTGAGATTGATTGAGGCTATTAATAATTAATGAAGTCTTGAAATTAGCCATTTTCTGTTGAATATTACCGATTACTGACTCATTTGTCAGCATGATAACGAGAATTTCGTTGATTTACTCATTAGATAACAAATCACTTGACGAATTGGATTCCCGATTCATGCAACAATTTCATCTTTGAGATAATCAGACATACTGTATTAGAGGTTAATAGATAGCAGATTATCATAGATTTTATAAATATTTGATGAGTCCATGTCAGAAAATACATAAAGTGTTACCCAGGGCCCTCGCGTGGGGTGTGCGGTCGCACCTGACCAATCTCAAGCCAGTTTTTGATAAAAACTTCTTCCCAATATATCTTTACCGATTTGTTGTAGTTTTCAAACTTTTTTCTGGCAAGAGGTCGGTATTAGATCATGAATAGTTTGAGTTTTATTTCATTATATTCATCGTATGAAAAATAGAATTAATGAGTATAAGATGGGAGTGCAAAATCATATTTTCATCTCATTCCATACAGCATAAAATTATTGAAGTCTAGTACTGACCCAAGTTACACAATAAAAGTAGAACTGAGTCTAAATTCTATAGATAAATTCTTCAAATACTAACTTGATAGAATCTTACCAGCCTGAATACATAAATAAATATTATATTAGCACAAGATCGTCAATAGTAGATCAGCGTAATTTTTTGTGTTACACCATACATCAGTTTCTTGCTAGCATCCATATTCTAAGACAGAACTCACGAAACACTGTCAACTAATAAGAAAAGAGCAAGCGGGGCATGAAGGCGTGTCCAAGTCAAATCTGAAGCATCAATCGTCAACTGCTGCCATCTACTGGTTGAATTTGGAAACTGCTTGAACCGATGTTTTCGGTCATTTTGATCGTAGACTGAGCTTGGAGGCGTGTCCAATGGAAGTCGAAGCAAGTCACCCTATCGCTACTGCCATCTGCTAGCTGTATTCGGAACTATTTCGAATGTTATTCAAGAAAGTTGGGTAGAGCAGTGGAAATGGCTGAAATCTTATTGAGTTTCCGATTTTTTGTTTAAATATCTCTACTTCCAGTGAAATGAAATATTTATGATGATTTCCAATAATTTTCTGTGAAAAGATGATTATTCCCTTCCTTATGTGTTTTTAAGAAAGCTAATAAAATAAATTTATTATTTAGCGTATGGCTTTTAATAGTGGGGAGACCCAAGGGTTGTTCCACTTCGCCATATAACCTCATTTTCCACAAACGGAGAAATGAATGATAGTTTTTTTAAAAACTATAAAACGTTCGTTCTTTAAATTAGTAAAATAAATTAATCAATAATTATAAATTTAATATTTTAATATTATAGATTACGGTACATTGTGACAGGTTTACTCAATGTAGATAGCCTTTCGTTATTTTTATTAATTCCAGTAGGCTTTTGCTTATCACGTATCCAATACATAAATATGCAAAACAATATGTTGGGATACATTAAAATAAGCAAGTCCCTATAATCCTTTTTGCCACACCACATCACATGCATCATTGGGATTGCTCATGAGAAAAATGTAAACATGCAAGGCAGCTAGAATCATGTTTGACTTTAAATATATTATGATATGTTCGAATGCATTCGTCTGGTAATGGGGGGGGGGCGCCTGCCAAAATCTAGCACAGAGCGCCAAAAAACCACGCGAGGGGGCCGTTGAGTAGCAAACGTTAGATATATCGGACTTTTTTCATCTTGAATTTGAGTAAAATATAGATTTAAATTACTCAAAATTTAGGTCTTGAAATTCTCTACAATCTCATGTAAGAAATTTGCCTATTGAACAATTCTGTATTTTGTAAATTGAGTAAGCCCGTACTATTTTTCGTCAAGGATACGGAAATCAATGTTAAATTTTTCATTAGAGGATCCGTGACGTCAAAATTATAGCTTTCCCAGCCAGCTGCTTTTCACTCTGGCTCACCTCTACTATTTATTCTATACACCTTGGGTAACGACTACTTTTCTAACTGATTGTCTCTTACTAAGACGGGGTATTTACTTGATTGTGCTGTGGTCAAATACTCCTTCCCGGGTCAAGAATGGAACTCGGAACCTCTGGTTATTATACCGGTGCTTTATCACGTAGGCCGGAGAGCTATTTATAAGATAAGATGGCAGAACTTATCCGTGAAGCAAACTACATTGAAGCTGGATTGATCAATAACTGGTTTTAAAATACTTCGATTAATAGCATCCGATGGATACTGTGCGAAACAGGAAAAAATAGACAATATTCCAAGGACAATATTGAGTGCAATTTTTTCTCGGCAACTTATAACTTTTTGTCTTGTTCTATTATGTAAAATTACCTGCAAAATTGAATGGAACCAGTTAAAAGTTTGTTAACTTGAGTGGTTATTGAGATAAAGATTAACAAAATATGCTGAAGAGTGTAATTTTTCAACTTTAACAGAATATAACAATAGTAATCTAATATTTTTAATGAATAAACCTTTAAGGAAATTCTGAACAAACATGTGATAGTCATGATGACCGAAAACTCGGTCAATATTGGTTCAAAACTAATCAATTTGATCTCAAATTGTAGGAAACAATTTGATCTACTATAAAGACCACATTTGTAATTCTTGAACAAATATTGATCAAGCTGGAGTCATTTTCCCATGGAAAAAGGGAGTCATTTTCCCTTCTTTGCTTGGACATACTATACATAGATTTTCATTCTTTTACTTCATTCAAGCCATTTTAAGCGATTTAGCGATCTAGATTCTTCTAAGGCCCACTTTAAATTGATAATAGAAATTGTTTGAAAAACAAATACGTTTATCACAATCATAGAGAAGTATCTTCAACTATTGTTTCTCTGTGCTTCAATGTAAAGATTGCAGTAACCAAGTATCTAGAACGCTAATTCTATGAAAGTAGAATACATAGCAGCCATGAGGCTCAAGTGCATTAGCACTGACCAAGCTGAATTCATTTTCCCATCTTGCTAGAGGGTCTTCTTTGCTTGGACTGGCTATACCTACATAGGTTACTGTGGAGTAGAAGCCCCATATCTCCCTACAATTGTAAACAGAGTTCAAAGTATGTTCAAAGTTAGAGTTCAAAGATTATTTCAATTGATTGTATTCGAACAATTGTTTTAGATAAACAAAGAATAGATCTGATTCCAACAGATATTATTGTAAGCTGAAAACAGATATTGAGAATATTTAGCCTTGCTTCAATTTCCCTTTATCAATTGAAGAAGAGAAAATATCTACAACATCTCATAAACTAATTTTCAAGGAGACTAAACTATGATGCCCGGGTTTTTCAAGCACACTCAAAGTTGAGGGACCCTCAAATTTTGATGAACAGCTGACATTTTATATGATAGGTATAGGAAATGTAGTAAAGTGTAGTAAACTTGAGGTTCCCTCAAATTTGAGTGTGCTTGGAAAACCGGGCATAAGTTATTCAAATATTTTGTCTGCAGTAACTAGATTTTTCAATAATTATGTATAGTCTGTCAAAGCAAAGAAGACCCTCTGGCAAGATGGGAAAATGACTCCAGCTTGGTCAATATTTGTTCAAGAATTATAAATGTGGTCTTCATAGTAGATCAAATTTTTTCCTACTATTTGAGATCAAATTCATAGTTTTGAACCGATATTGACCGAGCTTGAGTCATTCTCCCATCGTGCCAGAGGGTCTTCTTTGCTTGGACAGTCTACATCAGACTCCTATGAAACTGTTGATTGGTGAGTAACTGTTAATTATGGTCAGCTCTGTCAGGACAGTTGACGAGCGGTCTGCTAAAGCAATTATAGTCGAGAGCGGCCTCGGCACAACAATATCACCTATGCAGGCCGCTCAAGTTCTTCTGTCCTGACAAAGCTGACCATTGATAACAAACATCCTCCAGCCGCCACTTATATTGGCATCTGCTTTACTATAGTCTGTCCAAGCAAAGAAGACCCTCTGGCAAGATGGGAAAATGACTTAAGCTCGGTCAATATTGCTTCAAAATTTGTCAATTTGACCTCAAATTGTAGGAAACAGTTTGATCTACACATTTATAATTTTTGAACGAATATTGACCAAGCTGGAGTTAATTTCTCATCTTGCCAGATGGTCTTCTTTGCTTGGACAGACTATAACTTATATCGATACTTTATTAGGAGAAAATTGTGATACTCACTGAAATATTTCGTCGACAATTTTCCAGGTTCGTCAATAATAACAGCTAGAAGTTCTACACAACACTAATTTTTTAAAAAACGTGTACTTTTATTGGATCCTGTGGTTTTTCTGCTAAATTTTGTTATTTCACAGCGATATTTTTAGCCGGTAATCGGTTTTCTTTTGTGAATAATTTATCTATTTATTCCAGTTACACAAATTGCCGAAGAATAAAAAAAAACGGCGAATGAAGAAATAGATAAATGGGAAAATGAATTGTTGATTGAGACGCGTTAAGAATTGTGAATGCAAGTCTAACCTAAAAACTTGTTTCATGAACGCACTCTCGATTACAAGCTGTTGTCTTCGAACTTGTAACTTGAAATATTTTTGTTTATCGGTTGATTGGAGGAGTGTGATTTGTAGCGGCTCGCGAAAGGAGACTCGCGTATCGAGTCTTGCTACGCTTGCAATGTGTATCAGAGAACGTGTATCGACAACTTGATACAGGAAAACTGAAGAGAATTCGGCATTTTGTTATCGGAGTTGAACTCGATTAGTAGCCGAGAGAAATGAAGCGGGCGGTCTGATGAGCAATGCTGTGCCTGTGCCTGTGCGCTTTGGTTCCTGGGTTCGAACCCAGTAGACGACACATACTTCAACTGCGCCACTCTCGTTTTACGGAGGAAAGATTTTGATATAGATAGGCCTATACTATATCTCAATATCGGATATCTCTCTCGTTTCGCTGTACTTTCTCAGACAGCTCGCCAACTGTCCTGACAGACCTAAAAATTAATAACTGTCAAACGCCTTAAATTTTTGCACCAACTATAATTCTTGCCCTCTCTTCACCCCTCACCATTGACTATACTTCGCCATCTCTAAATTTCGCCAATTTATGTAGATAACGTACAAATTCATATTACCGTTAGCTTATTAAACCCTAAGGTGTATCACTGTATCTGAGTCATTCTACAAGTTTGCATAGTCTACACTTATTTAACTCAAGCAAACTGTGAAATTAGTATAATTTTTATACTAATTATTCTCATAGTATAAAATTCAGAGTGATATACTGTATGATTTAGTCCAGTAAATAAAGTATTATAGAGAGCATGAAATATGCGCCAATTTTTGACCTCTGGGATTTGTTTAGGAGGAGTTTGTTTTGTTAGGAGGTTAACATACCAAAAGTGGGGGTGGGGGGAAGGAATGGGTGTCGAGTTTTATGCGAAAAACAGAAACATTGTACCTTCTACCCTCTCTCCCGCCCTATGCTTACCCCGAGGTTCGGGGACTTTTAGTATTTTAACCTCCTAACCAGTCTAAACAAATCCATGAGGACAAAAATTGGCGCATATTTCATGCACTCTATTCCCGTGTGGACAGACTTTATTTACTGGACTAAATGGAATCTACACGAATAAAGTTATCCTATTATATTAAGCGAGAAATTTCTGTATGTATGTATGTTTGTGGAACCACGGATCTAGAAAACGGCTCTAACGATTTCCTCGAAACTGGAAATGTAATATAACCATGATGGAAAAATAAGATTGCACCAGGTCTCATGTCCGGGAAAACTCTCTGGCAGGATTAATAAAAGAATAAAATATTCCTAATTCAGGCATAATCCCAAGTACTGCGTATAATGGCTGTTATCGTTAGCTGAACAACGCTATCCAACTGGAGTGAATGGAGTTACATTCAAGTCTACTATAAAGCCGCGTATCGACAGTCCGAGGCATGTGCAAGAGAACTACTACTAGTTACTATCTACCGCGTATCACCTACGTGCTACACATGCCTCGGACTGTCGATACCGGGTTTGCTAGCAGCGAGGCAAACGCTGCACACAATTCGCAGCGAGCAGTGCCTGTTGCCTCGCATTGCACAACGAACAATTCTACAAACTAACCTCAAAATTGTACCCCATTTCTATGCATTTTTGTGATTGAGAATTCTATTTGGGTGCAGAAGTTTCTAATAGGCAATAATAAGCATTGCCTTGAATTTTTATCTACTAATTGAGCACAAACTAACCTCCAAAGTCTAAATTATCAATTGTCAGAGCTTAGTTGCTTTGTCTCCCGCTTGATGGCGCTAGTCAATTTGTTCGCGTGCTCGCATTTTTTGTTACAAAAAATGCAGATTTTTTATTATAATTATTTTTATTATAATTATATAATATATACTATACTATAATTATAATTATTTTTGATTATTGCAGATTATATTCACACATATGCCTCAGCCATGAGTTTATACTTTTTTTGCGTCACCAGACTGTACTGCGAGGCATTCGTGGCACTTGCCTCGGACTGTCGATACGCGGCTTAACACATGTTCATGACTCAAAAAATTGTGAGAGGTGATCATATTATCAATTTTGAATTTATTTTTTACAAGGAGGTTCCTTGATATTTTACAATAACATATTTATGTAATTCAACAGTTCGGCCGCAGCTTCAGAGCGAAGCTCGGTACCAGATATTTAAATTTTAATCTGAATATGGACAACAGAGTTATATTTTATTGGCAGGTTTGTCACTCTTCTAGAGTCGTGAGACATCTAAATAAGTGCATGCAAGTTGCCAAAGTGATTTCCCTTGAATAACAGCAACCGCCAAATAATTATTCCATGATTATGATTATTAGAGAGGTAAACAGGTATAGTCTGTCCAAGCAAAGAAGACCCTCTGGCACGATGGGAGAATGACTCAAGCTCGGTCAATATCGGTTCAAAACTATGAATTTGATCTCGAATAGTAGGAAAAAATTTGATCTACTATGAAGACCACATTTATAATTTTTGAGTCAATATCGACCGAGCTGGAGACATTTTCCTATCTTACCAGAATGTTTTCTTTGCTTGGAAGGACTATAGGTCTATCTCTTTTTATCACGATAACGTCGCCGCCTCTAATTTATTTAATTTATGACCTTTATTCAGCTATCAAGGCAGTCTGGTTCATCTGTTGAGAAAATGGAAAGATTTTAGCAAAATTTACCGGAAGAGATCACTGTTACATAGATTTTACAAGTCCTCTAAAACAGTTCACACAGTCATATATGTGAGAAATGTTTTGGAGAACTTGTGAAATCTATGAAACACCATCTTTCCCGGTAAATTTTGCTAAAACCTTATAGTGATTGTGTTTGTAAGCTATTCAAATATTCATGGCTATTGTGCTTTACTGTTATTTCAATAATAAATTATTTATTTAATATTTTATTCTAATGATAAATTTTTTTATAAAATTATTTTTCAATAATAATCCTACTTCAATAACCTAGAAGCTAAGCCCAGAAATATTTTTCCGTAAACGTGAAATTCTCGGGTCAAATTTTAAAAATTAATGTTTTTTTTTCTTTTTGAATAATTGTTTTGTGTTTTTCGGCTTAACTAATAACCCTTTATTATTTATTATTTATCTCTTGATTTTCTTGGATAACATAGAATCCTTTGGCAGAACATAAATTGGTGCATAACCTGACTATTTATGAATATCGCATCTATTAAGTTTAGCTGACGCCAAAAATTTAGACGGTTACGTCTGTTCCTTTTGCCTCCAACAGCAGATGTTGTAATTTCGATGACAACTAACATGTTGTCATTTTAATCAATATATATTGCATAGAAAAATCAGATGATTTGTTACCTAGATGATGTTTTTGAAATCAGAAGAGACAATAGATGCACAACATCAGCTGTTCAATAGGTTACATCATGTACAATAGACAGATGAAACCGCCTAACTTTTGGCGTCAGTATACTTATTTTCGTGCCTAAATAATGGAAATATTGAAGTTTTGGGCGATTCCCTAAATATTTTTTTACCATCTTAAAAAATAAATTCTTCCTTGTTCAATTTGTTTTAGGGCTACTTATTTATACTGTATTAAAAATAAAAAATCAAAGTACCCTTTTAGTATTTGTTTCTACACTTGAGAAGGGAAGGTGGAGAAACAATTACTATCAGGTTGCTCCAACCTGATATCTTCGATATTCCATTTAAAAAATATTAAAAATTCTCCTATCCACATGAATCAAATTATTTAATTTCTCTTCACCGGAATTCAATGTACAATGTTGATGGAGGAGATTGGGAAGAATTAAAAGATAAAAGAAGAAGAAGAAGAAGAAGAAGAAGAAGAAGAAGAAGAAGAAGAAGAAGAAGAAGAATAAAATGAAGAAGAAGAAGAAGAAGAAGTAGAAAAAGAAGAAGAAAAAGAAGAAGAAGAAGACTCTGTGAATTGATACTGTAATTATTTTCTAGTGATGAAGAATGAAGCTCAAAATTTTTGTATAGTGATGAAGATGATATTCTGGTACCAAGTTACCTGTCTCGTTGTAACATTGAATCTCTTTACACAAAACGCCAGAATATTAATATAAAGAGAGTAGAGGATGAAGAATGAAAATAAGTTAGACTCTAAACTTGATGAATACTTGTTTGTAAATAGTTGATGGATTTTTTACAGTTCCTGCCGTCAAGTGCAAACTGGTTTTAAAACCTGTTTCAAGAAGCAACAACGTTCAAAGTTCACTTTTTAAAGTAAAAGTGATTTTGAGTTGCGCCAAGTTAAAGCAAGACAGAACACAGTTTCAACTGCACTGGGTGCAGTTTCAATTCATTTCGAGTCGTTTTCCTGTATTCTTTGCTTGGATGGACTGAAAAGTGGAGTAAATATGAAACTGGCAACCAGCTGGTAAGCCTAGGACCTTCTTGGGCTGTTGAGCCATTGACAAACAAAAAAAAAACAACAACAAAAAAAAACGAAAACTTTAGTCCAGATTCTTGCTTAGAATCTTGTTTTGATCACAGGGCAAACTTGCTTGTATCATATTCTGTTTCCATCATTCGGATGTCTTCTTGACTCCAATTTTTTCACGATTACAATTTACAAACTGGCATTCTTTTAAAACTAGCTAATTGATAATTCTCAATGCCAAGAATTAGATGAATTTGTTCAAATTTTTAGTGGTAGCAATAATCAGTAGTGATCAAAGCAAGCTCTAGCGTGATACCTGCATACTAGATCCTATCAATAGCCGGTTAGTTCGTGGCCAATCAGAGCAGAGCCACGCCTTCTGGCTCCGCCTTCAAAGCCTTCTCGTCTTCTCATTGGTGCATTCTATTTCCAGTCATCATGTTGACTCCTCCCCTTCCAATGGAAGGCTTGTCAAATTCCCCCTATGCGTAAAACTAAGTTCAAACTTTGAAACGCAAAATTATTGTCAACATTTTTCCCACTACTTTACCATTAGTATTGAAATATCTATAATATGTGTTGCTTAGTGGAAGAAACTGTTTAAATAAAGTATTGATAAATTCTAGAATAAATGCAATCATTGTAATTGATTAATTGTTGCATTGATGTGTTTCATTTGGACCTTTGATGTTAAAATATCTATTGTTTGCTTGTAATTTTTCTCAAAATTCAACTGCCTGTACAAATTAAAAAGGGGTTACACTCAATAGATGAACTTATTCCAGATTTTGGAATTATCTGATCTTCCATTTCTTTAAGTGGAATAAGAAACTAGGTGTTACAGTTCAAAAATAAAATTTATTTTCTCAAATTAACCAAAATACAATAGTAGCCGAGTATGATTAAGTAATTTTTAGCGTTGATTATGATATTATACGTTATAGTATTTGTATTGTTTTATAATATTACATATATTTTGTAATTTTCTACAGTCTATCTATAGATTTTTTTGCAATCTGTTTAGTCGAGTTCCATTTTCTTCAAATTTTCAGCAAGCTGCTCACTTTTTGTTTTGTCCATTCGTTTTGACTCGTCCACTCTTACCTTTTCTTCTTCTAGAAACCACTCTCTGTATTTTCTTAGTTCTTCCAGGTTTTTATCTGGAAATAAAACTTGAAATATTATTTCAATAAACATCTTACACTCTAAGGGCCGGTTGCACGTAAGTTCTGTTAGTTTAATCAGCGTTATTTCACCATGTCAAAGTGGAAAAACGTTCAAATAAATAAATTATTGAAATGTGATAGTAGTAGGAAAGTATTCAAATGTACTCATTCAAAATAGATATTAGAATCAATAATTATCTCATTATTTTATGAATTATTTATTTATTAAAACAAAAACATAATCTGGGCCCTGGCTTATAAAGATTTACAGCTTGTTTTTCTGATGAAAAACAAGCAATTGGGATTGTAGATTCACCAATAAAACTCTCGAATTACAATGTTCCAATTTTTGGAAAGGATCAGCTGTTGAATCAACGATCAGCCAAAACTCACTAGAAGACCCTAACATTCGAATCCAAAATGGCCGCGATGGTTCGAGTGAAATAGGAAATACCATGTATTCTTTATTCTTTCTTTACAATTGCGACTTGGTTTCCAAGTATTTTAAGCAAAGGATGAATGAGTGATGATGAATAATGAAGGTTTAAGATGTAGGTTATATGTCTATGTAAATTGGTTCAGACGAAAAATTCACAATATCGCTGTTCAAACTCAAATTATCGCGGCCATTTTAGATTACAAGGCTAGGGTCTTCTGACTTGGTTTGTTCACGATTTTCTTTGTAGGCTATGATAATATTTTAGCAACAATAATGATTCCTGTTCAAATCTCACTATAAAAATAATGATTGATTTTTGTTATTAAATATATTCATAATAATAAATCAATTTCTATATCAAAATCATTAAATTAGGAGCAAAGTTTTGGTTTTAAAGGAATAGCATTGTACTATTCCGATATTCTATTCACTTGAGGTAAATTCGTTTCATGTCATTTTTTTAATCAGCTGAAACTGTAGAATTTAATTTTATTAAAACGTTTATGAGACAGAAACGCCCAAAATCAACGAATTATGAGTAATGTGGATTGCTACAAAATGTCGTTATCCAGGCTAAATTGCATGCTGATACAACTTAATTGTTGTCAGGTTGGTAGTACCACAAAAATCGGAAACCTTCAGCTCCTAATGTTTTCAGATATTGAAAATTTAATCATCAGCTGATGATTATGTTGAAATTTTCAACGCCTTTAATTCTGGCCGATTAGTTTAGTCATACAGACGACGCCAAAACAGTTTGGCGGTCTCGTCTGTCTCTTGTATCGTGATGTAACCTACTAATTAACAGCTGATGTAAAGCATCTATTGTCTTTAATAATTCGAAAATATATATTCTATGCATAGCTAGATGACAACCCAAATTGACAACATAAGCTGTAGGATCGCACAATGATCAGACGAAAACGTTCAACTTTTTGAGTCAGCTTCACTTGGGAAATAATAATCAGAGAATGTAAATAATTGAATGTATACTCACTCAGTGTGTGACCATTGAGTATCAACCTTTTCATTGCTTAGCTGGAGTTTTTTTTCACTTCTAACACAGTGTCTAGTGAGATGTAGTAATAAATAATATAAAGTGAATTGAAAAAAGGATTGTCCTAGGCCAAATATAACTTGGGGTACTGTTTTATAACTGGAGAAGTTGGGATATTACCTGCTAATTTGCTAGTATGTGGAGCAGTACCTCCGTACTCTTCTGGAATCACTTCTTTCGGAATATGTTTGTAGAGAGTTTCCAAGTTTGAATGGAAAAATTGCTGAAATCAACAAGAAAATCATTAGAACACAAAATTGGAAAACGACATCCATGTCGGAAATTAATATTGAAAGTGAATTACGGATTATAGTGTTTTGTACGATTATAGTATATTACATAATGAGTGTGGAAAAGGCGTTTCTACAAACGAATAATTATGTTCTCCAAACGAGCGGTACGCGAGTTTGGAAAATAATTATGAGTTTGTAAACTTTTCCACACGAACTATGTACATTTTTTTCGTCATACTAGACTGAGAAGGATTTATTAAAACCTCAAACAACTTAAAACATTAACTGAAGCCAACATAACCTCAACACAACACTAGCACAAACGCACACAGTGAACTGTCATGGCGGCTCGTTCGACTCGTTTATTCATACGTCAGAGTTTGGAAAAAACAGCTGGGCTAGATTTTCAGTGCTGTAATTATCATCGTGATGATGACTAGTGCTGTAATAATCATCAAAATGATTATTCCCGCATTCAGAACAGCTGATCTTTGATTCTCCTGTAAACGGCAATTTTCCAAACGCAAACCTAGCTTGGAAAGTTGTGTATTACATACGAGTATGGCGAAAAAAAACTAATTGTTTCAATAAGAATCCAAAATCGATTTTTCAGATTTTATCAAGTTTGAAAAGAAAAAAATTGTAGTAAATAGTGATGGTGAATGCAAATTGTGGAATATTCATCAAATTTGGGAATCAAAGAGATTTTGACTTAATGTCTGTGTTTTCATCCTCAAGCTCATTGTTTTCTCTTGGATAAATGAATAAATTCGCTCATTCTTGTTCGATTTTGATAGAAGGCCTATATACTCACAATTTTCCAAACGTGAGATTTTATCAGCGGCTTGACAAGATTGATCAGTTTATCCATGACTGGGTTTGTATTTATGAAGTGGATCGCTTTCACTGGGAACGGTGAAGATTCCTGAAATAATTAAAAAGTAATCAACTAAAAAATTGAATGAACTAGAAGAATGATAGAGGAAGAGCTATAGTCTGTCAAAGCAAAGAAGACACTCTGGCTAGATGGGAAAATGACTCCAGCCTGGTCAATATTTGTTCAAGAATCATAAATGTGGTCTCTATTGTAGATCAAATCGTTTCCTACAATTTGAGATTGAATTGATGATTTTTGAACAATTATTGACTGAGTTGGAGTCATTTTCCTATCTTGCCAGAGGGTCTTCTTTGCTTGAACAAACTATAAAATTGGAATAAGTATGTCCTCGTTATAATACCTTACTGATTGTCTTGGGATTTCATACTAATCATTGTAGGGTTCACGTAATACATGATTACATATTATACATTCAATATGATTATGAAGCTTTACAACAGTTGGAACTCAAGGTTAATAGAATTTAGAGAATACGTTCCTAGACCTACATTCAAATTTCAATTAGTATTTTTCATAAAGACCCAATTGTTAACAATATTGTTCACTTCATGGGATTAAACTCGTTGACACTGAATAAGAATTTCATAATAATTTCGTATTAGATCAAAAACTTTCCATTTAAGAAGAAAGCATTACAGTTTTTGTTCTGAAAATTCTTCCTCTAATAAGAAACTCGTATGAGTTTAGAGGAGGAGAGATTACATTTAATTAGTTCTTGAACAATAATTAGAGTTGAAACACTAATTTCTTTCAATCAATAATCTGAGTTTCCAGAACAATGATTCGACGAAATAGGATAGCCATGAAACAGGTGAAGTGCCCGTATCTTTTACTGTACAGCACTTCACCTATTTTGTGGGCACGAGCCGCCAGTGACTTCTGGTAATCCATCCACTCGCAGTTTTTTGCCGTCACAGTTCGAACTTGAACTGTCAAAGAGAACTAAGAGTGGTTGTAGTTGTAGAGTGTAGACCTTGAGAAAAAAGTTGTATGCCCAACAATTAAACAATGACTGTGTTTTTAAACTTGAGCTCTTCGCCACCTGTCGGTCGAAAATACAACTCTCTTCATACTTACAATTTTTGCCGTAAGATGGCATGAATATCAAAATTTCGGCGACGCTCACGAGTATAGCATAATACATAATAGCAGTATAACATGGCTTTCTGAGGCCATGGCCTTAAAAATGGCAACTATGTAAAGCGTGCTGTACACGGGGACAGTAGTGTCGGCCAGTTGAATATCTGTAGCCAATCACAGCCTTTGTCTTGTCATTGAGTCAAACAACAACAGCTGTAATTGGCTACAGATATTCAACTGGCCGACACTACTGTCCCCATTCATTTCTTCATTCAAATCAAGTCGGTTCATTTAAAAGCATTGAGATCATTTTTGAATCGACTGTTTCAGTGGATGCGTTTCTTGACTCACATTTGAATTGCTAAAAATCATGGAAATCTTGAAACATATTTGTCTATTTTCAATATTTTCGTCTAATTTCTATCACAAGCCAGTACAGAGAATTAAAATAATGCTTTGAGAAAAGTTTAATGATCATATCTCATGAAACTTATGCTCAAAAGGAGAAAAACCAAGTCAACATGCATGAAATTTTAAAAAATTCTAAAATTTTTAAGAATAAAAAAATAAAAAATAGAAAATTTTTTAACTTATATTTTCAACTCCTTTGTATGATTTGTAAGAACTTACATGATTTGTAATAAGTGTTCTCATTGCTTTCATATGGTTTTACTGTACATACATTGCCATTTAATAAGGACCTTCTATTGAAGGAAGCTTTATTAGTATAGTTGATGCCAAAAATTTGGGTGGTTTCTTTCGTCTGTCTAATTTACATGATGTAACCTACTAATAGCCATAATAGCTGATGTAATCAACTTGAAAAGTTGGGTGGCTCGTGGCTCATTGGAGGAGTGATAAAGCGTTGGTCTGATAACCAGGTGTACTAACTCTGGTTCGAGTCTCAGTTGGGGCAAAATTCTTTGACCATTGCACACTCACGTAAATACGGCCACCTTGTAGGGTAATACGACTACCTAAGAAGTAGTAGTCATCTATCATCCATCTCATTACCCACCCACAAGCCTATGCGCTAATGTGGGCTTCACCCTCATAAAAACAAACAAAACAAAAGCAAGGAGCAGAGTAAGTCAACTAAGAAGCCGATATCTCGAAACACATTTTTCGAATTACTGGCTTCGATATTAATGTTAACACTCTCAATATGAATAATAATTATAACTAGTAATAATATTTTTTCTTAAATTATAACTAAATAATAATATCACGCTAATAATTCAAGTACGGTACTCACTTGTCCATAGATAACGTAGTGTCTCAATACTTTAATAGGTGTACTCAGCAGATGTGAGAGACCCATATTTTTCACATCGTAAACATAAACCACGCCTGGCACAGTTCCGTTGTTGAGCTGGAGCACGTCTGACGTCATAATATTCAGTTTTCCTGCTGAAGCGAATTTGAACTTTTTCAAATCAGAGTCGTACATATTGGACCATAATATGTAGTTTCCGTTGGGATCTTTTTCCGGCAAGATCACTGTGCGACTGTAAACATGAGAAAAGTTTGTTAAGTTTTAGTTTCAATTGGGAAAAAGTTTAGATTGTTATATTCTATACCCTATTCACGATCACTTGAAACGAAATAAACAAACTTTTTGCATTACTCTGCGTGTAATGGTAGGTTTTCCTCTATGCGAAACGGTCCGGCGGTCGGCCGCAGTCGAACAGCTGTAGCCAATCACATCTCTTGTTGTTTAAGCTCAAGGACAAGTGATCATTTCTCACGATCACTTGAGACGAAATAAACAAACTTTTTGCATTACTGTGCGTGTAAAGGTAGGTTTTCCTCTATGCGAAACGGTCCGGTGGTCGGCCGCAGTCGAACAGCTGTAGCCAATCACATCTCTTGTTGTTTAAGCTCTAGGACAAGTGATCATTTCTCACGATCACTTGAGACGAAATAAACAAACGTTTTGCATTACTCTGCGTGTAAAGGTAGGTTTTCCTCTATGCGTAACGGTCCGGCGGTCGGCCGCAATCGAACAGCTGTAGCCAATCACATCTCTTGTTGTTTAAGCTCAAGGACAAGTGATCATTTCTCACGATCACTTGAGACGAAATAAACAAACTTTTTGCATTACTGTGCGTGTAAAGGTAGGTTTTCCTCTATGCGAAACGGTCCGGTGGTCGGCCGCAGTCGAACAGCTGTAGCCAATCACATCTCTTGTTGTTTAAGCTCTAGGACAAGTGATCATTTCTCACGATCACTTGAGACGAAATAAACAAACTTTTTGCATTACTGTGCGTGTAAAGGTAGGTTTTCCTCTATGCGAAACGGTCCGGTGATCGGCCGCAGTCGAACAGCTGTAGCCAATCACATCTCTTGTTTCTTATTGAGCTTAAACAACAAGGTCTCTGACTGCTGTTCGACTGCAGCCGACCGTCGGACCGTTTCGCATAAAGTAAAACCTATCTTTACCCGCACGCACACACGGAAAAAGTTTGTTTATTTCGTCTCAAGTGATCGTGAATATGTAGTTGATTTTGTTGTTGGTATATAAAAAATATAGAATTTTGAGAGCGGAGCCAAAATGCGTCTTTTTTATCAATGGCATGGCTTCCAAGATTTGAACTCAAAAGAAGCCTTTTTCTTGGTGTATGAGAGTGAACTCAAGGTTGTAATTGTAAAATTCTTCAATTTTTATTGAGTTCATCACTCACTGTTGATACGCAGTAGTGATAGAGAGTCATAGATTGATACTGGTAGGAAGCTCGTTGATACGAGACTTTTACAATGCTCATAGGTCGCCGCCACACTGGAAATATTGATGGGTTACAATAATTATCTCTATTTGATGATTCTAAATGGAAGAAGAAGGTGACAGACTTTCAAGCTTAATACTGTTGCAATTTATGGGTTGCAATCGATCAAAAAGCAGGATAAGTTATGAAATATCACTTGATTATGATATAAACCCACGGGATTTGCAGGATGGTCCAAACACTGTCATAATATCTATATCTATAAAAAAGAAAGGATTTTGCGCGCTAAGAAAGGATTTTTGAAACTTCATAAGGATACGACAAATATTTGAGTTTTTCTAGGTATAGTTTTTCAGCGTCTTCTTATTTTTTGAGAACCAATTGGTAGAAAATGTTGATATTTGGTGGGCATGGCTAACCTCTACCGGCCGACCCACCCAGAGCCCTCTGTACCTGCGTTAGCATACCAGAGCATTGCTCCAGGCGGAGCTAGCGCCACAGTTACGGAGGCGTGCCATTGGGACTCGCCTTGATTCCCCCTAGGGACGGAGGCGGAACGTGTAGGACCCACCTTGATCCCCCTGAAACTAAGCCAGTTACGGAAATATTTGGTGGGCAGGTTCAGATAAGGAAATCCGATCAATAGTACGCCAGCAATCGCTTTTTCAAAATTGTAAACGTATTGCGGGTTGCATATCTCCCGCCTTGATACGACCGATCCTTACTGTAAATTCAATGGTTCAGCGAGATTATATAGATGAACTAATTTAGAAGATATAGAATCAAGTTTCAAACTATGTCCGATATACTTCACAAGGTTACGCTTATTATTAGCGTTTTACTATTTTTCGGAATTTTCGAAGTTTTTCTTGGATTTTTCGAGAACAAATTGGCAGAAAATGTTGAAATTGGGTTAACAGGTCCAGATTAGGTCTAGAAATTCTGTGTTCAATGAATTTCGAATCCATTCTGAACGGAATTTGCAGGCGAGCGAAGCGAGCCCGTTTGTCTCAGCTGACACTGACGGTTGATGGTTTACTCACCAGCAAGTCATAATTTTCTGAATATCATCGCCATCGGGATCTCGTTCAGTGAAAATGTCTTTCATGAGTGTTCTGTATGTGAAATGAAGATCGATCACTTCTTTCGTCCGATTCACGTCGAATCTAGTCGCATGCAGGAACATAACTATACTGTGATCTGAAAAGGTCGTCAAGGCTTTATTGGTCCGTATTGTCAATAGTCTAAACAAAATATTAGTATAGTCTGTCCAAGCAAAGAAGACCCTCTGGCTAGATGTGAAAATGACACCAGCTTGATCAATATTATTTGTTCAAGAATTATAAATGTGGTCTTGATAGTAGATCAAATTGTTTCCTATAATTTGAGATCAAATTGATAATTTTTGAACCAAAATTGACCGAGATTGAGTCATTTTCCCATCTCGCCAGAGGGTCTTCTTTGCTTGGACATACTATAACAGATTAACCCTAAAATAAATTAATCCATGATGAACCCACGAAACAGGCGAAGTGCCCGTATCTTTTACTGTACAGCACTTCACCTGTTTCGTGGGCATGAGCCGCCAGTGCCATGACAAATAAAGCATTTATTATTATGTGTTTCATTTAAGGCAGCTGTTCCTTTTAACCAAAATAATAGTTTAACTACTATTAATGATACGGGCTATACCATATCCCTTGGTATAGGAGGACCAGGCCCTAGGAGGTTCATGTCTAGGGCCGTGTCTCATAAACATTTACAGCTTATTTTTCTAAAGAATAAAACAAGTGTTCGGGATTGTAGATTCGCCAACGAAACGTTAGATTTACAATGTTTCAAATTTTGGAAAGAATCAGCTGTTGCTCTAATTGCAGACGCTGAAATACATCAATGACCGACTTCAAGGTTTCATATTACATTTTGCTTTGTAGGTTATGATATTATTTCAATGACAAAAATTATTTCCATTCAAATTCCACAATAAAATTAACAATCAATAATTATATTTATAATAATATATCAATTTATTCATCAAATCATTGCATTGGTAGCAAAGTTTTGGTTTTTCATGTCATAGCAACTAGACAGCTGAGATTGTAAAATTTCCGAATTATGGGGAACGTTTATGAAGCAGAAACACCAATAGAATTCACGAATTATGAGTGATTGTGGATTGTAAATGTTTATGAGAGACGGCCCAGGCCTAATAAAATGGCAACATGCACCGTAGTTACAATCTACCATAGCATTGCATTGAGCACATTCACAAATCATGTATGTGTACTTGGTTTTTCTACCTTTGAGCATAATTTTCATGAAATATGATCATGAAACTTTTTCATAGTTTTCTTATTTTTTCTGTACAAGATTATGATAGAAATTTGATAAAATTCTGTCTAAAAAGATTAAGCATATTTTGTATGTATTGGTTCATTTCCCAATCAGTTCAACATGTATAACATATGTACAGTTCAACATATATAATTATATAACATGACAGCCTACATATTTTTCACTTCTTAGACGATAGTTAGTTGTACTGTATTTTTAAACTCAGGTTTCTAAATCGTATTTCTGTTCTGTTCCAGGTAAGTCAACGTTCAGATCAATGTCTTGATGTACTGTATTAGGTGTTTGGTGAGTAGACATATTATATCAAATTTTTCAAAACTATTTCGCCTGAAAATCATAGTTTCCCTGGGATGTGACGATGGCGAAAACATGGATTAAAATGATATGACTAACTTTTGATATGAAAAATTATACTTACCAACTTTTGTAACCGACTAACTATGATTTGTGAGGTGTATCCTTCTTTTGATAACAATTATAGAGAGATTAGATTATATTAGATTATTCACTTTATTCAAGTAGAGTAGGCATACAGCATTTATGATCTTAAATCCTAGATTCCGAATATTAAACAAAAAGTCAATTACACAATTGATTAAAAAAAAGAATAAATATACAAGGATATGTAGTAGACTTACTAAATTACAGATATAGGATTCAATATTCTTACTGTTATAATACGATTGTATATACATGAAATGGCGGAGTTTGGACGCAGATGTCCATTCTTGGAGAAGGATATGCAGGGATATCCCTCCCATTAACACTCAACCGTAGAGAGAGAGAGAGAGAGAGAGAGAGTGTGAGTGAGAGAGAGAGAGAGAGTGAGAGAGAGAGTTGTATTCTGTCCATGCAAAGAAGACATTCTGGCAAGATGGGAAAATGACAGCAGCTCCGTCAATATTCGTTCAAAAATTATAAATTTGGTCTCAAATTGTAGAGCAGAATGTTTTCTACAATTTCAGACAAAATTAATAATTTTTTTACTAATATTGACGAAGCTGCAGCCATTTTCTTCATATTGCCAGAATGTATTTTCACTTGAACAGAATATAACTCTCTCTCTCTCTCAATGGTATGTTTACCATCTCTCTTTCATTCACTATTTCATTTTTCCATTAATCAATTCGTTAAATATTTAAATTTGTATTGAAAAAAATTGAACAGTTCATATAAACAAGAACTGTAGAAGACAAGTATAAACAGGTCACGTAGAAGACTTCCCATGATGGGAAATTGTGATTATGTCAGCAAGTTTTAAGTGTGGAAATAACCTCTTTTTTAATATTTTAATAAAAATTGGGAAGAAGAGACGTTTTGGACTCTGTCTGTGTTTCAATCCTACTGTATTTCAATCTTGTTAATTAATAAATATATATTGACCAAGCTGGAGTCATTTTCCCATCTTTGCTTGGACAGACAATACCTGGGCTGTTTATTATTTTAAATGTTAATTTCAGTACCTTTTTCAATTATTTTTATCCATGCATAACATGTTTCGACTATTAATAGTCATTTTGAAACATGTTATGCATGAATAAAAATAATTGAAAGAGGGTACTGAGATTAACATTTAAAATGAAGTAATAAAGCAGCCCTAAGATGTAGGAAACAATACCTGGGCTATTAAGAAAACTGAAAATATTTCTAAAAAAAAAAAACATTTTACCTGCAATTTTGGGAAGATGAGGCTGTTCCCCTAACCATTGTCTAATATGATCAAAGTCAGATTTCTTCAGATCCGGATTTTTCACAAATTCCTCTTCTATGGATACTTTCCAGTAGGTGTCCGCCATTTTGTATCGTTCTGATCTCCAAGATCGATTGTTGGAGACTGAGTGTTCTCTGAAATCTAAACTGCACCGCAGAACCGAAGTCTTGATTTTTTCTGTCGTGTTCTCTACTATTTTGGAATTTGAATAGAATCCTTGAACCGCAGTACTTAGATTACATTCTTCAGTGACTTTTTTGTCATTCAAGATATCCTTGTAGAAAATGAAAACTAAACATTTGATATTATTCTTCCTCGTGTTTAGCGTGTATATATGTATAAAATGAAGTTATTCAATCGTGGATTGGATGTTTTTCAATAATTGTGGTTGAAGCTAGATTTACAATGTTGTTTGTATCAGTTTCAAAACTCCTCTACAACTTTAAAATGAATTAAATTTGATATCTTCCATTGAGTGGTGGAGTCCGCACTCAATTATTACTAAATTATACTTTCCACATTGTCAAGGTTGATTTTGAAGTACTTCAATAATTCTTATACAGTATTCATTCATCAAATTCATGTATTGAATGATTTGTTAAGTTAGTGTACATTACTGCCCAAACACAGAAAAATAATCTGTCTATTTTATTCATATTTTCAACGTATATATTACAAAAATAAATAGACTATAGAAATTAAAATAGTAGAAATTTATCACAAGCTTAGGGTCTTTTAAAATCATGTCTTCAAAAATGTTACGCCTTTTAAAATGGTGTCTCCTAAATCTTTATTATTTTTAAGTGATTCCCCTACATAATTTCTCATAATAGTCATTCATAATTCATTTATTCATATTTTTCATTCATTAAAGAATAGTTTACTTCTACAGAACACCTTCTAGAACCAACAGTCATAGTAAATTTTATTCTTTTTTTTAATTATCCACTATTATTCAAAACATACACCATTTGAATAATAGAATAACCTTCTTCCTCTTTGACTATGGCTATAGTCTGTCCAAACAAAGAAGACCCTCTGGCAAGATGAGAAAATGACCAGCTCGGTCTATATTGATTTGGAAATGATTGATCTGGTCTCATTCGTAGGAAACATTCTGATCTACAATTCGAGTCCAAATCAATTTTTTTTGAACTAATATTGACCGAGCTGGAGTCACTTTCTCATCTTGCCAGAGGGTTTTCTTTTCTTGGACAGACTGTACTATCAAAGTATGTTGATACATACAAATCAAAATCACCGTACTGTTTTTGTATTTTTCATTCAAGTACAATATGTTTCGCTATCCTGTGATGTGTTCTCAAGTGTAAATGAACAAATAAAAAACATTAAATTCTAGGTTACAATCCTTAGGGTCCACATAAACTGTCAGTCGAAAACTTGTAATGCTACAAACAGCCCTAGTTTGAAAACTGCCATAAGTGGATGGGGAAACCAGCATTGCAGGATAGCTATAAACCTATTTTCCTATATTCCTTTTTAAAGCTCTTTCACTTTTGAATTATTATGAACGACACTGTTGTGCAAAGTGAAATGTTAAGGCCCGTATCGACAGTGCGAGGCATGTGCCGCGAATGCCGCAAGGTATAGTCTGTCAAAGCAAAAAATACCCCTGGCAAGATGAGAAAATGACTTTAGCTCGGTTGATATTTGTTAAAAAATCTTAACAATTTGTTCTACAATTCGAGACCACATTTATAATTCTTGAACCAATATTGACCGCGCTTGAGTCATTTTCCCATCTTATTTTCTCATATTTTTTTGCTTCGACAGACTATACCTCGAGGCATTCGCGGCACATGCCTTGCACTGTCGATACGGGCCTTTTAGGCCGGGCGTATGCTGGGACACACGTGACGCAGCCCATGTGAACTAGCCAATCACAGCTGTTTTCTTGTCAAGAACTGATTGGCTAGTTCGCGTGGGCAGTGTCACGTGCGTCTCAGCATACGCCAGGCCTAACTGTAGTCTGTCCAAGCAAAGAAGACCCTCTGGCAAGATGAAAAAATGACTCCAGCTCGGTCAATGTTGGTTCAAGAATTATTGATTTGGTCTAAAATTGTAGATCATAATGTTTCCTACGATTGAGGCCAAATCAATAATTTTTGAACCAATATTGACCGAGCTAGAGTCATTTTCTCATATTGCCAGAAGGTCCTCTTTGCTTGGACAGACTGGAGCAGTTCGTCATGGAAATGAGTGCTACCTTATCCTTGTCTTGAAATTATTCTGATACTATCAATTAATTCATCCATTTATTGTAAATAATTTTATGTATTGAAAATTGTTAAAAATAAAGTATTTTTTTATTAAATCCAAACTCATAGATTTCATATCAGCATTATCTATAACAAATATTCAAACAAAAGGAAGAAGTTCCTCCCTTTGTATGGTTCTTAATAGATGAGCATTATAAAGTCTCACAAAGAACTATTGTTCACCTCAATGAACTATTGAACGAATCAATTCATTGTGCTGATTTGTTTACAAACCACCCATCCCAAAATATCTTTCAGTAATAAAGCATCCATAGTAACAACCAAACAAGTTTTCGAAAATTCTAGTGAAATTTTTGCAGTGTATATTCTTCAACCGTTGAATAGAATGTCCGAATTTGAAATCGAAAATCAATCTAGCTTGCTGCCGCCTTCAAAATATTCGTTTTTCTACTTTTTCGGCGTCCTAATTTTGCTGAGTTTGCTGTTTTATGCGTGCAAAAACTATTCGCAGAAAATAAGTGTGGTTAGGTTGTTGTTTCCTTTGGACATTTCAAGGTCGAACTTAGTGGTCATTTGGTTTTTTACACTACTTTTTTACATCAAACTTTTGACTATTTTGTCGACTTTATATGTAGCGTGGTTGACGTTGATACTTGGTGAAATTATCTACGAGTTTCGGTATTTTGAGGAGGTGTACTTTTGAAAACTGACATTTTAAAATATAGACTGATATTGTAGGTACTTGTTTTGCATGATAATCTTGGATCGTAATAGCAATACTCTATAAATAAATATAATATATAAATCGAAACACTGTAAATTTGTTGAAATATTTAATAAAACAATAATTAACATCTTACATTTCAATTCAAAATGAATTGAACCTCTTACATTGAATAGTTTTATAACAATAATTTGATTTTTCTATTGAAATAAAATTAAAGAAACCTTTCAGGCGAAAAAAATTGATACTTGAAATCTTCATTGAATATTTCAACTGATTTTAGGCTCAGGTGGAAGATTTCTCATTTCGCTTGAAGTCTTCAATTTAAAAAATTAAGGTTAAACAAAGGACCAAAATAATTTTTTTTGTAAAATTGCCTAAAAAATTGATTGAAACAAGTGAGTCGTTTGAAACCAGTATTGAGATTATGGGCAAAATAAGTTGAAACATGATTTTAAATTGTTTGACGGAGATAACTATATATCAAATTATATCCTTGTATTTTCAATATAAATTTTTTACAATATAATTATTCACTGGGATTGGTCAACGACATGCAGTCCAATAAATTTATCATTGAAAAAAGATAAAAGTTTTACTCACTGGAGTATAGGCTTTTCGCGCTTCATAAGCGCATTGTCAACACTATGTTTCGCTCATGAAGCGCGAAAGGCCAACACTCCAGTGAGTAAAACTCTCATCTTTTTTCACTGATAAATTAGACTGCATGTCGATGACCAATCCCAGTGAATGTTACACTCAGCAGCTCGTCATGAATCAAAAATCATCCCCCTCAATAAAATTATGAAGAGAATTAAGTGGTCGTGATTGTGTAAATTGTAAGTGAAGTGTTTTTCAAAGTGAAAATTGTAATGTGAATTTTCATAATCTTTCATTGACCGTGTAAACATTATCATTCACTCACTCATCCGTATCACTTTTGCTATCTATACTTTTATTGATAAGTATAGATAACTAATACGTGCCATCAAGTCGCAATTGTAACAATTAATAAATGAATAAATCTCATCCATACTTCACAATAATTATTAGAGGAAAATCAAAGAGTTGAACATAATCAATTTGAAAAATGTTTTTGTTTCTTCTTGTATATTCGTATAACTGATGCATGAAAATTAAACGGTTTCATCTGTTCCTTGTGCTCTCTAAGGCTGAGGCCGCACTGCCGGTGGGTAGAGCCTGGAGGGTGGAGGGTAGTTGGTAAATCTATAGAACATACACACCATCCACAGTAATACATCATATGAATGGTATGTGTTCAGCCGCCATCTTGAAATTCTTAAATATGGACAACATAACCTCAAAAAACAGAATGACGCCATACCATTCATACGATGTATTACTGTGGATGGTGTGTATGTTCTATAGATTTACCAACTACCCTCCACCCTCCAGGCTCTACCCACCGGCAGTGCGGCCTCAGCCTAACAGTGTTGATGTTATCAGTTGGTCATTTAGATTATGCTTTTGTAATTAAAAGTGACAATAGATGATCATCTAGAAAACTCTTCCTGTTTTAATTATTTTATTCATTTTTTGTTATCCGCTAAAAAACAGGAATATCCAAATCGGTTCAATTTACTAGGAATGTAGGATATTAGGAAATACTGATAGATGACAATTTTTTTAAGAATTTCTTTTATAACTCTTTTATAATTATTTTTTATTACAACACAATTAAACAACATTCAAAAAAATATTTATCCTCCAAGTAAATATAATACTTTTCACATTATTTTTATTTATGGTCAATCCAATTATCTTCACAATATAGTTGTTTCAATTTCTTGCAAAATTAGATAGCATTCTTCAAATTAATAGTTTCCATATTTGTAATTTATACATGTAAAATACTTTTGTATAACATTATTATTTTACTTTATCAATTACAATAAATAATCCCAATTTTTTCCCCTATTCTGTGTAATTCTGTTACCCTTAAACTAGAAATTATATATATTTTTGTAACATTCTTATCAATCAAGTTGAATTATAATTGTATTTTATAAACCAGGTATCTTATATTCTGTGTTTATAATATACAGTTACAGTAGTTATCCCCCAATTAAAAACGCAGATATCGCTACAAAATAATTGTCGGCTGGCAAATAATGTTTTCCCACTAAAAAGTTGATACTAGGCAAAAAAGTGGCTTGATATTGTTGAAGAAAGAGGAAGATAGAGAACAAGAAAGTGATCTGATCAGCTGATTCACTCGCCAGGTTTATTTTATGAATTCTACTTTCATTTCTGTGTAACATTATTTAGTATACTTGATAATCAATATCCCCCGGATGGATTTCTAATTAATTAAAAAGTATTCTATAATAATTTTCAGTGCACAACATGTTATTTTTTTGTCAGTCGATTTCCAATCTTTTTAGTGATGTTTCCACTTCATCTTCTTCTTTACACACGCTTTTCGCACAGCTTTTTCCGCCCGATCTCTTTGTCTCATCTACCCTTTGCAATTCCTCTTTGGCGAACCATTCTTTGTACTTCACTAGATTCTGGGCGGTCTCCTCTGCAAAAAGAGAGATAAAGAATTCAGATTCATTCACTTTATTCTTGTAAATTATAAAAATACATCGGCTCAAATCCTATATTATGCAAATTAAAAATTATACTATTACATCGCTCGCTTTAAAACTAAGTATAGACTATGGAAACTTACTAATATGATTGGAATGTAGGATTTAATAATTATGTTAACGGTAATATAACTGATGTTGTAATAACATAGAAAGGCGGAGTTTGGACATATAAATGACCATTCTTGGAGAGGAATGCTCAAGAACATACCTCCCATTAACACTCAACTCAATAACTTATTGCTAATGTTTCCTTGATAAATGCGAATACTGATTGAGAATTAAATGCTATGGAATTTTGTAGGCTTGATAAAATAAAAAATAAATGAGAATTATGGTGTAAATTTGAATATGGAATGATAAGAAGGAAGAAGAATGATAAGATCATAAGAATAAGGATGAAGAGAGAGAAATTGAATGAGAAAGTCGAAAAATATTGGATGTTTCAGAAAGGACACACTTGAAAGTTCAAGCCAGAATATTTTTGGTACAGTATAAGAAACATTTCCACTTCAAAATACAGTAGAATTCATTTATCAGACAAGATGGGCAAATGACTCCACCTAGGTCAATATTGATGAAAAATTTATTTGTTAGGTCCAAAATGAAGGTAACATTCTCATCTACGATTTGAGAATAGTTTGAATTTGAGACCAAATTTATTGATTTTTGAACCGATATTGACCGAGCTGGAGTCATTTTTCCATCTTACCTGAATGTCTTCTTCGCTTGAGCAGACTATACTGAGTAAAGCGTCTGCCCCTCAATCTGAAAATCGTAGTTCAATAATTCCTGTTAGTGGCTTGAAATTTATCAAATTTTGAACCATCAAAGTGTCCTTGGATATTTGCTATTGCATCGATTCATATTCCCATTGAAAATTCTAGAGAATTGAACACTTTTTCAAAATTGATGTTATTCTTCAACTTACCTTGCATTTCTGTCAAAAATCCTCCTGTTCCGCCATATTCGTTTGGTATAATAGAGGCAGGTAAGTGCTCGAATAGTTCAGAATGTTTACCAACTTTATAGTATTTTATCTGGAATTTGAAAAATGAGTTTAATTTTATTTTGTTGAGTATCCATTAATTTCCACTTGTTAAATATCAAATAGTAATCATTGGTTCGATATCTATCGATTTAAAATCCATATTAATTTATTTGTTAAAAAATAACTGTCGTGTTCTAGAATTCACACAAAAAATGTCCGAAGTCTTTATAATTTGTTGGTGGGAGAAATAATTATTGTTGAAAAATCTATTTATTTTAGATAGATCAGAATAATTTCAAATGTATGAGAACTGCATGAATATAATACAACACTGGATAGCATTACTAACTCGAACTATACAGAGTGTTCCATAAGTCAAGTACCAAACGCTGGGAATAGGTTCTATGGGTCAAAATGAAGAGAGAGAATAACATTTTTTCGAAAAACTCTTCGTTTACCAGAAGATATCAGCCATTTAGTATTTTTTACAAAATATTTTTATCCTCAAATTCTTTCAACCGATCTCCATAAAACTTGGTAAGTTTGAATAGAAGAGATGAAATGTAGAAAAAAATTCAACTCTATCCAATCTCAAATTACAAAACGTCGGCTAAACTCGTGATCTAAATCTGGCTATTTTGTATAAGATCAATAATAAGAGATTTCATCTCTTCTAATCAAACATACCAAGTTTTATGGAGATCGGTTAAAAGAATTTCAGGATAAAAATATTTTTAAAAAATACTAAATGGCTAATATCTGGTGAATGAAGGGTTTTGACGTGACAACGTCTTATAAATTGGTTTGCCGGGTGACACTTCCGAAACTGCGTTACGGAAGTAGTTAGCGGAAGTGGAAGAGCGAGAAAGAGAGAGAGTGAGTTAGGCATACACACACAGATGTTGAACCACAACCCACAGATGTTTAAAGAAATCTTCAACTTTGCCAGTTGACTATTTGTATGCAAGCTGTTACCAAATCTTGAAATCTATTCACATAACCTAATTTTTTTCCTATTATTTTCATCCTTCTTCCTTCTATACGAATGAATATTCACATTAAAATTATTTTACCACTCAAAGTCGTTGTCACGTAAAACTTTCGCCCGTATACCTACTTTACAGGCAACCATGCAATTTTTTTTTACAGAAGTTATTCCTGATTTTCTGTTTATTTTGACCCACAGAACCTATTCCCACAGTTTGGCATTTTACTTCTGGGAAACTCTGTATAGACATTTCCAAATGTATAATACATGTCCAAAAATAATTTCTCTTATTGTAATGAGGGATGGATACTCTATCGGTAAATATACTCCTAGAGGGTATATAATTTCCATTATAGTATTTTCAAACTCAAATTGAATGAAATTATATGAACTAAAAAAATAACAGGAAAATTATTAGATTTTTTGATGAAAAAAATAAGAAGATTTTTCAATTGTTATAAAACGTTAATTGTGCAATCAGAACATGAATTTTGATTTCAACAATATTATAGTCTGTCCAAGCAAAGAAGACCCTCTGGCAAGATGGGAAAATGACTCCAGATTGGTCAATATTTGTTCAAGAATCATGAATGTAGTCTTAATTGTAGATCAAATTGTTTCCTACAATTTGAGATCATATTGATAATCTTTGAACCAATATTGACCGAGCTTGAGTCATTTTCCCATCTTGCCACAAAGGGCAAAGGCTCTCCTTTGCTTAGACCGACTATTATATATACCTTACATTCATCAATCGCTACTTTTTCACACTATTACAGCTCTGAATCCACAACTTAATTTATTCGCTCCATCCTAGTGGACACATTAATTGAATGATGATTTACAACATGAAATTAAAATAGTTAATTGTTAAAAAACATTTGAAATGTTACAACAACGTCATAGTTAATCATTATAATCATAATTATAACATATAATTGTTCAATCCACATTCTATAATTTATTATTGAACTTACCAAAGAGAAAAGTTCTTTCCCCATGAAGGGCTTGATAATACTGACCACCTTCTCAAGAACTGTATTCAAATTTAGGACATGGATCGCTTTTGGAAAAGTCGTTGAACCCTCCTGTTGAAATAAATAGGAAATAATTATTTTAGACGTAACATAAATAGAAAACGATTTTTTTGGAAAAGGTACTGAAGGACAGAATGATTTTCTATGACCAAACAGAATGTCATAGGCTGAAGAGACTGTCTACTTAGTCCAGTCAATAAAGCCTGTCCACACGGGTATAGAGTGCATGAAATATGCCCCAATTTTTGACCTTGGGGATTCGTTTAGACTAGTTAGGAGGTTAACATACTAAAAGTCCCCGGACCTGGGGGTGAGCATAGGGTGGGAGGGGGGTGGAAGGTACAATTTTTTAGTTTTACGCATAAAACCTGAAGTCGGTTAATCCTAGAGAAAAGTGCTCTGAATAAGAATAATTTGCGTCGATTAAAAAAAAAGAAAACAAAAATCGGCCGAATAGAAATTTGTTTACATCCGATCAAACTCCCATTTTTTTTAAATCTCAAAAAATTGTCCCAACTGCTTTTAAATGTGATGTAACTAATATAGTAATAATCAATCCACTGCCTCCCTCACCCTATAAGTTGTCAAGCATGAGAAGTAGATTCCAAATAACATAGTATAATATTGATATTTGACCTATCTTTGGAAGTTTAACAATCACGTTTCCAAGAATGGAATTTCTCCAACCTCAGCTACAGGTGGTTTTAGTGCATTTCATTTAAAAAAATGCACTATTGGTCTTGACCGGATAATCGGAAATATATGATGCGATATATTTTTTACACGTTTCCGAGCCCCCAGAACACGAATCTGATGTCCATTCAAATTCATATATCTTTACACAATTGCCGCCATTTACCTTTTTCTTCGAATTCCGACTCTCTTCAACTTCGATTAATAAAAAATACAAATTTATGATCCCTTATCCAGTTATAACCCTTATTGTTGAAAAATGGCATTTTTTAGCATATTTTCCCAATTATCTCAATAACCATTGAAGTTACAAACTACAAACTGGATTCATTGAATTCCTCACCTAATTTTACATAGGAATTGATTATTTTAGAACCTACGTGAAGCCTCTAGAAAATAAAAAAATTAATATTATTTGAAAAATCTCAATTTTCCGCCATTGTTATTTCGGTGACAATGCGTTCTTGGGGGTTGGTCCCATGGAACTTTTTTGTCAACTTGGTGTAAGGAATCAGCCTGAGAAGTATTGCACATTCCTCCTGAAACACCTTGTATAGTGTAAAAATAATACACTAAATAAAAAATAAAATAATTTATAATACTAAATAAATAAATAAAATAATTTATTTTGAATAATACTTGAAAGAGAAGAAAACTGAGTCAACTTGTATATGATTTGTTGCTGAATTCATTGCTTCCATAATATATGGGTCCACTGCACCTTCTAATAAAGCGCCAAGTTTCAAATTTTGGAAAGTATAGTCAGTCCAAGCAAAGAAGACATTCTGACAAGATGGGAAAATGTCTCCAGCTCGGTCAATATTGGTTCGAAAATTATGCATTTCAACTCAAATTGTAGATTGGAATGTTTTCTACAATTTGGGACTAAATTTATCATTTTCAATCGATATTGACCGAGCTGGATTCATTTTCCCATCCTGCCAGAATGTCTTCTTTGCTTGGACAGACTATGTCAGACGTTGCTAGCGATAGTATGCTCCCAATATATTCATAGCTAGCTAACTCGGAGCTTGCAAATTTCTCGTATTTAACAGTAAACTTTTATAAAACAGAAACAAAAATTGTAAACACCGCTTTTTGTTAGTAATTAGTGTAGCTTATTATTCCGTGCTAACAGTTCCATACTAACAGTTCCTAGTGCCTTTGAAATTGAAACAGTTCCCAGCTTGCAACAAAAATTGTGGCGATTTTGTCTCTGTTACTTGTACGTTCCAACATCTGACTAGAGAATGGAGTTACGAATATACTCTAGTTAGCTGGTCTGGTACACCGTACAGTTCCCACCGTGAGTGGGGGCTACTTTGTGACACGCGGGGTAACTTTGGGGTAGTGGCCTCTTATCAACTTTTCTAATTACTACACCATTTTAATGCTTTCTACAAGTCTGAAAACGGTTTGTATGTATGTATGTATGAACACGGATCTACAAAACGGCTCTAACGATTTCCTCGAAATTTGAAATTTAATATAACCGTGTTGGAAAAATAAGATTGCACCAGGTCTCATGTCCAGGATAACTCTCTGGGAGGATCAATAAAAGAATTAAATATTCCTTCAGGAATACTCTCAAGTACTTCATTTAGCTAACCAACGCTATCTAGCATGAGTAAATGGAATTTCAAGTTTAATTCCCCCTAACAGGTATTTTTTCACACTGATGGAAGAATAATGAATTATTAGGTATTGCAGTATACCAAATGCTAATTGAAAAATAAATAAAAATCAAACACCCTTTTAAAAAACTTTATAAAATTATTGAAACACAGACATGTTTCGGCACTGTGTTTCAATAATTTTATAAAGTTTTTTAAAAGGGTGTTTGATTTTTATTTATTTTTCAATTATTTTAAACAGCCCTAAGTTTTAAAGTTAAGTTTTCAAATGCTAATAATAATAATTTTTTTTTTACTTCAGGGCGGAGCTGGGTATACCCTGTATATTAATATCTGGTATACCAGATATTAATATACAGGGTGAAAACCTTACAGTGGCATACCTGGATGTAATGCAAACGGCATGAGATATCTAAGTGAGACCTCGACCATACCTCATATAACACTTTTCTTCACTTTAGCAGGTGGTAAAATTTTTTTTCCGCCATCTTGGATCCGCCACACTGAATCCAACTTCACTTTTTCAAATGGGAAACTGAGCATAATTATACACGATTTTAATTCAGTTTTTCAAGAGAAATCGAATGCCGGAAACCGCACATCGGTATGTCTGACCGTTTAGAAGTAATTCAATTTTTTTAATAAGAGATATTCACTATAAATCTGTTAATGTCTCCAAAAAGGTTCAATCTATCAAAGTGCAGCTCTCGCCATTCATTTTGTCTTGAAATTCTGCATTGAAATCATGTATCACAAGAGATCTTACATTTTTAAAAAAATTATGAAAAATCCAAGATGGCGGACTAAATTTGTAAAATAACCGATGTGGTTTATCTTCTTCTTTTTTATCCAACCCATTTCATTACATTGCCAAAAAGTGTAGTTATCCTTTGTGTTGGATATATCTGAGATTGGCTCAATCGTATCTCACGTATTCATTGGAAACTAGGAAAACTGTCCCAAAGCAACCCCAAGACCGGTATTTGCAGACATCATCAGTTGTTAGTACGTACAAGGAACAGGCGAAAACGCCTTAATTTTTGTTGCAAAATCTAGTAAACCCTTACCTGTGAATATTATGCATTTAAAACTCCTGCACCAAGTATTGGTGGCAGTCAGATTTTAAGGATGTTCCAATATTTTAACGTTGGTTAAATTTGATTGGCCCTCACCTGAGAGAACTCGAAGACCTTCTTGCTTATAGAGATGCTAGCGCGGAGCATGTGAGACAGCGTGTATCCTTTGCCATCCACCACATATACATAGCCTGGCACGGGTCCCATCTCCAATCAAATCAATTTTTATTACCAAAACAACAAACAAAATTCACAAACAAGGAAACTATAATCATTTACACACATTGAATGAATTTTACAGTTGAAATGATAGAACCTTTCTCTATACCCTATGCACGATCACTTGAGAGTGGGGGATAGTAGTCGGCCATTTGCCGAACAGCAGAATCAAGCCCCATGAGAACAATGTAATTTTTATCAATCTCTTGGTGTAGATAGAGCCTCTATTTATTTCACGGAAACTACTGAACTAAATACGACCAAATCATATTTAGGTGATAGAACAACTAATTCAGAATGATTACCTAAAAGAAACCTGTTAAGTGATATATGATGATCAAAGCAAATCAATTCGAATGGAATTTGCAGGCGAGCGAAGCGAGCCTGGTTTTCTCAGCTGGCACTGACAGAGGTTCTGCGAGCCTGTATGACTTACTTACTCTGCTGATACTATCGGGGGTCCAGGGGGCGGAGCTCCCTGGCTAGACAGAGAAGGAGAGCGAAGCGAGCCTGCCGGCTAGTTTATAATAAAATCAAAGCCGATCATATTTTTCTCCTGTAATAATTTTTTCACATTTATTCATCTGAAATATCTCAGCTGAATTCAATTGAAGTCTATCAGATAGTATTACAAGTCTAAACTAGTAGATATTTGAGATAATTTTTCTATTTTTTTTTTCATTTTCATTTTTCATCCCACTGACCACCTGTGAAAGGGGTATACGGATTCGTCAATTATATTCTAAGTCAATCTTTGCATTTCATAATGCAAATATAATTCTTGAACAGAATAAGGAGAAACCTGTAACAACTCCTCTCTCACCTTAATTCTAAATTTCTCACCTGTGAGAGCTTTAATATGTGCTGGCAATGAGTTATAAAACCGAATTCCTGCACTCTTCAGCCGCCTCTCGTACATACTAGTTCGATGAATGTCGTCTCTGAGGTTTTGCCTATATCTAGTATTGTATGAGTGAAACAATATTGGATGTCATATCATAACATGTCGATAACATTAACATGAATATAATATTGAATAATGTGTAAGCCAATCCTTTTTTTCGACCCTAATATAAGAATTTTCAAAATGCTCTGTAGCATATAACCTGGTCGTCCATGTCTACTATCACCATGGCAGGTTTGAATGGAATCGGTCGAGCGTTTCCGGAGGAGTATCCTTACAAAAGTGACTTTCCTGATCCATTAGAGCTTTGCTTCGCTCCACTCAAAAAATAGTACAAGATAACTTACGAACGAATTTTAGGTATAGCTGGTACCTAAAATGAAGTTTTGTGTGTTCCTTGTACGTTCCTATTACTGGCCGGTGTAATTGGACCAGCTGATCCGAGTTTATTAGTATCTCTATTCGGTCCGGTAAAGTTACGCAGACTGCAACAGCTGTTGGAACGAACAAGGAACAGAAGTAGTGGCCTTAATTCTGGGCATCAGCTCTATTAAGGGCTCTCTAAAGGCGAGGTAGACGCAGCATCCGCCATTCTGTGGCCAACTAATAGCGCCAACTTTGAATTCATTCAACTTGACAGTCAAATATTAATGATTCAGATTATGTTACAAAAAATAATACCTACTTCATATTGGATTTATGTTCCTGCATCTGGCAAATTTGTATTTCTTTTATTCCAGTTTCATGATAAAAATAGTTATATTTTTGCAATTTCATAATAAGCAATATAAACCATTCTTTATGACAAATTAATATCCAAAATTTCAAAAAACGACTCAATTCACTTGCTCAACTTGATCATCTGTATCATCAAAAATATTTCCATGACAGTCTCAAAAACTTTATTGTAGGTCTCAAAACTATACTTATTGAATACTGTCCGTATTCATTGAGAGAGTGCTATGATATTTTCTCAAACTCTCATTGAAGTACTGGAACCCTAATGATGTAAAAATCATTGAAATTTGACTTCATTTGATTTTGATTTTGAAATTAACAAAATTCTTCACTCAATGGAGGAAAGCCAACCATTCGACATGTCGTACACCGTTTGAGCTGTGCTCATCAAATACGGTTTTATGCGACGAAATAATAATAATAATATGAATTCAAATATAGCGCTATTAGCTGACCACAGAATGGCGAATGCTGCGTATACCCCCTTTTTATAGAGCCTTAGCTCTATTCACCTCGATCTGGGCAACGTCAATAGTCATCAAGATGGTTTTCAGACTGGTGGCGTAGTAGTATTTTTCTGGTGAAAAGTTTTCCAACCTCACCCAGAGTACCTGGTTGCCCTCATTATCTAAACCGCGAAGTGGTGTGCAAGTTCTGCAAAATCAAAGGCTGAAATTAGCTGCTGCATAAATACCGAAAAGCCAAAGGTTAGTTTAGGCTATCCAAGCAAAGAAGGCCTTCTGGCAAGATGGTAAAATGACTTCAGTTCGGTCGATATTGATTTAAAAATAATGTAAAAGGGTTGCGCCTTCACTTGGTTGTCAATACTGGCTTATGGTTGAGAGGATCAACATCAACGTGCTAACCACACATTACCTCTATCAGTGTTTATGATTATTCGCTTTGGCTCGGGGACTTTCGGATCTGTTTGAGAAATTATGACTTTTGGGCCGGTTCTGGCCGGGCTTCGTTTCTCCGTCTGGCCGATGCGTCTTCTTTGTTTGGTCGGACTGTATAGTGGAGTGAATATGAAACTGGCAACCAGCTGGTAGGCCTAGGCCCTTCATGAGCCATTGACATCCTTTTTTTTAAATAATTTTCATTTAAAAAAGGGTACTGAGATTTACATTTATAGATATTACTATTTACTTCTTGAATAATTTTCATTTGAAAAAAGTGTACTGAGATTCTCTCACATTTATTGAAAACCTTGATGAGTAGCCCTAATAAAGAGGAAATATCCATTAATAATAATTTATCATTTTAGAGCATACATCTTATTTTATTTCTCTCTTCCTATTCTTTCTTTCTTTCTTCTCATTTCGGTTTGAAATTTACCTTATTATTCTTATCTTCTTCTTTATCCAATCCAATTGTGCCTTTTAAGGCGTTGGGTGTCATCTTATCATCAATTTTGTTGAATGTTACAGAGAGTTCATTTGCTAGTTTAACCCAATTGTAATTCATACCTTGTAGTTATATTTACGGTTCATCTTCTTATTTTTTAACTAACCCATTTGTGCATGTCAACTTATTTTTTCTTAGGGCTACTGTATTATTTTATCAAAACTTTCAATTAATGAAGATCAAAACTTCAGTTTATTTGTATTTTGTTTATTTGTTATTGTGTATTTGTATTCAGTTTGTTTGTTTATTTGTAATGGCTAAAACGCCAAAACATGTTATGCAAAATGAAAATATTTTAAAAGGCTACTTTGATCTTGATTAATTGAATGTTTTGAACTTTAAATTATTAGTGTTTCAATGATCAATAATAAACTTGCAATGATGCATACTCACACAACTTTCATTATCTCTTGTATAAAAGGATGCGATGGATCCCGATTAGAGAACAGTTCTTTGTAATTTGTTTTCATAGTGTAGTACTTTTCAATTGTCTCTTTTGTATTATCTATTTCGTATTTGCAAGCATGATGAAACAAAACCAGCTGTTCATCTGTAAATAGAAATCAAAACAAAAGGAAAAATCAGTCAATAGAATGAACTATTTTTAAAAATTCCTTATTGTTACATCAACTAACATTATAATCCAAATAGAAAGGTTATTGAAATTGTCATATTGATAGTTGCTTTATAGAACTGAACAATAAGATAATACGCCAGCAACTATTAAATTCATTACAATAATAAATTAATAATAGAGAGTTCCCAACAAAAAATTGGCGAGTGAGTCAGGCTGATCAGGCTAAAACGTTTTTAATAATAATTATTAATATTAGAATTTCCATTATCATTATAATTTTCCAGCAGTTTGTGTACTGCAATGCCTAATAATTCTTCCATATCAAGGAGGTGTAATGTTATAGTCTGTCCAAGCAAAGAAGACCCTCTGGCAAGATGAGAAAATGACTCCAGCTCGGTCAATATTGATAAAAATATATTGATTTGACCTCAAATTGTAGATCAAAATGTTTTCTACGATTGAGACCAAATCAATAATTTTTGAACCAATATTTACCGAGCTGGAGTACTTTTCTGATCTTGCCAGAGGGTCTTCTTCGCTTGAGCAGACTATATTTAACTGCCTTTCATCTGAGCACGTTCGTTTATCCTGTAAACATTTTCATTCCACGCAAATAACTTTTGTATGGTAATTTAATTTTCTCTGAGAAAATTATACTAAACTCAATATGGGAACTCCGTTCTTTTATTCTTGACAAGTATTCAAAGATGTTGAAGAATTAGTTTGATAGACTGTTTTCAATAACGGTCTGCTTCTTTGGTCGCGGATTTTTTGTTTGTGTTGTGAATTACGCATATATCAGCTTTTTGCTTAAGCATAAATAATATATTTAGTGCAAGGGTGATTGATGCGATGATCAAACGACCATGCCTAGCAGGATCCAAACCCACGACGAATTACGATTTGCCTGTGCCACAATCATGTATCAAAGTTGTTGGAGTTATGTATCTTCTTGAAGCGAAATTGAACCGTGAACAAAGGAGACAGATTGATCTAAAGGTCTCTTTCCCCGGCGGATTTTTTATTCGCAGTTGATACAGACTCATAATTCGATACAGCGAGAAAGTCTTCGACACGAGACATTTTCAACAATGCATGGATCATCGCCTTATTGAAAATAATCCGTAGCTTTTATTTCTCAATTATTAGACATCTTGAGAGCATTTAAATAACTTAGTTGATGTATTTTTCTAATTGAATTAAAAATACGTTTCAGAGAGCCAGTTACCAGTAGTAATTTCCCCCCGATTTTCGGCATTGTCAAATGAGTTTTACATTCATAATTTACAAGGCTTATTCACACTCATAATTTGGAACTTTTAAAGTTTTTATTATTTATTGTATCACTTCAGAAAAATGAGTCTGTAAATGTTTATGAGGCATGGCCCAGATAATTATTATTTTTTAAAACTTTCTGATAATTGCAAAGACTTGGGTATTAATGTCTTGTATCAAAGAGCTTCCTTCCTTTATCAATTTTGAACTTGATAATATTACAATACATACATACAATACATTTTTCATTGCAATGGCTTTCATTTTCAGCTTGATACAAGGTGCAAGGTGTATCAAAAATTTGCCGTCTAAACTCAGCTCTAGGAATGTGGGAGATGGAAAGTGTGTGAAACAAGTATAATTGGAGCAAGCTGAGATGGGAATATGAAAGTGTAGTAGCGGCGTGTCTTCAAAGCTTGCGCGAACTATCAAATCAGTTGTTTGTCTATCCTCCAAATCTGTACGGTGTACGGAATTGTAGCCATAGTCTGTCCAATCAAAGAAGACATTCTGGCAAGATGGAAAAATGACTACAGCTCGGTCAATATTGGTTCAAAAATTTTTAATTTGGTCTCAGATTGTAGGAGACATTTTGATCTACAATTTGATAGTAAATGTATAATTTTTTAACCAATATTGACCGAGCTGGAGTCAGTTCCTCATCTTGCCAGAATGTCCTCTTTGCTTGGACATACTATAGTACGGTGTACGGTATTACTAGTACTAGTAGGGTATAACTAGTTGCATGTCATTAGTCTTGAGAAAGAAATCCTTCATTAACCACTATTACAGTAAATGACCTTTTCATTTCTTCAGCTATCAGAAATTTATCCAGGATATGATATAAGTTTGTCACTCCATTGAGATGTATCTACAAAGTCTACTACTCCTCGACCTTGTGATAAGGTTATATGTTTGCTTGTTCTCGTGTTTTGTTTGTAGCTATGTGCTTAAATGTGTCATCTTTTTTCGTTTGAGTTCTGCGTCGGATACCTCTCAGTTGAATGACTAAATACGTTACTGGAACTTTTTCCCGCGTTCTTCTAGTTCTTCAACCACTATTGTTCAAATCAACCGCTATTAATGAGAAAACTTTACTGATTGTTACAATAATTGTGTAATATTTGTTGAAAAAATGTTGTGAACGATAGTGTTCAGTTCTCACTTCACGCGATTTTTGTTTACTTTCAAGGATGCCTTCAAGGTAGAACCTTGTACGTTTTAGATGGAGTTCCCGATTTTTTTTTCTAAATTTTCCTTACCTGTTTATTTTTTTCTCTCAATTACAGTTATTCCAATACTGTGTAGCTATTTTTCCATCAGGTTCAACTCTTTGTTTATTATTTATCACTGGCGGCTAGTACCCATGAAACAGGTGAAGTGCCCGTATCTTTTACTATACAGCACTTCACCTATTTCGTGGGCACCAGCCGCCAGTGTAATTTATAGTTTGTTCTACGATTTCAAGGTACGATGACCCAATGATTATTTATCATGACTATCTCTTATTATAAAGAGATATTATATTATTGTAATTCCTGTACAATAACAATACACTTTCTCTGGAAATAAGAAGCAGGCAATTGCCCAAAACTTCTTGAATTCCTAAATTTAGGCGAATAAAAATATAGTCCAAAATTTTCAGGCTGTAATAATTGAAAATGAATAAAGTGATTTTCGGGTAAGATTGGACTATACATTAATCTACAATGTTTGGATATCAAATTTTAGAATGAAAAGGATAACTGTATTATATTTCATTGTGTATATATATTATATATACATTATATACATATATTATGATATTATGTATTATATTACATTAATTCTTTATTATAATTAATGTAATATGTAGACTGTAACTGTATGTAGATAGATAGATAGATGCCTTTATTTTCCACTTAGTAAAATACACAAGTGATGTGGGCGAAGTTGAGGCACAAGAGCCCCCTCTTCCACTTAACCCATAATTGTACATATTTGTCATGAAATTTAGAAGCTAATTGTGAGTTGGTCTTCGTATTTCACTCACCTGGTATAGCTGGCAGATGCGTTTCTCCTTTCATCCATTCCTTTAGACTATCTATATCGGATTGTTTCAATTTTTCAAACTTTTCAATAGCCTGTTCTACGGTCCATCTCCATGGCGGATTATTCAGCATAATTGAGTTGTCTTTTCACAGAATATTTTTATTTATGCTATCCAATCCTGTATAAAATTATAATTAATAAGCATAAAATCGATTATTTATTGCATTCAAATTATTTTTAATCTCACTAAGACTATGATAGTAGAAACTAGATCAAATTCTCATCTTACAAGTTTTTAGGAAATTCTCGACTTATGAAATTTTGATTAGAATCAAATGCTGCGAACAATCACGGTATGCTTTCATTCCATAGCAGGCTGACTTGAAGATTGTGAATTCTCAACAATAAAAACTGTTATTGTAGTTAATACACCAATGGCTACACTGTGATTATACATACAGCACTGGCGGCTCGTACTTTTACTGTATAGCACTTCACCTGTTTCGTGGGCAGGAGCCGCCAGTGACATACAGTCTCTGTACCAGTGGCGTAACCAGCGATAATAGAACAAATTGGCAGAAAATGTTGAAATTAGGTGAACAGGTCCAGATCAGGTGTAGAAATGCTGAAATAAATTTCGAATCCCTTCTGAACGGAATTTGCAGGCGAGCGAAGCGAGCCTGTTGTCTCAGCTGTCACTGACAGAGGTTTTGCAGGCGAGCGAAGCGAGCCTGTTTGACTCACTTACACTGCCTATACTGACGGGGGTCCAGGGGGCGGAGCCCCCTTGCTAGGCGGAGAAGGCGAGCGAAGCGAGCCTGCCGGCTAGTATGAGAATATAGAAACAGCGATAATAGAATATGAGTATATGTATAGAATATGAATATCTATACTCTATTCTCTCTGGGCGTAACAGTTTTCCTCGGGCCTCCCCGCAAACATATTTTCGGGCCCCCCCAAAATGACTTTGATTTCAAGATTTTCTACTACTTTAACCAATAATGTACCTTGTTTTAGTGTGTATTAGATTGTTTTATGTCGGAAAAGTCTTCGTATTTTGATCATTGAAGATTAAAGTTTATTGACACATACAACGACCAATAAATTATAGCTTGCTAGTTAGTCTTGCTAGAAACGAGCAAGCTTTTCAATCATTAGATGTTACATAGGCTTGTAAATAATTTAAATCATAATTATTATTCACCGGGTTAGTCAGTTCTTTAAATTGCTTTACAGTAATTAATTTCAAAATTTGTACACCAAAAGTAGATTTGATTTGAAGGTTATCGTTCAGTTACCATACACTGAAATATTGAAATTTTGTAAGTTTCATCTTTGCATAAGTTAAATTTCAATTTTTTACCTACATTACAAATACATAAGAAAATGACATTGGTTTACTACGAATCTTTGGGTAGAATAACAAACATGTAGTTAGTAGAAGTAGAGCATAAAAATATTTTGTTTAAAAAAGTGATATTACGACAAAACTATTGTAGAACTAGAAAAATGTATAAAAAATGACACGAATATCTTTACTCTTGAATTTTGCTGATCTTACTGAGTTGTGAAAAGCAAATGCTTGAATGGTCTATTTCAAATCAATTTCTCTAGCCACTTTACTTTCAATACTGAGCTGAGCCCACTAAGTATTTCTTGTGACATGACACTTTCGAAGGTAAATCTTGATCAATTTAAATTTGGAGAATGACCTTTCAGCTGAAGCTTCCGTTACTGGTATGGTTAAAAACAAAATGTAAGCTGTGTGTATCTTCTGGGACACTGCAAGCAATGAGTAATGGTTTCTCTCCTTACTGGTATATGTACTTTTCTCCCTTATTCACTGATAGCCTAATACTTAATCAATTGAAGTTTACAAATTTATTTTACTGTTTGGTTTGCTTTCTTGCTATTTTCGATTGTAGAGTTCTTATAAAACTGAGCATTAGATGGGGAAAATCTATGGTGGAGTCGTCTTCTAACTTCTAAATTTATTGTGATGACGATGTTCAACTGTTTATTCTTTTTTGTATGATGAGCTATATAGAATAAATTTTCATCTTATCTTTCATATTCAGTGTTCGCGGGCCCCCCTGGCTCTCGGGCCCTCCCGCATTGCGGGCCCGGCTGTTACGCCACTGCTCTGTACCACCACTGTTTACCCTGACCGTTACCATGGTATTCTACTACTTTCTAGTATTCTTATATCCGTGGTTTTGTCTAATACTAGCCTACTGCACAACCTTCTTTTGATACCTACCGTGTATTCCAGTATCTGTTTTGTATACATCCGTATGTATCCGTTTAAACTTACACCTAACTAAAACAAGATGAGTACTAGTGGACTATTGATTTTGAGAGGTTGATATACAAGCGAACAGGAATTGAAAATAGTCTAAATTATTGATCATGTATGACTTGAAAACCTTTCTATTACTATTTCTACTACAGCTGATGAAATCGTAATTTTTTCTTTATTTCTTGATGTCAAATCTAAAGTGTGTGTCCACCTCCACCAAGTTAACGGTTCATTCAATTTATACCATTAATAAGATACTAACTCAATAATCTCAGTACCTTTGAAATGATTTTATTTTTCTTCACGACTAGTTTCTACTTCAAAGGTTATCAAGTGAAAATCAAGTCATTGAAGTCGAAACTAGTCGTTGAGAGAAATAAAATCATTTCAAGGGTACTATCAATCAATCATCATTTATTCGAAATATATTTGGTTGAGTGCAGCAGGCTCAAAGGGCACTCAGTAGGGTGTGATTATTTATCACTGTCGGTTCGTACCCACGAAACAGGTGAAGTGCCCGTATCTTTTACCGTACAGCACTTCACCTTTTTCGTGGGCACGAGCCGCCAGTGTTATATATTGAGTTTATTTATTTATTGAGCCCTAATTACAAAGTGAACATCAATAAGATGTAAAAAACCTTATGACGATACACTACATTTACCTGTACTACAGATTGTTTAAATAAATAATAATAATTTTTTTTTTGAAAAAAAAAAATGAATTGAAAGATCCTTTATCATGATAGAAAACAGATTACTTTCTATTGTTTCTATTACTTTCTACTGGTGACTTTCTATTGTTTCATTTGATACAAGTTCAGTATCACCTCGTGTATCTTCTTAAAAGCAAATTTAACACTGGTGGCTCATGCCCACGAAACAGGTGAAGTGCTCGTATCTTTTACTGTACAGCACTTCACCTGGTTCGTGGACACGGGTCGCCAGTGAAATTTAAACTTTGACAAACAGCTTGAATGGAAAAAGTCTGCTGAATTTTCATTTATTACGTAATACAGTGCTAGAATCATCTCTGTAACAATAATTTCATACAACTGTGAGTCTCTTGAGTAAAACAGTTACTTGCCCCTTGGTTTGCTAACAGAACGTTAGATGTAGGTAACACGAGCAGTTGATTTTGTGGCGTAACAATTCAAGATGAAGCACTATGGTGGGTTAAAAATTGATGAAAAACATTGCACTGGAAATGAATCTGCACTCTAGGAACACCACACAACAACTGACAGAACTAACTCAGCTAAACTCACCCAAACAAGTTAGTAGTCACTCTCTCGTGTGTTCACTCTCACTCTAACAATCTTGCTCTCATACTAGTACAGTCCCTCCAAACAAAGAAGACCCTCTGGCAAGATGGGAGAATGACTCAAGCTCGGTCAATGTTGGTTCAATAATTATTATCAATTGATCGTAAGTTGTATGAAACGATTTGATCTAGCATAAAAACTGCATTCATAATTCTTGAACAAATATTGACCAAGCTGGAGTCATTTTCCCATCTTGCCAGAGGGTCTTCTTTGCTTGGACAGACTGTAGCTTTACTCTCTATTTTCTCACTCGATTCATCCTCTCATTCTAATTTATTTTGTCGGCTGGAGCTGTTTCTCGACTAGATGCAGACAAAACAGGCGGTTGGATAATGCCTGTTATTGATGCTCAACTCTGTCATGACAGTCTGAGAGCAATCTTAAGAGCATAACGATCTAGCTGAGGTCGCTCTTGACTCGTTATGCTATTGTAGACCGCTCGCCGGCTATCCTGAGAGAGCTGAACATTATAAAAAGTCATTAGTAAACCGTCAGTTAGATTGGCATCAAGATTTTACCTGAAGGTCGCTCTAAAGAAACTTGTTGCTTCTCTACCAGTCATTGCATGTTTTTCGCACTCTATATATCTATATTGAAAAATACATTTCTACTATAGTCTCTCCACGCAAAGAAGACGCTCTGGCAAGATGGGAGAATGACTCAAGCTCGGTCAATATTGCTTCAAAAATTATCAATTTGATCTCATCAAAAATCATTCTTATGGCTTTTAATGGTGGGGAGACTGCTACGGGTAGTTCCACCTCGCCAATGTGTACTTGGCCAAATACTGGTCAACCATCCAAGAGCAGGCCACAGTGTTCGTGACTTAACATCACGTTCACCGATAGATCACCCTCACCGAGAGACTAATTTGAGATCAAATTGTAGGAAACAATTTTGATTTACTATTAAGACCACATTTATAATTCTTGAACAAAATATTGATCAAGCTGGAGTCATTTTCCCATCTTGCCACTTGATCTTCTTGCATTGCATGGGTCTTTTTTGATTGGACACTGGACAGACTGTAATCAGTGAATATAAAGTATATGTATAGGGTGGCGCAGAGAAACGGGAAATTTTGAAATAACCAAAATAAACCAACGAATATTTTATAAAGCATTTTTAATGCTGAAAATGTATTAGTCAAGAGTGGAATTTTCAGAAAATCATTTTTAAAAATCATATCTGTTGAGTGTTGTTCATTGCGCATACCACATTTATTTCATTGATTTTGAAGACTAGAAGGTATCATTCCCAAGCGGGTCGAGCTGCTTGGCTCTAAACTTGCTGCTCGAGATGCCCGGCTCTAGCTGCGCTGCTCTAGCCATCAAAACTCCATTCACATAATTATATAATAAACATTTACCATGTTATAAGTGCTATAAATCAATAAAATAGTGAAATTCGCCCTTTTTAAGTCATTTTTAAGTGATTTTCACTATTATTGATTATTTACACATTTTTAGCCCGTATAACATTGTGAACATCTATAATATAGTTATGTGAATAGAGTGGTGATGGCTAGAGCAGCGCAGCTAGAGTCGGGCAGCTCTAGCAGATAATTTAGAGCCGGGCACCTCTAGCCCGTTATGAATGATACCTTTTGTCTTCAAAAACGATTGAATGAATGTGTTAGGCGCAATGGACACACTTAACAGATGTGAATTTCCAAAAATTCCACTCTTGACTAACACATTTCCAGCATTAAAAATATTCTATATAATACTCTTTGCTTTATTATGGTTATTTCAAAATTTCCCGTTTCTCTGCGCCACTCTGTATTATTATTATCTCCCCATATTCTTTGCTATAATGTTCGTCTTCATATTTTGTATCATTTCTCTCCTAGGCTTCTTCTTTTGTTTCCCCATTTTCTTCATCCAATTTTCATTCTGTACTTTTTGTTTGTCAATGGTTCAACAGCCCATGAAGGGCCTTGGCCTTACAGCTGGTTGCCGGTTTCATATTCACTTCACTACAGTCCATCCAAGCAAAGATAACACTAAGACGGGAAAACTACTTTCTGTACTTATCTCTCATTTATTCACCGGTCTTCTTCTCTGGTTTATCAATTTTTTTCTTCAGATTTTCATTTTCTGTTCTCTATTCTCACGTTTCTCTCTCATGAATTTCCACTGTAATATTCAGCTAATGAACATTTAGGTTTAAACATAGGTAAGTTTAATTGATAAAGAATTTCACACTTGTGAAGATTTTTTTAAATCATGCTCTTTTGAAACTAATCAAACAAAGCTCTTCAACTTATAAAACACTCTTACCCACCTACTTACTCTACATCACCAGTATGAATAGAATAGAAAGTAAAAATGAACTATTGAAGAAATGCAGTTGCAAAAATCAAGTGTCAACACAAGATTGTGAAGCGGTGAAAACATTCAATCGAAAATAGAAGTAGTACTCGATAAACCGGACTTGATTTGACGGGGAGTGAAGAGATAAAGAGAGAAATCCCACCAAGATACACAATAATCGTTCTCTCTCCACTTCGTCAACATTTCCCACAAACCGGAAGAAGATATTTAAAGCAACTCAGATATTTAAATCAGTTTCAGTATTCTGTTTGCAGTATTGTGTTTATGCAGGATGAGGGGAAAAGTTTGGAAACTGCTTAAAGGAAGGTAATTTGACGGTTAGTGACAGTGTGATGAAAAATTGAAATTCCTTCTCAACTGTGACAGAGCTCTCAATTTTGGTTCAATAATCACTGACATCTACCTGCCCACTGTCATGGGATGATGCCCTCTTGGCCTCCTAGGCCTTCGCGTGGGTAATGAGAGGGATGATTCTGAGAAATGACGTCTACTTTTTAGGTAGTCGGGAGCGACGAAAGGTCAAAATTACTTCTTCATAAGAAATAATGAGCCGTTTCCAAACTTTTCACCCATATGGTTGTATTGTCTGTCCAAGCAGAGAAGACCCTCTGGCAAGATGGGAAAATGACTCCAGCTCCGTCAATATTGGTTTAAAAAAATATTGGTTTGGTCTCAAATTTTAGATCAGAATGTTTCCCACGATTGAGAGCGAATCAATATTTTTCAACCAATATTGACCGAGCTGGAGTCATTTTCTCATCTTGCCAGAGGGTAAATATGGGGTGGCTACCTTGGCCACGACAAACCCTAAACGACGTAGCGCATGCACGTTATAGCTTTGGCAATGCGTATGTGCTGTGCGTATGTATCGTTAATTTTTTCGTCGGGGATGTGTCGTATCATTATCATCGCAACAGTAGCAGCCCTATTTGTTCACGTTTTGGTTTCTTTATTCTGTCTTAAGTCATCGTGAATGAGTCAAAGAGGTAAACCACTGAGGTGGAATACTGTAACAGAGTTGTATAGAGCAACGCACGCTGGTCGTATCAGCTGATCTTTTATTTGTGTTGATCCATACAACAGTTGTTTACATAATACAACAGCTGTTGTATTACAACTCAGTTATTCTATTGCATCTTACCGGTCTTTGTCGTACCAATGTGCGTTCACTCTTACTTGTGGATGATTTTGAATAGAGATACCGTAGCCTATATTCAATTGAATATTGCCATCGGCTAAAAAATCAGCTATTGTTAGTAATTCATTGTTTGTAATGCAATATTTCCTATGCAGTTAATGCTTTCTCAGGCTTCTGGAAGATTACCTAGTATTACAAAATTTCACAGTTATTTCTAGTTTCGTCAAATCAAATAGATTAATCTTAGATTGGTGGAAAAATTTTCATTGCTTATATGGATTGAATGCCTCGAGGCAAATTTAACTAAAATAATATCGAAGATAGGTGTTAGAGTCTGTCCGAGCAAAGAAGACATTCTGGCAAGATGGGGAAATGACTCCAGCTTGGTGAATATATTGGTTCAAAAATTATGAATTTTGTCTCAAATTGTAGATCAGAATTTTTCCTTCTACTGTAGGCTTGCATTATTTTGAAAGTATTAGAATTGTTATTGTAAATATTTGTGAGAACGATATTCAACTATAAGAATAAATAGATAAGATAAATAACTAACAACTATAAGATAAATAAAGCATGATTTTATCGCCTATTTGGCGATAGAGAATTCAAGAGAACCCACTTAACTCAGATGATTGACAAAAAATTCGCTCCGGCAGCTGGCGGTCGGAAAGATTGCAATTCAAATGCAAATGCAATTCTATGATGGCTCAAATCATATGACTTATAATGAGCTATTCAGGGTATGAATTCAAAGGAGCCGTTTTCGAAAAACAAAATTTTCGGCGTATTATTCGCCATTTTCTCCGCCATATTTGATTGGATTTTCCCCGTTGATGGCTCAAATTGTAGGGCATAATAAGGGTATTATACACACCAATTATCAAAACGATCAAGTTATTGGTCGATTTTTAGTGATTTTTTAAAATTTTCATCTCCTAATTTCACCCCCTTCCCTTGGACCAATTTGGCTGGTTTATTTCTTCTGTTCCATACATTAATCATTATGTCTTCTTTAATATTCTATAAATCTTTAATTTTTTAGAAAATATTGATCGAGCTTGAGTCATTTCCACATCTTGCCAGAATGTCTCCTTTGCTTGGACAGACTGTAGCCCTATTGATATTTTTATTTGTTCTGTTGTATTCATTATGTTTTCATTTTGTTGCAGGTTTAGTGAACAGCCCGAGTAAAACGCGTGTCATTCAGGACTCGCAAATAGACACTGGAATTATCAGCTGGGGAGAGTCTACTGCTGCAACTCCCAAAACTGAAACACCAGGTAAAAACTTCCTCATTTTCACTGAAGTACATAAATCCTCTGGATGTGCTGAAATTCTATGTATTCATGCTATTTTATAAATGAAAATGAGAATTTAGAGCAAATTTGAAGTATTACACTCTGTAGGGTAAAATAATAATCAATCAATTTATCTATCCAGAATGTACTTTATAAATCTATATCTATAAAATCGAAATGGCACTCATTCACTCACTCACTCACTCACTCATCAGGACACCTAAAAAACTACCGAACCGTATGCGTTCAAATTTGGCAGGAATGTTCAGTTGGAACCCTTACTGTAAATTCAATGGTACAGCGAGATTATAGATAAACTAATTCGGAAGATATTGAATCAAGTTTCAAACTATGTCCGATATACTTCCCAATATTACGCTCAATAATAGCGTTTTACTATTTTTCTGAATTTTCGGAATTTTTCTTAGATGTTTTGAGAACCAAATGTTGAAATTTGGTAAACAGGTCCAGATTAGTTCTATAAATGCTGTGTTTCTTAAATTTCGAAACCTTTCGGAGGTTACGCCTGTAATAAGGTTTTCCAATATTTGGAATCTGCACTTTTGTTTATTTCTATTTCACGGAAGCTACTGAACTTAATAAGTTCAAATCATATACCCAGGTTGAGCTGAGGTGATAGAACAACTAATTCAGAAATATTACTGGAAAGAACCCTGTTGAGTGATATGGTGATTAAAGCAAATCCTTTCGAAAGGAAATTGCAGGCGAGCGAAGCGAGCCTGTTTGTCTCAGCTGACACAGATATAAGTTTTGCAGGCGAGCGAAGCTAGCCTGTTTGACTCACTGACACTTCTGATACTGTCGGGGGTCCAGGAGGTGGCGCCCCCTGGCTTGGCGGAGAAGGCGAGCGAAGTGAGCCTGCCGGCTAGTACATATATACTTTTTATATACATAAGGCCATGTCATAGCAAAGTTTAGTAAAATAGTATAACACAATATAAAATAGAATCAACAATAAAAAACTATTTGCATCAATAAAATAATAATTCAACCCATAAATAATATAGGCAACTTAGGCAACGTTATATCATAAACTATTTCATTCAATAGTTGAGTTAATAATTTATTCTACCCACTTCTAACCTGAATATCTCTAGAGAATGACAGGGATTCGTAACGAGACATTTTCTTAGAGCTATAATGAACATAGGCAGGGAAAGAGCACGGAAGATGTCTGGTAGGAGGTTGAAATATTTTATTCCCACCACTGGATAACTACAAACTAGTTTGACAGAATTAAGTTTTAAGTTAATAGCAAGGTTTTCCTTTATGCGAAACGGTCCGGTCGGCTGCAGTCGAACAGCTGTGGCCAATCACAGCTCAAGGACAAGGCAAGAGCTGTGATTGGCTACAGCTGTTCGACTGCGGCCGACTGTAGTCGAAGAGCTGTAGTCAATCACAACTCAAGACAAGAGGCTAATTACTGTACGTGAATAATGAAATTAGCGTTAATCACAATTATTATGAAAAATTGAAACAAGTGAATTTTAACAATTCTACAAGCGTTCCGCCGGTTATGAACAAGTGTTTCACGAACGTTGGCATGGTAACGAACAAGACTTATCAAAAAAACTTGTAATTAACCATGAAATTTCTACCTATGAATAGACCTAAGTAAGTAAGTTACAAGTGTTAATAAAGATACTTTTCAAGGCTTCAATATTATTTTCAATGATTAGAACTATTTCATATTGTTTCTTTGTACATTTTATTATGCCCAATATGAGTCAAAAAATTTTATTTAATAAATTAGAAAAATCATCAGTAACAGTAGAATTTAGGCTATGTTTATAACATGTGAGATGGGGGGAGACTACTCCAAGCTCACTGTAATTTTTTTTTTTAAGTAATGGATCTAAATGGATTGAAAATGTCTCATTTATTTATTATTATTTTTATTCCAAATGAGGGTTCAACGATTTGGATTTCTAATGATTGATTTATTTTCAAAATCAGTTTTATCAATCTCTCTTTACCACAAATGATTCAAATTTCAACCGAAACTATATCACTGCAAACTATAGAAAGTATCGAAAACCGATACAGATGGCACTGATGGGTGGGAACACTTGTCAAATTGTAGAATTGTAAACTTGTAGCTCATTCCGTTTGTGAAACGCCTGTAATTAACAACTTGTCATCACAAGTATTTGTCAGTAACCATGGTTAATAACAAGACTTGTTGCTTTGTGAAATTGGGCCCTGTAGTCAATCACATCTCAAGACTAGAGTCTAAACAAGAGGCCTAATTACTAGCCAGAAATTGGAACTTAACTTGTGATGAATAGTAGAAACGCATAAATTTTTGGCACCTGCTCCTATACTATAGCTGATTCATGAATAATGAAATTATTACAATTATTATGAAAAATTGAAACAGATTTTCTTTGTAGCAGCAGGAAAAGCAGAAGACCTTTTCAATGGCGGAGATCTGGACTGGTCTCAGCCTGTTACAAAATCAGCTGATGATGAGTTGGTACTCAGCTGGGATGACGATGAAAAAGGAGAAGAAGAAGAGGAGGAAAAGAAAGAGGAGGTGAAAGAGAAACCGAAAGAGATCAAAATCAACCAGGAGGAAAGTGGTAAGTATCATTTCCATTTTTTTATCTTCTGACAATGTTTTTGTAGAGGGTGGCGAAAAACTAATATGAATGTTAATCGAATAAAGTCGGTTGAAGACACTGTCAGATTTAAATTTCGAAAAATAAATTTAATTAAAGTTCAGGTTTGAATCAACAATCTACTATCATATTGAATTGAAGATTCGGTATGGCTCCGGTTGCACAGTCATCGGTTTGATGAAAAATGTAACCTATATTGAAGGAGCTATTATATAGTCTGTCCAAGCAAAGAAGACATTCTGCTAAGATGGGGAAATCTGCTAAGTTCGGTCAATATTAGTTTCAAAAATTAGAAATTTGTTCTCAAATTTTAGATTAAATGAAATTTTAATGCTATTTTAGACCAAATTTATCATTTTCGAAGCAACATTGACCAAGCTGGAGTCATTTTCTATCTTGCCAGAATGTCTTCTTTGCTTGGACAGACTATATAATTTACCAAACAGCGCGATGCTTTAAAAGTTATTAATAGATATAAATCTTAGCCTATATTATTTATGTAATAGAATAACGAAGAGGAATAATTATTTTTCTCTACACTAGTGTGTTTATATTTTGAACACTTACGAGCGTATTTACTCATATCTGATTTTTTCAAACATTCAACCCCAAAAATAAATAGTTTGTTCAAATCATATAATCTTTTAAGGAATTATTGTAACTCATACCTCGAGATGAAACATTGGAATTATCATGGAAATGTAGAGAAAATTCTATTCCCTCTAGATAACTGTCAAGGCTCCACGCCTGTAAGAAAGTTACATTAACTCATTTGAAACATATTGCCCTTGTTTTTAAATGAAATAACATTGCGTCTATACAGTACTATACAAGTAGGTACTTGAAATCAGTCCTTTTTCCTTGATGTTCAAACTAGTTAAAGAACGCTCTCGTAATATTACAGGTCCAATTCGTCATAGAAACCTGCTGATTGTCTTTTATTTCAAAACCAGTTCAGTTACTTGGCGAAATATCTGACATGAGTTGTTTCGTCATTATAGAGGTCTTGTCTCGATTAAATCATCTTTCGTTCCCTATGTCCACACTTTGTAGATTTTTGTCTTTGCTGCATAATAATATACAGGATGATTCGCATAACTTACCTTCACTGGAGCTGATTCTACAATATTAAAAATAAATTCAAGATGAATGACCAATAAAAATGAATAAATAAATTTATTTCCACATTTTCATTGCATATTGACAACAAATGAACTATCAAACTAAATTTTATCTACTTACAATCATTTGATATAATAATAATCATAATAGTCTAGTATAATTTAAGGTAGTTTTGTATTTAAAAATGATCTAGATAAGAATTACATATTTAAAATATTTTATTAAGAAATAATCTAAATTAGAATAACATGAACATAATTATTATGTTCTTATATTGAGGTTATTTGCCTTTTATAAATAGAGCGTATCTAATTTGTGGAATACGCTGCTTTTGAGACGTTTATAGCCTGTGTTGAAGCAGCGTAATAAAAAGGAATTGAAAAAAGTGAATTGTGTTGAATAACCTGGGCCCTGGCTTATAAAGATTTACAGCTTGTTTTTCTGATGAAAAACAAGTGATTGGGATTGTAGATTCACCAATAAAACTCTCGATTTACAATGTTCCAAATTTTGGGAAGAATCAGCTGTTGAATCAACGATCAGCCAAAACTCACTAGGAGACCCTAACATTTGAATCCAAAATGTCCACGATGGTTCGAGTAAAATAGGAAATCCCATGTATTCTTTATTCTTTCTTTACAATTGTGACTTGGTTTCCAAGTATTTTAAGCAAAGGATGAATGAGTGATGATGAATGATGGAGGTTTAAGATGTAGGTTATATGTCTATGTAAATTGGTTCAGACGAAAAATTCACGATATCGCTGTTCAAACTCAAAACATCGCGGCCATTTTAGATTACAAGGCCAGGGTCTTCTGACTTGGTTTGTTTACGATTTTCTTTGTAGGTTATGATAATATTTTAGCGACAAAAATGATTCCTGTTCAAATCTCACTATAAAAATAATGATTGATATTTATTATTAAATATATCCATAATAATAAATCAATTTATATATCAAAATCATTAAATTAGGAGCAAAGTTTTGGTTTTAAAGGAATAGCATTGGACTATTCCGATATTCTATTTACTTGAGGTAAATTCGTTTCATGTCATTTTTTTAATCAGCTGAAACTGTAGAATTTGCTTTTTATTGGAAACGTTTATGAGACAGAAACGCCAATAAAATCAACGAATTATGAGTAATGTGGATTGTAAAATGTTTATAAGCCAGGGCCCAGGGCCCTGGCTTATAAACATTTTACAATCCACATTACTCATAATTCGTGGATTTTATGGGCGTTTCTGTCTCATAAACGTTTCCAATAAAAAGCAAATTCTACAGTTTCAGCTGATTAAAAAAATGACATGAAACGAATTTACCTCAAGTAAATAGAATATCAGAATAGACCAATGCTATTCCTTTAAAACCAAAACTTTGCTCCTAATTGAATGATTTTGATATATAATTTGATTTATTATTATGAATATATTTAATAGTAAATATCAATCATTATTTTTATAGTGAGATTTGAACAGGAATCATTTTTGTCGCTAAAATATTATCATAACCTACAAAGAAAATCGTAAACAAATCAAGTCAGAAGACCCTAGCCTTGTAATCTTAATGGCCGCTATGATTCGAGTTTGAACAGCGATATCGTGAATTTTCCGTCTGAACCAATTTACATAGACATATAACCTACATCTTAAACCTTCATCATTCATCATCACTCATTCATCCTTTGCTTAAAATACTTGGAAACCAAGTCGCAATTGTAAAGAAAGAATAAATAATACATGGGATTTCCTATTCCACTCGAACCATCGCGGCCATTTGGATTCGAATGTTAGAGTCTTCTAGTGAGTTTTGGCTGATCGTTGATTCAACAGCTGATCCTTTCCAAAATTTGGAACATTGTAAATCGAGAGTTTTATTGATGAATCTACAATCCCAATCACTTGTTTTTCATCAGAAAAACAAGCTGTAAATCTTTATAAGCCAGGGCCCAGGAATGAAAAAAGGTGATCATTGATGTCTCATAATTTTATGAGGCCGGTATATTCAATCAATGGAAATAGTAGAGAATTTAATAACTTATGAAGAAAAAATATTTTGTCACTTTTTTACCTCCAATCACATACAGCTCATATTCTAGTATATGTTACAATCGAAACAACATGTTTGCAAATTTCGTTGTTTTTACATCTTTCAAACATGATTTTTGAGGTTTGGGTAAGTTTTATACCCAAGAGACTGAAAATCTTTTCTTCATAATTAGTTTTTTATGAATTAATTAATCTAAAATACCGGTCAGCAATGATGTATACTATATAAGTATAATAGGTATTAGTATACTATACTATAAAATATATGTAATAGAAAAGTGTAGGTATAAAAATTATTGGAAGTTTGTAACTTCAATGATTAATGAAATAATAGGCAAAATGTGCTGTAAAACTTCATTTTGCAACCACAGTACATGACGTATCCCTCATAGTTGCAAAATAGTTTCACAGCATATTCTGTCCATTATTTCATTAATCATTGGAGTTACAAACTTCCAATCATTTTTGTACACTTTTTAATTAGATATATTTTATAGTATAGTATACTAACTAGTTCAATATAAAAAGGTACACTCAGTACCTATATAAGTAATTATAATAAGAGTATATACTATACTAGTTCTACTAGTACCTACAATTGATTTTTAATATTATCATGAGGCTACCACAGTTATAAAATTGAAATTTGGAAGAAACATTTGGAATCTTCCGCCATCATTATCTCGGTAACAATGCGTTTTCGGAACTTTTTTCTGGATTGACTCAGAAGAAAATTATTAACAATCGCCTTAGTTTTTGGCGCCAGCTGTTAGGCTGAGGCCGCACTGCCGGTGGGTAGAGCCTTGAGGGTGGAGGGTAGTTGGTAAATCTATAGAACATACACACCATCCACAGTAATACATCGTATGAATGGTATGACGTCATTCTGTTTTTTGAGGTTATGTTGTCCATATTTAAGAATTTCAAAATGGCGGCTGAACACATACCATTCATATGATGTATTACTGTGGATGGTGTGTATGTTCTATATATTTACCAACTACCCTCCACCCTCCAGGCTCTACCCACCGGCAGTGCGGCCTCAGCCTTATAGTTGTCCAAGCTAAGAAGAGATTCTGGCAAGATGGGAAAATGACTCCAGCTTGGTCAATATTGGTTTAAAAAATTGTAAATTAGATTTCAATCGAAGCTCAGAATGTTTCCTACAATTTGAGACCAAATTTATAGTTTTTGAACCCATTTTGACCAAGATAGAGTCATTTCCCATCTCAGCAAAATGTCTTCTTCGCTTGGGCAGGTTCAATTATCAAGTATTTCGTGGGATTGCTCTGTGAATAAATGTCGATTTAAAGTTCTTTGAAAATTATAAAATGTCAGATCGAATGAAACCAGTTCCATTCTGAATACGCATTATTCTTTTGCTTAATCGGTGTGTGAATAGCAAGTAATTTAGAAGCTTCTTGATGAGAAAATAATGACGAAATATCCTTGATAAAGCCCTTTATTGCTTTCATTGCTCCATGCTATAAGGAGGTCTTGGACGAAACGTGTACTAGTCACTTTTTACTTGCCAGCTTCTACTTACCTTGGAGGCGCTTGTGAGCGTTTAGACGAATTATTAAGAAGTCACTTTTAAATGTCAGCTTGTACCAACAGCTGTTGCAGTCATTCATTTATTTTCAAGAGAAATTTCAAACAATTAGAGTACTTAGAGTAATAGAGTAGATAGTCAATGGCTGTAGTAAATAGATTTCAAAACTTTTCTCTAGGAGCGCTGTAGTAAAAAGGTTTCAAAACTTGTCACTAGGAGCGCTGTACACTGTCACGTGACCTCCTACAAGCTGGTAAGTTGACAAGTCAATTGCTACATACTGAACACGTTCAGAATGTAGCTGTCCCGGGGCTTGTTACTTTTACCTGAGGCTTGCTACTGTTCTATTATCTGGCTTGTCGGTGTTCAAACGAGACGTGTAGCTTGCCGCTAGTAAGAAGCGGCTTACTACACGTCTCGTCTAAGACCCCCTATAGAGACTGTCTTCTCACAGTGTGGCAATTGTGAGTCACACTTTTGATTAGTTAGCTCATGGGTGAATCCACCATACTTTTGCCTACTCTCATTAGATTATCAATCAATTTTCAATTATTCAAAATAATCCAGTTAAGTATAGCTAAATGATCACCAACTGTTGAATAGCACAAGTATAGCAGACAAAATCGCATAACTTTTTGGTGTCAGCTATGAGCTACCTACTAAGAATAAACAGTGATAAGAGTATAGTTTCCTGTGCCTCGATAAATATAAATTTGCAAGTTACAATTTATCAATTCTAGGTATAAAGTCTGTCCAAGATAAGAAGACATTCTGGCAAGATGGGAAAATTACTCCAGCTTGGTCGATATTTGTTCGAAAATCATAATTTTTTTCTCAAATTGTAGGAAACATTCTGATCTACAATTTAAGACCGAATTTATACATATATTTTTATTTATTTCAAATTGATTCTACTAATTTTTGTTTTGTTTCGTGAACCAATATAGACTTAGTTGGAGTTATTTTCCCATCTTGCCAGAATGTCTTCTTTGCTTTCATAGACTATTCACAATTGTTTATTTAATGTGACACTTGTTTACCAAAAAATTGAAGAATATTGGTGTGAATTTTTTGTCTGTTGTTATTCATCCATCTTTTTGTGCAATTATTTAATGCGACAATTTTCGCGTCAAAAACGTGAGTAATTTCATTATAGAGTTTTCATTTTCTTTTAAGTGAATTTTTCGATCTGATGTTATTTTTTTTGTCCAGAATCAAGCGGAGGTAGCGCCGAGCCGAAGAAAGACGCGCAACAGATGGACATAATGGCACAGCAGTTGAAGTTTGTCGCCTGTTTGAAAATTCTGATGGAAGAACTGTCAACGCTGGCCACCGGTTACGAAGTTGACGGCGGTCAACTGCGCTATCAACTGTATTTGTGGCTGGAACGCGAGGTTGACGCGCTGAAACAGTTGTGCAACTATTCGGCAGGTGACGCCGATGCCAACGAGTTGCCTTGTAAGTTGATCAACTGGTTGTCGTAGTCGATTATTAACTATAGTTGATTTCACTTATTGTAGTGAAATATCTAGTTGACTAACTAGTTGTAGTAGTGGTTGACGTTGATCAACTAGTCAACGATGTTTATTAACTAGTTAACGAAGTTGTTCAACTAGTTAACGAAGTTGTTCAACTAGTTAACGAAGTTGTTCAACTAGTTAACGAATTTGTTCAACTAGTTAACGAAGTTGTTCAACTAGTTGACTAAGTTTTTCTTTTAGTTAACGAAATTTTTGTTAAATTTACAGTAGGCCTACTTAGTGAATTTGATGAAATAGTTAACGAAGATGATTAACTAGCCTATAGGGATTGTATAATGATAGTGTGGACATTGTGTTAATTTTGATTGGTCAGCTCGGAATTTTTTTATCTCAGCATACTGTTATGAAGCGTTTCACACCAGACCAATGGCCACACTATGATTACACAGTCTCTATAAACTAGCCTAGTTGAACTTGGTTTAGACTGTGTTCTGCTAGAATCTGCAGCAGTTTTCTGCTTTTCTGGCCTCAACCCAACGTTTTGTTATGTTCAGCTGTTTGAATAATATCTATTAAACTGAGTTTTGAGTTGGTCAATCCATTCACATCATTTATAATTCTTTATTCTTAATTCTTTCTTTACAATTGCGACTTGGTTTCCAAGTATTTTAAGCAAAGGATGAATGAGTGATGATGAATGATGATGATGAAGGTGTAAGATGTAGGTTATATGTCTATCCACAATGTCCACTTTTACTATACTCACAAATTTCAACTCTCAAGAATAAAAAAAACATGATTTATCAATTTAAAATTTGAAAGGTTGGTAAATGATTCAAAACAGCATCAAGAATATACAAATTTATTTGTATATAATTTATCATAAATTATTAATAAATAAAAATGATAGTGAATCCTTAGATGAACTTCAATATTGGTATAATTTATCATAATAATTATTATTGTTGTATCTTTCACATAATTTCGAGCGTAAGCCTTTTGACCATTCACTCTTTAATACATTAATAAATAGTAATTGTTGATTTTTTGGCAATCATTGTTGTGGTCTAAGTTTTGTTTTTTTTCTGTTCAGATGATGGTTTGGGAGATACCCAACAAGACTTGCGAGAATATAATAATACACCAACGTTCAGCAAGGAAAAACCGACTCTACACGACATTTTAATGGCTGAAAAGTTAGACTTCGAAGCCAAGGTTTACAGAGCAGCAAGACGGAAAAAGTGGCTCAAAGGTAGAAAAAGATGGAAATATCTTGAAATCAACCATAAAAATAATTTCGTAGGCTAATAAAAACGCAATATAATATTCACCTCCAATTTCAGTAGAATATCTCCATGAACTGATCCATAATAGGATAAATAGTGTTTGCAGGAGGAATGTGTAATTCTTTTCAGGCTTATTCCTTACAGTAAATAGTGAGAAAAGTTCCATCAGACATACCGCCAGAAATGCTTCATTATGAAGTTAACAATGTCAGAAATTTGGAATCCATACTTCCATGGTTTTTAGAGACTTTATGCATGTATCAAATCAAATCAAAATATGGTTCATTCCACAAACAATATACAGTACATGAAAGAGATATTTAATTTACCAATAATACAATCTTATAATTAAAGTGCTATAGCCTACTAAATTTATGTTTAATGATTGCAGTATTATAAATATACAGTACCAGATTAAATTTGATTTATAATCATGTAATATAGGAATGAGCCTACATGGGCACTATGGCCTGTGTGTACTCTCGAGAAAATAAAAAATGATAATTTGATAATGATTCAAATAATGAATGATTCTACTCATGTAGAATATGACACGTCTATGTTTTCACTAATAATTAACAATCCCTCAAGGAAGTCCGCCAGCTTGTAAGGGCAAAACTCCATCAAAAAAATCCACAGCCTTTCAGTAGAGACCATGAGAGTTTTGCAATGATCTTAAATAATCAGAGCAGAATTGGAACTTGTAGCTGAACAACATTTATGGGCCAGAAAGTAGAGAGTAATCTGAAATGGAAGTTACAAGTTTCTCATGTCTTATACCTATATTGTAAATTTACACTTTTATCAGAGATGTTGTGGAACTTATCCATAATTTAGGTAAGTGAAAACAAAGGCTGTCAGATAAACTTTGTGGATCTGCCAACCTCTGTTTTCACTTACCTATTGTAAATCTTCTACTTGAAGGCCAATAAAAGTATTCTATTCTATTTCTACTAACCAAGGAGGTTACCTCCATGATACTACTTTATTGACCGAACGTAAGTGAGGTCTAGATTAAAGTTGACGATTTTGCATTTCTCTTTATGTTTGTTTGTTTGTTCCGCATTTACGACAAAACGCGGCAATAGATTCTGATGAAATTTGACAGGAATGTTCCTCTTGAAATTGCGCGTCGATGTATATGTAAGGTTTCTTAAAATATTGCATTTTAAGGATAATATGAAAGGAAAAGGAATTACCTCCATGCTTAAATATTGCTATACATTTATACTTCTGAACATAGGAAAATTCACACTATAACTATAGAATTATTCATGATGAACCAGCAGTCCAGTTTATTATTAATTGCATTCAATGACGCATGCAATTAATGAAACTTGAAACTCAACATACCTAAGTATTCCCTTCATGAATAATGCCCCATCCATGGGTGGCTTCGTGAGGTCTTTTGTTCACAGAACTACTAGTTATAAATTTACATCTGTTGGAATCACCTGCTCATTAATATTAAATCTAACTCCAGATTATGAGTCACTTGAGGCCTGATCGGCTCTGCTCCTCCTGGGATGAATGACTTTTTTAAAATTTAAAGAATAGAAATGATCGAATAACACATTTTTAAATGTAAAGTAAGTTATAATAACAATTTTATATTTATTTCTAGTAAAGCAAATTATACATATACACACACATTATCTTTATTGTAAGACAATTTTCTTGTTTGTAAATTACATCAAGCTATGTATTTGAAATATACATGCTATAATTCAAGAAAATACAGAACCCCTCCGTCCCCCCACCCCTATTCACAGACGTGTAGTATTTTTAGGGGGGTTCCTTTTTACTCTATTTGTGATAATGTATTATTTATGAGGAAATAAATAGATAAATAAATTTGAATTTCTATTTTTATTTCTATTTTATTCTATTATATAATATTCTATTCTATTCTATTATATTATATTCTATTCTATTCTATTATATTCTATTCTATTCTATTCTATTCTATTCTATTCTATTCTATTCTATTCTATTCTATTCTATTCTATTCTATTCTATTCTATTATATTCTATACACCATTACTTGAGACTATTTTCATAATTTTATTCGACTGATACCGTTTGATTGTCATTGCAGCCAATGAAACGCTGCTGCGCACGCTGCTCAGCTACTGTTCGCTGCACGGCGCCAGCGGAGGCGGCCTGGCCTCGGTGCGCATGGAGCTGGTGCTGCTGCTACAAGAGCTGCAGCAGGAGAAGACGCAGCAGCAGCTGTTGTCCCCGCTCCCCTTCCCCACCACTCTGCCGCTGTTATCCGCCTCAGTCGCCTGCAATAAGACGGTCGTTGCTGATCCTGTACGCATGCTGCAGGTAATGCGCATGCTGCAAATTCAATCATAAATTATTTTTATTAAATGGTATTTGATTTCGTGAGTTATTGTCCAACTAAGCGTCTATATAGTGCGTGGGCGATGAGATCGATGATAGATAACGACTACTTTTTAGGTAGTCGGGACCGACGGTTTATTATCCTCTCCTCCAAAAGATGGGGTGGCCCTATTTATGTGATGTGGTCAAAGAATTTTGTCCCGGTTGAGACTCGAACCAGAGTCATCTGGTTATCAGACCGGCGCTTTATCGCTCCTCCAACGAGCCACCCACTGTGTATCCGTCTTACACTTTGTGAATGTTTTGGGAACTCAATTTGGAAGTGGAACTCTACTGAAAAAATAGGAATGTATTTTGTTAACACGAAAAATAATTATCAATGTATTGATTATAATAGGAGTCTATACGTATTATCTAATAATGACTTGACATATTATATTTTATATATTTCTGTAGCTGAAATAAATTACAGTATTGAATCATACATTCTCTATTATAAGTTAAACTCTGAACTTGAAACTATTTAAAATAATTGACAGATAAAATCAATTTTATCTATCAATTCTCTATTATAAGTACAAATAATCTTATACATATACAAGTACATAATCTTATAATCTTATCAAGTACATTTAATCTTGATTCTTATATATTTAATCTATTCTTATATATATATATATTAATTAAGTACAATATTAATCTTATATATAGATTAATATTTGAATAATCAATTTTTACAGGCGTTAACACACGACATGCTGCAAACTATAATCGAATTACGTAATCCGCCCACACTAACCAGGGTTAACCTGAGTGAAGTTTTTGTGTTGAGAGATTTGTCAGTGGCGCTGTCTGCCTGCATTTACCAGTCTCTCTGCGACAGCGACAGTTGCAGTGTGAAACAAGCTGATAGGTGAGTTCTAATCATATTGAAATTAATCACATCTTTTATACTTATTACCATAGCCTCCTCTAATAGAAGGCCCAGGCCTAATAAAATGGCAACATTGTATCGTAAATACAATCTACACATATTTTTCATTGTTCTCCATTGCGGATAGCATTGAATGATAGCATTGCGTACAGTTACAAATAATGCATGTTGACTTGATTTTTCTCTCTTGAAGCATAATTCTTATGGAACTTGATCATGAAACTCTTCTCATTTCTTTTGTGTTTTATGTACTAGGTTACGATAAAAATCAACATAAAAGATTGAAAATAGACTTGATTTGTAGCAATTCAAATGTGAGAACGCACCCAAGGAACCCATCTGTTCAAACAGATGATTTTAAAATGATTTCAATACTTTCAAATAAACCAATACAAAACGGTTCTTCTCAAACTGATTTTTTTGTCTGTTTTGACATCTTTAAATCTCGATTTGTGAGATTTGGGTGCTTTTAAGACGAAAAAGTCACAGAAAAAACAGAACATTTTTTCTTCTTCAGAATTTTATTTCTTTCAATATTGAATTATTTGGAATACCGGTCAACATAAGGTATCGTATTTCTATCTATTTGAAGTTGAATTATTGAGTTTTTTAGCTTATTTATCTCATAACTATTAAAGTTACGAACTTCTAACTGATTTCATCCAATTTCGCAGCTAATTCTACACGAGAATTGACCAGTTTAGTACCCTTTCAAGGTCGCTAAAAAATATATAAAATTAGAAGTCTAGAACTCTAGATGAAAATTAGGAAACAAAAATTACGGCTGTGTGAGTAGCCTAATTGAGGACTCTCGGACATTCTGTTAATGATATTTAGTTATGTTTTTTTATCAAGGAACAAAGCTCTCCCTAGGGAATTGGTAGGTAGTTTACAAACACCCTGTATAGGTTATGTGTGTTATTCTGATTTAAATAAGTATTGTGTGTGTACAGTTACCAGAGCGTGGGTCCAGAAACGCTGACGTGTGTTTCCGCGAGCAGCCATCTGATCGCCAGCCAACAGCGCAGGCGTCGCTACAGCACGGACGAGCCACTGCACGTGACCACCTCCCCCACCAAGTGGCCAGGTCAGTCACTCCGTGCCAATTCTAAAACTATACCCTATTCACGATCACTTGAGACGAATAAAGAACAAACTTTTTGCGTATGTGTGCGTGTAATGGTAGGTCTTCTATGCGAAACGGTCGGCCGCAGTCGAACAGCTGTAGTCAATCACAGCTCAAGACAAGAGCTGTGATTGGCTACAGAGGTGGTTGACCGCCGGACCGTTTCGCATAAAGGAAACCTTTACACGCAAAGAGTTTTCTTATTTCGTCTCAAGTGATCGTGAATAGGGTATAGAACCCCAAAGTATGATACAGTCTGTCCAAGCAAAGAAGACCCTCTGGCAAGATGGGAAAATGACTCAAGCTCGGTCAATATTGGTTCAAAAATTATCAATTTGATCTCAAATTGTAGGAAACAATTTGATCTACTATTAAGACCAAATTCATAATTCTTGAACAAATATTAAACAAGCTGGAGTCATTTTCCCATCTTGCCAGAGGGTCTTCTTCGCTTGGACAGACTTTACCATACGACAAATGGGACTGAATGTGAGAAAAGTATATTTCTCATCTTTAGAACTTAAATCTAACATAGGACTTCATTGGTGGGATTTATCAAACATTTTTTTAATGTGTATAAAAACAAGAGCTATCACAATTTCTCATCGTGGGAAATTGGGTTATGTCCGCTGTGGAATTTTTTGGAACTCCCCACTAATAAGATATACCGTTCTGTAAAATAATACATAATACAACAAATTTAATTTTTATAAAATCAATAAACTATTGAGTAATGTAAGTGGACTTATAATAATAATAATTGGTGGTATTATTAGGATATAAATTTCTTATTCCTTAGGATATCACTGTGTACCTGTTTGGAAAATGGGTTTGTGAATCGAATTAGTTAGATTTTTGTATTTTGTTTCAACAGGCGTGACCAATCTACGCGCACTTCTGGCGCGTGAGAAGGACGAAGATCAGCCGCGGTTGGCCGTGCTGCTGTGCGAGGCGTTTGTGGCCGCATACATGTCGCTTGTGGTGTATGCAACCGCAACATGTGACTGCCACATCTTGTATCGTCTGGCCGGACGGCGGTTTGACGCGTCATCGTGGGCGTCGCTGTTCGGCGGCGGCGTCAAGAAGCTGTTGCGTGTGGCCGTTACACAAAGTCATCAGTCGCCTCTACCGGTATGCTCTATTCCCCATTCAAACATTATAACCATCATACTAAACCAATAATTGATCAAAGTAACCTTTAAAATAAGTTTATTTTTCTCAGCAGAAATCGAATAGTTGATGAATTTTTCCTGTAAAACAAGCCTAACCGATATAAAATACAAGGTCTTGTCAAACTAGATAATAAAACCGTAACTATCAATCAAAATATACAAGACAAATGAAAAGACAAGACAAGACAAAATAGATAATAAAACCAAAACCATTAATAAAAAAAGGCAAATGAAAAGACAAGACAAACTAGATAATGCTTTTATTTGTCTATATTCACCTATATTTTGATTGATAGCTATGGTTTTATTATCTATTTTGTCTTGTCTGTCTTTGTTTTGTCTTGTCTTTTCATTTGTCTTGTACCTCTATTTTGATTGATAGTTACTATCAATCAAAATATAGGTACAAGTAAAATAAAAAGTCAGACAAGAGAAACTAGATAATAAAACCATAATTATGAATCAAAATATACAATACAAATTACTTGCATTAAAATCAAAATTTAAAAGTAGCCCAAGATTCATTCATTTATACAAAACAAACAAGAGAAAATATGCCAAAAGAATTCTATAAATGGAGAAATCTAGTAAAAAAGTATCAAAAACAAAATCAGAATAAACTCATGTTAGGATGCGTTCATGTCAGAGCTGTGATAAGTGATTGCAGCTGTGATACTAGAGAATATTGACGTGCTTTCTTATGAGCCTGTTTTTGTCGGAGCTCTCTAATATCAAATGTATTGCTTGCTTGGATCGTTCATCACAGCTCCAACGCTTTAGGTAAGTTGTTACTGGTGCGAAGATCGTTGATCGTTGACCATGAACGATGATCCTTGTAGTCGATCAGATGTGGCCAATCACAACTCTTGTTTTTAAATAGCAAGATTATCGCACCAGTAACAACATACCTTTAGACTTAAAACAATCGGTTTATTAAGAAACATGATAAATATAAAACCGTACAAATAATAAAAATCATTGAATAGAGCCATAAGAGCCATCTTTATCAGAGACGACTACTATTCAATAAGCTTCCACTATGGGTACGGAATTTGCCAATAAAGACTTCCAAGCAAATTTTTAGCAAATGGTTGAAAAATCACCCTTTTTATAATATAAATGAATACTTGGTATCTGACATAAGTGCAATTCAATAATGATAGCTTGTAAAGACTGATTTGTATTGTATATTTTGAATGTTTTTGTACAAAGTTTTAAAGTTTATCAACTTGAATATATTTATTACATTATATTTTCAAATGTGACTGTATTCTGACGTGACCCATTGCAATTAAGTTTGTTCAAAAGCAATAAAAATATTCTAATTTCAATTTTAATTGGTTCTCTGTCATGTAACCCATGTCCAGAGGTATTTATTAAATATATAAAACTATTATTACAATATGTGAAGTTATACTACTTTTCTAAACTATCATGTAGCATCCCACGTATTATATGTTACACACACACATTATATATCCTTATATATTATATAATTACATATATAATATATCATTATATACGTATATGTTACATCCCACATATTATATATCCCACTGAATATTGTTATTCTTCTTCTTGAACAACAAATATTGTAATGTTTCATGTTATCATATTATACTTATTGTATTCATTCTTGTTCTTTGTGTGTTCTAATAAATTGAATTGAATACTTCTTCAAGTAATTAGATCAATGATTTTTTTTAATTCAAATCTAGAATAATTAATGGTAGACTGGATTTTTTTAAAATTTGATTTGCAGCCGACCGGCAGCAGTCTAGATTCGGAGCCTGGTGATGCGGGCATGTGGACAGCTGTGACCAGTCTGACCAAACAGCGCGTGCGGCTCAACATGAAACTGCTGGGGCAGCTGGGGGTGTCAGGGGGCGGCTCACAGCCGGGCACCCCCACCACCCCCCTCATCAAGGAGGACAAACCCACCTATCGCGAACAGTTTGTGCCGCCTGATACCAGTATGGTATCCTATTTCCTCAGCAAGGTTCGTATTCTAGAAATTCAATTTTTACACTTTTATCTGAGTAACTTTTCATCTAACCTTTAACTTTTATCTGAGTCACTTACCTTATTCAATTTTTTTAATTTTCCACATTTTTACTTATCATTTTTATTTCCTCTTCCTCTTCCTTTTATTTTTCCTCCTTTTTCCTTTTATTCATCCTTCTCCTTCCCTCCCTTTTTCTTTTCATTTTACCTCTCCTTCTTCTTTTCCTTACCTGTTCCTTTTCCTTCTTCTATTCCTTATTATTTCACTTCTCCACTTTTCCTTCTCATTTTTATTTACTTCTTCGTCTTTACTTTCCTTTTTCCTTTTCCTTTCTCCCCTCTCTCTCTCCTTCTCCTTTTCCTTCCATTTTCCTTCCCTTTCCTTTTGCTGCCTTCTTAATTTTCCTTCCCTTTTCTTCTTACTTCCCTTTTTATTTTTTCTTCTCATCCTCCTTTCCCTTTCTTTTTTCTCTTTTTTCATTTTATTCCCTTCTTCTCCTTCTTCTCAATTTTCATTTTTGTCCCCTTTTCCTTTCCTTTTACTTCTCTTTTTTCATATTTATTTTCCTTCTTTCCCCCTTTCCCTTTTACTCCTCCTTTTTTTTCTCTTTTACTTTGTTTTTGGTAGGGTACAACATAGAAGCATGGGTAGCAGCCTATTATTTCATTATTATTATATCACATTATTAAAAATAATAATAAATTGCATGCCAAAAACACATTTATCTTCGGTTAGAAAGTTAGGAAGACCCAGATTTCTTCCTAGCAGATTCATGTTTATAAAGAAATAATTTTACCGCCACTACATCAAACGTATAAGATTAATTTAATTCATAAATTAATTAATAAAAATATTGATCTGAACAGCTAGAGAATAGAGTTACAAATATATTGTAGTCAGCTGGTCCAGTACAGTTACCCAGTATCTGTACAATCATCACTGTCACACAAGGTAAAGTCTATCCAAGTAGAGAAGACATTCTGGCCAGATGGAAGAATTACTACAGCTCGGTCAATATTAGTTCAAAAATTTCGAATTTGGTCTCAAATTGTAGATGAGAATCTTTCCTACAATTTGAGACTGAACCAACAATTTTATAACCAATTTTCATCAAGCTGGAGTCATTTTCCTATCTTGCCAGAATGTATTCTCTGCGTGGACAGAATTTAGCCTCCCCCACCTTATACGCACACATACGCAGAACGTTTGTTTATTTCTTGATAACTATCAATTAGAATTTCCATATATTGCTTTATAAATAGACAGAGGACTTCTGTAACTGAAAAAATATTGACCAAAGTATTAAATAGCAATATTTGCAGTTGCAGAAATCCTTTGTATATTTATATATCAATATTTGGAGTTCATGATCAATTTCAGGGTCTCTAACATGGAGATTCTAATTAATAATTATTCAGCTGTTGGTGTACTGCAATATCTAATTCTTCAATCTTTGTTTATTCCATCTGAAATAATTCAATAGGCTTGATAGAGATAAAACTTGCTTACTGTGCACTTTTTCGGCAGCCGATCCTAAGAGAAGAGGTGCAGGACGTCGACTATGACTCGGCAGACTCGGCTGTCAGCGATTTGAGCGAGGATGAGGAGGAAGAGGAGGACGTGTTCGAAGGAGGGGGAGACACGGATCGGAAGTCGATGGGAGGAGGAGGAAGGCGAGCCGCCGAAAAGGAGAACACCGAACACTCGAATCCGCAGAGCTATTCGTGGTGTGTGATGCGGCTGGCTATCATGCGCATTGTACAGTCGCAACTGCAGGAATTTCTCAACACGGCTGGAATAGAATTGCAGGGTGAGTATTATTATAGCATCATTGCTTCTTCTAATAGAAGACCCTACCTAATTAATAGCAACTTCGGTCTTGACAAGACATTGCCCGTTGAGGGCATCACAAATAAAGTCTATATGATGAAATAAACACACAGATTTTGTCAATTTTCTACTCTATTTCGAAAGCTTGAAAATGTGACCTGTGTGGTCATGAAACCATGGTCGTGTACCAATAAATAAAGTAGAAAATTGACAAAATCTGTGTGTTTATTTCATCATGGAACGTTTCTACAATATCGACCACAACTCAGTTGAAGTCTATATGAGTTTGCGACGCTCTCCGAGTCGCATATATTAGTCGTCAAATTTCATCAAGATTGTAGAATTTTACCACGTTGAGTTCTTTGAATTTATACCATTTATTCAATAATTATACATAGATGAGTGCAACACGCAAATGCCCAAAACTGCTCCTCTACCAATTTATACAACAATAATAGAAACAAGATTATTATAGATCATGGAACTTAATAATAAAAATCAATTCTCATATACTGAGAAAATTCTAGTTTTATTTTCAAATTCATCTATCTTGGAAGCCATTGATGGGAAAAAGTCGCATTTGAGCTCAAATTATAGAAAATGATATTTGATGCTGCTGAGGGTTAAATTTATTCAGAATAACAAGAAATAAAATTCAATTTCCATTTTCCATCTTTATTTTCAAAATTTGATCCTAAATTATTAGGTTTGACTCATGTTTTCGAGACATATTTTTTTTTTGTTTGTTTTGTTTTTATGAGGGTGAAGCCCACATAAGCTCATAGGCTTGTGCGTGGGTAATGAAATGGATGATAGATGACGACTACTTTTTAGGTAGTCGGGACCGACGGCTTATCGTCTCCTCCGAAAGACGGGGTGGTCGTATCTATGTGATTGTGCTGTGGTCAAAAATTGTTCTCCACTTGGGATTCAGACAAGGGTCCACCTGGTTATCAGACCGGCGCTTTATCACTCCTCCAACGAGCACCACCCAATATTGATTCTCTATAATTTGAGATCAATGACGCATTCATAACATGAATATCAATCTGAATTTAGAATAAAATACTGAAAATAGTGATAGTTAACTCACCCAGAAGATGAAAACTCTTCCATTTCTTTTCCGCAATTTAAAAAAACATCTATTGAATAGTCCAGTCTGAAAGCATGGTATTGATCAGCTGTAATGGCTTATTGTGTGTTCAATTTTATTCTGGTTCAAATTTTCAAGTTAATTCAAAATTCAGGAACATTTTGGATATTTTTTATTGATTTTGTTTGGTTAACTTTTTTTGTGAACAGTTTTAAAATTCAAAATTTGTTGAATTTTTTGTGTAAAATTTAGTGTTTTAGGAATGGTTTATGACATAGGTTCGTATAAATTCGAGAGGAACAGTTTTAGGCTATGAAGCCTGTTGTACTCTTTGATGTGAAATAACTCAATAAATATGAATAAAGTTTTGTTTTGTTTTGTTTTGTTTTGTTTGTATCATGTCCTGAAACATCCACATACTGTGGACAGAGGATGAGTCAACATATAGGTGTAAAAACACATAATAAAATGTTCAAATAGAACAATAACAGTTAGACTACACAAATTATTTTGATAATACCACTGCAGTAGGTACTCAAAAACACACACATAATCTAGATAACACGATTATAAAACTCATTCAATGTATAGAAAGGTCTCACAACTAACCAGTCTCTGAGTTTAATCTTGAAATCACTTAACGCTATCCACATTTTTCAGATCGACAGGCAAGGAATTATAAATTTTTGGCCCGCTATACTGTGGTGACTTTTCAAAGAGAACGGTCCTATGACTCACTGAAGAAAACATATTAGAGTGGCGAGTATTATAGCTATGTGTCTCCATAACGGCTAAAGGTGTTTTTATTTTTCTTGGTATTGACACTTATCTCTAGTACATACAGAGAGTCAAGGTGAGGAGCTTTACTCTCTTAAAAAAGCTCACGACAGCTATATCTAGGAGGCTTACCAAGATCACCCTGACCGCTCTCTTTTGTACCTTAAACACCTTTTCAGCTGTAGATGAGCACCCCAGACAACTACACCATATTTTAGGAATGGAAAAAAATATCCATAGTAAACATATAACAGTGACTTGAAACTTATTGCTCCCCTAAGCACCCGCAGTAGAAAAACAGGCAGAGTTCAGCTTTTTACATAATCTATTAATGTGCTCCTCCCATTTCAAGTTTCTATCAAGAAGCACCCAGGAACTCCACACAACCCACATCTTCTAGCTGGATCTGATTGTGATTTAGGTTAATGTTACTTTGTGTAGATTGTGTTGATCTGAAAGACATCAATGCTGTTTTATTCAGATTCATTGACAACCCATTGACTGAGAACCAAGACTCTATATTTGTTAATTCATATGGGATATTCTGAGAAACAACATCAGTATTGGCTTCTGAGATCATAAACGAAGTATCATCTGCATATTGAAAAACCGGTCTATTTGAGCAAGATGATAAGAAAATCATTCACGTATATTATGAACAGGGTCGGTCCCAATATTGATCCCTGAGGTATACCGGCACTTATAGGAGCCCAATTTGACCTGGAAATGCTCTGACCCAAAGAAACCTGTGGATTGCCGCCTGTCACTCAGATAGGACTTGAACCACGCCAAAGACTTGCCCCAGAAACCATACTTTTCCATTTTTTAATGAGGATATCATGTGCTACACAGTCAAAGGCCTTTGATAAATCGCACATGAGGCCACACACTGCTTTTGAGGAGTCAAGTGCCAAAGATATACTGTCAACAAGTTTTACACGACAGACTCTATTACTCAGCCCCTAACAAAGCCAAATTGTGTCTTGCTTAACAACTTGTTCTCCAGCAGGAAGTTTAAAATTTGCTCATTTGCTGCCTTTTCAAAAAGTTTGGAAAATGCTGAGAGGGTGATATTGGCCTATAGTTGCTGAAGCTTTCACTATCACCTTTTTTGAAAATTGGCTTGATAAGGGCTAGCTTCAGTTTCGTAAGGGAATACTCCTTGGGAAAAAGATTGATTAAGAATTCTAGTTAGGGGACCAGCCACAATATCAGCCACAAATCTGAACACCTTAACAGGAACATCATCCCATCAACCAAATTTTGTTTTTCAAGGACTTGATCAGCTTTTCTACCTTATGTGGAGTTGTCATTGGTAGAAAAGCTGATCAAATCCTTGAAAAACAAAAATTTGGTTGGATAAGGATGATGTCCTGTTAAGGTGTTCGAATTTGTGGCTGTCTGTGTCACAACTAAGAGTTGATTACGTCTTAATTGCAGAACTGCCAGTGAGCAGTCCGCTGATTCACGGTGTACTGCGCGTGGTTGCACAGTGGTCTGACGCATTGCGCAGCGAGCTGGAGTAGCGCACCTCCCAGTCGACTACATACCCGGCTGCCTATGTGGAGACAAAACACCACTGGACCGGCCATACACAAGTACCGATCGCTGCTCGACAAATCTAACACGCCTTTCCAGTGAGTTCAATCATAGAATAATTCAAGATTCAAGATTCGTTTATTGCCAGAATAACATTACATTGTATAAGTACGTCAAAGTGAAATAGTAATAGATGATACTGCTAATAGTTAAGACCGAATTGACACTTATATGTTTAGTAGTTAATGTGCTACAGTGATTTTAAAGAAAGCCACTTACACCTCAAAACCCCTAAAATTGCATTTTATCATTTATTTATTCTATTTCTCACATATAAACCGCAACCAGTGAGCAATGCTCATGCAGCATATGACACGTCAACGGTTTTGCTAATTATTAAAGATACGCGCATCATTATCTCTCAAGGAAGTCCGCCATAGCTTCAAAGGACACAAGGGGCATAAATGACCTTATGTGATATGTGTGCCCAAGACGCTTTACCTCCCTTTATGTGATTGGGGATAATGCATTTAATACCTTTATACCCATGTAATGTCCAAGTTTTTACCCTTTATTGTATAATTTCTCGAATAAAGTCCCTTCTCAAGTAGACTAAGTATATGAGTAGGATAAACTAAACTTCTGAATCCAGTATTATGGGTATGATCATAGCTCCTTTAATAGAAGAGGGCCATGGCCTAAAAATTGACAACTATGTAGAGTAGGGAATTGGGTCCATTTAAAAGCATTGAAATAATTTTTAAATCTTGTGGGCGTTCTCACATTTGACTTGCTATAAATCATAAGCTATTTTAATAAATAACTGTCTATTCTTAATCTTTCCTGCTAATCTCTTTCATAACCTATTACAAAAAACACAAAGGAATTCTATACAAAAGAGTTTCGTGAACGTTTTTCATGGAAATTATGCTCAAAAGAGAGAGAAAAACCGAGTCAACATGCATGATTTGTATCTGTACTTTATGCTTTCATATGAAAAAACTGTTCCTACGGTGTGACGTTGCCATATTATTAGGGCACGGACTTCTATTCAATCACTTTTGACGACATTCAATTGTAAAATTTGAAACTTTACCATGGTTAATAAATAAAGATTATTATTATTATTAGCCAAAGGAAGCTATGGTATGATTCAATGACAATCCTCAAATATCCCCTTATTTTTAAACATAAAAACAGCCAATTCAAAATGTAAATGCCTGGAGCTGTCAGTAACCTTTTTTCTTTAAAAAGAGGCCTACTAGAGCATTCTGAATCGTTTTGAAAATAATTCTTACTGCCTTCTTTTGAATAATAAATATTACATTATTCTCTATCGATTTCCCCCAAAAAATAATCCCATATCTCAAAATCGATAGGAAATAAGCATGGTAGACAACAAGAACCATCTTTTCGCTCCCCAACCTTGATAATATTCTCAATGCAAATAAGGTCCTATTGAATTTGCTAGTTACATGATCAACTTGTAACTTCCATTTCGAGTTACACTCTATTTTAAGGCCCAAAAATGTTGTAGAGCTACAAGTCTCCAATTCTAAATCATACAAAAGACAAATTGAAAATATTGGTGTGTAAGGGTTTTCTAAAATCGCTAACATAGAAGTGTGAATTTGATCTCAAATTAAAGAGAAATGAATTTCGCTGAGAGGGATTTTGAATACGGATGAACTTGTTTCCAATTAAAAGTTACAAACTTTAAAAGTATAAGTGAATAATCATTGTAAAAGAATACTGTAGTTTTTGAAAAATTGTAACTTGGGAACGGTTGAACATACAGTGTTGCGATTAGTTTCACAATCGCTTCTAAATTCTATCCTCTAGAAAAAGAAATGCATTTTTTTCCGTACGATTGGTTTGGCGTTTCTTGGTTCACCTGAAATTTTTCACCTTTCACCCCAAACCCAACGCTCAAAATTGTGTAACTTTTTACCAAACAATAAAGGTTTTTAAAATTTTAATCAATAATCACAGTACCCTTTTCTATTATTTTTTCATTAATGCATTACATGTTTCGACTGTTTATATTCGATTTCAAATGTTCATTCGCATTTGAAAATGACTATAAATAGTCGTAACATGTAATGCATTAATAAAAAAATAATAGAAAAGGGTAGTGTGATTATTGATTAAAATTAAAAAAAAAACAGTGATGAAAGTAGTAGTATAATTGAAAAGAGTACTGTAATTATTGATTCAAATAAAAAACAGTGATAAAGTAGCCCTAAGATAAAGGAAACAATAAAGGGGTTGTACAGGTTGTACATCATTTATTTTTATTTATTGCTTCAATTGCGACTTGATAGCAAGTATTTTAAGCAAAGTTAATAATGAGTGAGTGGATGATGATGTTCACATGGTGAATATTTACATTATAATTTTAACTTTGAAAAAGACTTTTCAATTGAAAAAATCCTGCATTTTGATAAAAGTTTACTGTTCACAATAAAGATCTGATCAGAAACACCAAATAACAAGTTAGCGTAGGAATCGAACTTCTCTTTGGATGTTGATGTTGGGCCTTGATGAACTAATTGCACCGTACTATAAGTAATTTGAGAGGTGAATTCGTAAAATGGTTCTGGCAACTCGAATCAGCTATTTTCGTAATACTTTGTATAGTGGAAACTATTGTATTTTTGTGATAAAAAATGAGGTGTTAATGTTCCAGTCCACGACACTGGTCGGCTGCACCCGCGCGTCGCCTGTGGAACTTTCTGGTGCGTCAGGAGCAGGTGCAGGACCTGTTCATACGCTGCGTGTTTGGCGGCAAGCAGACGCGCAGAGTTGTGGAGCCCACCGCCTTCGAACAGCAACCGGACGTCGCTGACAACTGCACAACTGCGCAGCAACAGCTGCGCGAACCGGTGCGCATCATACACAAGGAGCACGACTCCATATCGGCCTTCTGTCTCAATCAGGTAACTGTCTGTCTCAAGTATAGTCTGTCCCAGCAAAGAAGCTCCTCTGGCAAGATGGGGAAAGACTCAAGATTGATCAATATTGTTTCAAAAATTATAAATTCGATCTCAAATAGAAGGAAATACTCTGATACATTATTTGAGATCAAATTCATAATTTTTGAACCAATATCGACCGAGCTGGAGTCATTTTCCCATCTTGCCATAATGTCTTCTTTGGTTGGACAGACTATAACAGCTTATGTAGAAAAATTCTCTTTTATTTCAAAAACATCATACAATATTAAAATACAATTTTAAAATACATAATTCTGTTCTGATGCCTTAGATTCAGGTGGTTAAATCTGCTCTTAGTGCGCTCTGATGTTGTCAATTGGAGTTGTTGTTTAGATATGCTTGTATGATGTTTTTAGCTTGATTAATAAAAACTGAATTCAAGTTATGGATATTTTTTACACAAAATTGAAGCTCATTATGTGCATTCAAGTTAACAAAGCTCACCACCTGCAATTTCAGTTATTTGAGAGAAATAATATCGTCAAGGTGACGTCCATCATTTTGAATCAAGGACTCAACTCTCTTTTCAATATCCTACATCACACGGACTAACATTTCTGCAGTGGTATCACCAACTTCTTGAATGATTGCATTTTTCAACTTTAGCCTCAATTTCGTGGTTTATGGAAGAAATTGCTGCTATCATTGCAGAAATGTTAGTCTTTGTGATGGAGGATTTTGAGAAAAGAGTTGAGTCCTATATTTGAAATGATAGGCATCACCTTGACATTATTTCTCACACATAACTGTAATTGCAAGTCAACTTGAATGGCACATGATGAGCTTCAATTTTGTCTAAAAAATATCCATTAATTTTAAAGTTTTAAAATCAACTATCACAAGCTGACGCCAACGGTTCCGTCTGTCTCTTGTACGTGATGTAATCTACTAACATCTGATGTAAAAAAATTTATCGTCTCTTTTTATATCAGGCCTGTATTACACGATAATAGTTCTATAATCATAGTTGATCACATGGAAAGAGATGAAAATATGATTACGTATTTTCATCTCTTTCCATATGATCAACTATGATCATATAACTATTATCGTGTAATACCAGCCTTAAAAACATCATACAATCTGTTATCAAAATACATTATTCAGTTCTGATTCCTAAGATTTTGGTGGATACGTCTGTTGTTTGTGCGCTCTGATGTTGTCAATTGGAGTTGTCGTTTAAATAGGCTTGTATGATGTTTCCAATCACTCAATTAATAAAAATTTATTAACAGAGCCGTATCTCATAAACATTTACAATCTACAATTTCTCATAATTCGTGGATTCTATTGGCTTTTCTGTCTCAAAAACGTTTCCCATAATTTGGAAATTTTACAATCTCAACTGGCTAGCTGCTACCTCATGAAAACTAATTTACCTCAAGATAGAACCCCGAAACAGTTCAATGTTGACAAGAAATACCAAAACTTTGTTTCTAATGTAATACAATTTGATGAGTAAATTGATTTATTATTATATATATAACTATTGATCATAATTTTTATTGTAAGATTTGAATAGGAATCATTTTTATCGCTAGAATAATATCATAACCTACAAAACAAAGCAATAGTTGGTGATAGTGAGAGTTGCTTGGATCATTGTTTTGTAAGATTCAATCAAGTAAAACAATTAGTTAATTACAATGCTCAAGTGTTGCACCTTGGAATAACTGATCATTCAATGTTACTTATAGAGCTAGAAATAAGTAAACGTCGGGTTTTTAAAGATTCTACGGAAAAAAGCAGAGTAGTAATTGATTTTGATCAATTGAAAGCAGAGTTACAAAGTTTGCAATGGGAGAGCGTCTTAGATAAGAGTTCCGTCTCGGCTGCTTTCGATCTTTTTACCAAGTTGTTATCGGATTCAATAGATAAGTGTAAATACAATAAACCCAAAAACAGTGTTATCACCAATAATAAATTAACCCCATGGATTTCTGATTATTTGTTTAGAGGTATCAATAGAAGGAAAAAGCTTTTAAAGCTCACGATTTCAAGACCAAACTATATAAATTTAAAAGAATACTACAGAACATTTAGAAATAGGTTAAAATCTGAATTGAGAAAAGCAAAGGAACAGTACTACTTGAAAAAGTTTGATGATTGCTCTGGAAATTTAAAGAATCAATGGAAAATAGTTAATAGCTTGATAGGAGATAGGGAATCAAAGCAGGATGTTAGTAGTCTGGAAATCGATTCAGAGACAATAACAGATAAAACACGCATTGCAACAGAGTTTAATTCATTTTTTATTAAAATACCGCATCTGCTACGACAGTCAATTGTTAACTTACAGGATAATGTAGAATTAAATTCCCGTTTCAAATGTAACCATATGTTGCATTCCTTGTTTTTCACTCCCACTAATGAAACTGAAATTCTCAAGGTAATAGCCGGTTTGAAAAACAATTAAGCTCCCGGATTCGATAACATTAGCAGTTACATTGTTAAGAAAATTTCCATTCAGATTGCTGGTGTATTGAGTAGACTTTTTAACTGGAGCATGATGAGTGGCGAATTTCCTGATTGCCTAAAAGTTGCTATTGTGATACCACTTTTCAAGCAGGGTAGCAGAGAGAAACCAAATTGTTACCGTCCAATATCTCTATTGTCTGTTTTCACCAAAATTTTTGAAAAGATTATAAAGATTAGATTAATAGGTTATTTTAGAAGATTTGATTTTTTTAGTAAAAATCAATTTGGGTTTAGAGAGGGCATGAGTACGGAAGATGCTTTGGTTTCATTTTTTGAGGATATCTATGGGAGTATTAATGAGGGTAAAAAATGTTCAGCATTATATCTAGATATCACTAAGGCCTTTGACACAGTGGATCATTCAATTTTATTGAATAAGTTATATTCAGCTGGTGTACGAGGCTTAACTTATAATTGGTTCCATAGTTATCTTCGAAACAGAAAGCAGTGTGTGAGAGTTGGGGGATGCTACAGTAGATTTGAGTATATAGAGTACGGTGTGCCCCAAGGATCAGTTTTGGGACCTTTTCTATTCCTTGTCTATATTAATGATTTATGTAATGCAAAATTAAATGGTAGATTGACAGCTTTTGCAGATGATACTGCACTCACATATTCAGATTTCAAGTGCAATACAATATATACTCAAATGAGCGATGATTTAAGAGTCTTGAATTATTGGTTTAGTAAAAATTTTATGGTGTTGAGTGAAAAAACTAAATATATGATCTTCAACTTGAGGGGAAATGTATTTTTTGATACAGATTTAGTTTACCACAGCTATTCCTGCTCTGTGATTAATAACTGTAATTGCCTAACAATTAACATTGTGAAAACCTTTAAATACCTGGGCTTGATCATTGACTCATTACTGTCATGGAAAAGTCATGTAGCAAAATTGAAAAAAGAGTTTTGTAGAGCAATAAGGAGTTTTTACATGCTACGTGATTTGTGTCCTAAAAGTGTATTATTGAATGCCTACCATGCACTTATTAACTCTCGCATGAGCTATGGTATTGTACTGTGGGGTGGTACCTATGTTACAACATTGTATCCCATAATTATTTTTCAAAAATCATTTGTCCGTATAATTACTGGATCACCAAGAACTGATCATTCTTGGCCACTGTTTGTTCAGCTTAGGATACTTCCAATCAGAAATCTCTACGTTTTTAAAGTCCTAAGACTATTCTTTCTGAGATGTCTTAATGCAAATCTCACTCAAAACATAAGATATAACTTCAGGCGGGTCCTAGTTCAAGTTCCTCAATCTAATTTAACAATTTTCCAACATTCGTTCTCATTTAATGCTCCTAGATTGTTCAATTTAATTTCACAAAAATTTAATACCTCAGTCCCTTTTAATATATTTCTTAAAGGTTTGAAGTTCTACCTGTTCACATTGAATGACTGTGAATCTTTTTTGAGGATTGTACAGTAAGTTAGTACATAAATAGGTCTCATTTCATTCTTAAGCCATTGGTTTTTCTTGTCTGTCTTTCAGTTTTCATGAGTTGAATAAGAAATTCTTTTATTCAATGAGAAAAGTATTGATTCATTTCATAATTGTTCAGTTTTTCATAAGTGAGTCCTTCATTAATAACATTGAAATAAATCATTTATAATAAGATTTAGTCATTTTTCCCGTTATGGAAACCGTAATACTAGTATATTTGATTCAATTTTGTACTTAATTAAGTTGATTCCGTATGTAGAGCGTGGCGGTCCTACTACTCTACAGTCTTTTATTTATTTTATTTTCAAGAGTAGTGCACTCCAATAGGGCTTTCGCCTAGGGGTGTCCATCTTTATTTCGCCTATTGTGATATGTTATTTGTATTTTAAAGCAAAACTAATATTGTTAAAATATTTTGTATTTATTAATGGATTCCAATAAGTTTCTTTTGTATTGAGATAACCAGCTGGTTACGTTTGTAATAATGTATCACGTTTTGTTGTAATGTATTGTGCGAAATAAATTAATTTTTGAATTGAATTGAAAATCGTAATATTAAAGCCGCGTATCGACAGTGCGAGGCATGTGCCGCGAATGCCTCACGGTGCGTTGCTACTGGTGCGACTGCAACGCAGTTGATCAGCTGTGGCCAATCACATCTCTTATTTTATCCTTCGAATTTAATAGCAAGAGATGTGATTGGCCACAGCTGATCAACTGCGTTCCAGTTGCACCAGTAGCAACGCACCATGAGGCATTCGTGGCATATGCCTCGCACTGTCGATACGCGGCTAAAGCCTCAAAGTTGGCCATTTTTTATTTTTGTCAACATTGGTGTATTTTCAGCAATGACGTTGATTCGTAATAGTTTACAACACCTTACTCTTGCCAAAATTTGGAACATTGTAAATCGAACGTTTTATTGGTAAAACTGGGTAATACGGACCAGAATGTTTTCTACAATTTAAGACAAAATTTATAACTTTTCTAGCCATGAGCTGGAGTGATTCTCCCATCTTGCCAGAATGTCTTGTTTGCTTGGATTGACTATAAATAATGTTTTTTGTTTGGTAGGTGAACGGTACGTATCTAGCACTGGCGACGCCGCGTGAAGTACAGGAAATGGACATCTCGCTACTTCTGGAACTGCCCTCGTGGCTCGAAGACGAGTGTGAGTTTGACATCGTCAATCTGCAGAAGGTAAGTTCAAAAAATGAATTATTCAATAAAGTACATGCCTATATGTGGTCTGAAATAGACGTGGACATTTTTTGGTTGCCATGACAAAATTTTATAGTGTTTAATTTTTGAGCTCTAAATTTCCAGTCAAAAATTAATATTTTCGGCCATGGTGTAGTGAATTTGTGAAGTGTTGTAGTTTTGGTTGTTAATGATGTTTTGAAATCAAAAAATTTTGTTTTAAATTGACTATTTTAATTGAACTATAACCCACATGGTTTTCCATGTTTTCATTCGTGAAAAATGAGGTTATAGTATTGCGAAGTGGAACAACCCTTTGGGTCTCCCCACTAATGAAAGCATACGTTAAATAAATAAATTTTAGGGAGTAAAGATAGTCTGTAGTTTCCCGTCTCTGGGGAAATAGTAGGTAATTTTTGCATTAACTGGATGTTGTTCAGAGGTGTTCTGCGCCGTCACGTGGTTACGGAAGCTATCTTATGGTTGGGATGATCAACGTGCTAACCACACGTTACCTCTATCCTGGTTCACATTATTTTGTCATGGAAAAATTATAACAAGCTAAAAATTTTTAGTGCTTTAAATTTTCTCGAAATTCTATATTTTACAGTAGTGAATGATGATTTGGTGATCTTCCTTGTGTTTTAGACTTTCTTGATTAGGAAGAACTCTTGAAAATTTAAATCTCAGTGTATCCTATCAAGAAATACCATGATTTCCCATCGATGGAAATTAAGGTTATGGGGCCTGTAGAACTTCCATTTGGAACTCCCCACCGCATACAACATACGAATATATATATACTGCTCTATCCTGGTTGATGATTATTCACCTCTGCTGTATAGTGGAGTGAATATGAAACTGGCAGGCAGCTGGTAGGCCTAAGCCATTTATGGGCTGTTGAGCCATATACATGATACACATTTCATATTATTGTCTTCGTCAATCAGTGTACTGGTTCAAATTTAAGAGTGGGTGGTAGTAGTAGGTCATTTGCCGAACAGCAGAATCATGTCTCATAAGAACAATGCAATTTTTTATTAATCTTTTGGGGTATATAGCGCCGTTATTTATGGACAGAAATTCGTGTTTCATATGTTATTGTGAAGAGAATTCAATTCTTCAGGGCCTCCATCTTTGATTTTAAAGTTATTAAAAAAATATATACATATTTGTAATTAAGTAAAATATATTAAATTTTAATTATATAAGTAATGTTAGGCCTATATTAATAAATGAAAGTGTCATTTCATTGAATTATTCTGGATAATTGATTCATCTTTCCAATGACACATAAAATATGGATTCCTCTTCATAAATTACGGCGTTATACCATTGACTATGGATATAAGTCCATATATACTTATATCCATAGTGAATGGTTATACGCTCCAAGAGATTGATAAAAATTACATTGTTCAAATGGGACGTGATTCTGCTGCTTGGCAAATGGGCGACTACTACTGCCCACTTCTATGAGTAAATTATTACAGAAATACACAGATCAGGTCTTTTGAAAAGAAAATTGTTGCCAGGGGAGAGAAATATTCTGTAAAGCCACAAACCACTTTACAAGAATCAAAATATCCTCATGAATAGTCTTTCCAAACAAAGAAGCCCCTCTGGCAAGATGAGAAAATGACTCCAGCTCGGTCAATATTGGTTCGAAAAATATTGATTTGGTCTCAAATTTTAGATTAGAATGTTTCCTACGATTGAGACCAAATCAATAATTATTGAACCAATATTGACCGAGCTGGAGTCATTTTCTCATCTTGCCAGAGGGTCTTTTTTGCTTGAACAGACTATACGTGTAAAGGTGGATTTTCCTTCATGCGAAACGGTCTAACGGCCGGCCGCAGTTGACTAGCTGTAGCCAATTACAGCTCTAATTTTGTTTTAGCTTAAGGACAAGACATTAGCTGTGATTGTCTATAGCTATTTGATTAAGACCGATCGTTGGCTAAAGGAAGACCTACCACACCTACGCATACACGCTCAAAATCCTTCTTTATTCTATTAATAATTAATTCGAATCTCCATTTATCGCTATATAAATAGACAAAGGACTTCTGCAACTGCAAATATTGACCAATGTACTAATTCCTCCATCTTCTTTATTCTGTCTTGAATAATCGTAAATAGGTCAAGGGTATAGACGAATAGGCTAAATGACGACTCTAATAATCAGAGTTGAAAATATTGATCGATATATGTATAGCTGAAGCCGAAAAGCTAAGCGGGTTTTTGAAAGTTTTGCGCTTCAAAAACTGATAGTATCAATTATTGACAACATTCACTGACAACCATTATTTATAACAATATTATTGACGACAATTATAGATAACAATTATTGAAAACAATTTGTGACAACAACTGACCGCTCCAACAGCTGATGTTGTCAATTATTGATATCATTTACTGACAACCATTACTGATAACATCAGCTGTTGCAGCGCAAATATTGACAACATAAGCTGTTGGTGCGCAAAAGTTGCAGACAAGACCCCACAACTTTTTGGCGTCATCTATGCATTTTTCAACAAATGAAGATTTTTTCAATTGAATTTCAAATTGAGTGGAAGGTTATTGTGAAATTTGCATTGTAGGAGCCAGACCAGCTACCGGCCAGCTCGTTCCTTGTGATACAGACGGCACTGGATAGGCCACCGCACCTAGCCTCACCAACTGGAACCAATAGTCTGCAGAACAACAATTCTAGTCCACAACCTGGGCTGGCTGGGCAGACAGGGCGTGGAGCTTCTGTGGTAAGAATCAACACTTTTGACTATTTAAATTTAATTATTCTAAACTCCAATATTCTATGTATTCTATTGTATTGTATTTCAGGTTCATTGCATTGTTCCTATTATTGTATTGAGTTTCAGTGTTTGCTTCCAAACCGATTTCATAGTTTGTGCAACATAAGTTGTGGAGGGCTCAATCACCAACTTATGTTTTGCAAACAATAGGGAGATTCAAGTAGAGAGCCGGTTTAAATAAGTCAAATTAAGAGGTTCATATAAACAAAGATTTGTAAATCATATGATCATCTCACTTTCCGATTTCATGTTTGAAAAACGATGTCAAGCATGTTTCCTCCTCTACTGCAACAGCACGCTTCAACTCAAGGTAATCAGAATAGAAAGGTAACAGTCATTGTAACCACAGCCGGGAGAAACCTGTGAGTTCTGACGTCACTGGAACCACAGCTGTGAATTTCCTAACTTTTAGTGCCAGCTAGGTTGCTTGGAACCACAGCTGTGAATTTCCTAACTTTTAGCGCCAGCTAGGTTGCTTGGAACCACAGCTGTGAATTTCCTAACTTTTAGCGTCAGCTAGGTTTGCTTAACAGCTGTGGTTCCAATGACGTCAGAACTCACGGTTTTCTCCCGGCTATGGTTACAATGACTGTTACCTTTCTATTATAATTACCTTGCTTCAACTTACTTTGTCCACAACAAGTTTCAACTTCCATTTCGTGAATAGCACGTGGAATTGTTCACCAGGTCGTGTGACTTGACGCCTTGTTACTTTTATCTTTGGGGTGATCTGAAGTCATTGGTGCATGTTAATAAACATCACTGCAAAGTTTCCACTCCAAAACTTATTTGCACACTTTTCTAAATAATAATTAAATTTACAAACTTCTTATCAGTTTTATTGAATTTTCCAGCTAGTTTTAATTGAAAATAGATAATTTTGATATTCTCATTAGGCTATCACAAAATTTTTAATTGTTAATTTGATCAAACATGTAAAATCATTATTTCAGTAACAATACATTTAAGGCAGGATATTACCCGATACTATTTTCTATTACATATTATGAGATCATGTGAAGAGAGATGAAACATGGTTTTGTATGGTCATCTCTTTCCATATGATTACATATGATAATAGGACTATTACTGTGTAATACTGGGCTCTTAATAGGCCTACACCCTTTATAGGAGCATCATTCACAAGGAGGTTGACTCCTTGTTTATTCATAATTTTTGTTTGTAAAATCAACTCCCAAAGTACGGTACCGGTAACTTCATGCAAAACACTTTGTATAACCAGCTTTGAAATGTTGGTTTTGAAACAAGCTTCTGATTTTCTAAATTTAGTATACTTCATCACTGCTATTATTAATTATCATGATGTTAATTATTAATCTTTTTGAATGCTTTTCCAATCACAATAATAATTCTTTCATCTATTGCCGTAGATAATCATCTTATCTGGTGCATTTGTTCCATAATAGTGCATAATTTCTATTTTAGTTTGTTTAATCTGTTCACAATCATGGTTGATCATTGATGTTGTTGTCTTGATTGTGTTTTTTATCCTATGAATTTAGGTTAGGCTAGGTTAGGTTAGGTTAGGTTAGGTTAGACTTGGTTCTGACTTGTTTTTGAGCATTCTAAATGTTTTGACTTAGGTTCTGACTTGTTTTTGAGCATTCTAAATGTTTTGAAGCTTGATATTCCATTGATACATTTATCTATTCAATGACAATTAACGAGTAAGCTGCACTACAATGTGGGAAGAATCAAATCCGTTCCAATCTGAAATTCAATTGAATAGTTGAGAGATTACGTTGTGTAATTGATTCGTCCCTGGAAAAATATATGTGCAGAACCAAACTATAGTCTGTCTATAGTAATAGATAATACAGTTTGACTATAGTAATTCACCCAAATATAGTCTGTCCAAGCAAAGAAGCCCCTCTAGCAAGATGGGAAAATTACTCCATCTCGGTCAATGTCGGTTAAAACATTATTGATCTGGTTTCAATTGTAGGTAACATTCTGATCTACAATTTGAGACCAAATCAATAATTTTTGAACCAAGCTGGAGTCATTTCCTCATCCTGCTAGAGGGTCTTCCTTGCTTGAACATACTACATAGTATAATTAATTATTTTGATGAGTATAAACACAAAGAAGGTGACCGTTTATATGTTATAAGTTAGTCAAAGGAAAGTTAACAAAAAGAAAGTAGAACACTGTATTTCAAGTTAGAGATCGAATGTTAAAATACATAATAATTTATACATAAAATACATAATATATTATATTTATTGTCTCTGTAAGGAGAATCACTTGGAACTTAATTTAGTTAGGTATTGAATTTCCGATCGCTCAATAGTATGAAGTTCAATTAGTTTCAAAATTTCTTGAGGCATTGGATTAAATTAAAGAAAGATGGAGATTCTTGTTCAATGGAGTATCAGACTTAAATTGTGTGATTCCAAAAATAATTTATTTTCAGAATTTTTGGAAAATGGTGACTGTTAGGCCTTATATAATTTTTGAACGGGTTTATTCAATGTTTTTTTGCTGTAATAATACTGTTTGAAATTGATCATGCTATTCTCATTCACTTACACTTATTTAAATATATATAGCACACTTTTGAACTTTTCTGTATTTTCAATGTCTGTGTATATCATCATTATAATAATTTTAATACAATGTTTGTTATATGCAAATGTTTGGAAATTTTTATATTCAAGGAATCCTTTTTGCAATTTTTTGTTGGGAAATCTACAATTGAATGAATATGGCATTTATTTTTGTAACTATTTCAGCCTCATAGTTCTTTCTGATCTATACCTTCAAGGATTCACTGATCTTCAAACAGCAGAAACGTTTCATCTTCTGTTTTTTCACAGGCGATTCGAACATTTCAATCGATTTCGTTTCATTTTATTGTTTTTTCTATAGGGGAACCAAACGTTTCAAACTATTTATAGTTTTATTTCATTTTGTTTTAGGAGAACCAAACGTTCCAAACTATTTAGTTTTATTTCATTGTTTTCTCATAGGAGAACCAAACATTTCAATCGATTTAGTTTTATTTTTTTTTTCATGGATAACCAAACGTTTCAATCGATTCAGTTTCATGTTATTATTTTTTCATAGGAGAACCAAACGATTTAGTTTTATTTTATGTTTTTTTCATAGGAAAATCAAACCTTTTAAACGATTTTGTTTTATTTCATAGTTTTTTCATAGGATAATCAAACTATTCAGTTTATTCTCTCTTGTTTCTTGATAGAGGAAGCAAAAATTACAAACTATTGAGTTTCATAAAGAATCATGCTATCAATTCTCACTCTAACAACAGTACGATTGCTTGTCAGACGAGTTTCGGGGTGCTGAGCCACATCTTCAGTGTACAAGAAGGTCTCTAGATACTCTTTGTTGAATTTAGTTTTATTGTTTCGAATTTTCGTTGTGTTTTCTTCTGGCGCTATGAATGCCTATGCCACGCAGCAAAGAAGGAATCGAACATGTTACTTTTGTTGATTTTTGTTGTGGTGTTATTAATGTTACAGCAGAGAAGTGCGTCAACGGTGAGCGATAATAGTGAAACAGCTGTTGTGTGCAAGAGCAGGTCGACGAAGGTTGTCAAAGTACCTTCGGTAAGATTAACTCAATTGGAAAGAAATGGGGTGGCATATTAGACGAGTTTCTTCTAGTCATGAAATCTGCTGGCTGGTTTGCACTGCTCTTTATCCCTTACACCCTCTTCCTCTTCCTCCTTCTTCTCTTCTTCTCATTCCTCGTCCTCCTTCTTCTCTTATTCTCATTCTTCCTCCTCCTTCTCTTCTTCTTCTCATTCTTCCTCCTTCCCTTCTTCTTCTTCTTCTCATTTTCCCTCCTCCCCGTCTCCTCGTCCTCTTTCTCTTCCGTCTCCTCCTCCTCCTCCTCTTCCTTCTTCCCTTCTTCTTCCTTCTTCTCCTCTTTCCTCCTCCCTCTCCTTCCTCCTCTCCTCTCCTCTCCTCCTCCTCCTCTCCTCTCCCTCTCTCTACTCCTCCTCTTCTTCTCCTTCTCCTCCTCCTCCTCCTCTTCTTCCTCTTCCCTCCTTCCTCCTCCTCTCTTTCTCTCCATCCTCCTCCTTCCTCCTCCTTCCTCTCCTCCTCCTCCTCCTCTCCTCTTCTTCCTCTCTCCTTCTCTCTCCCCTCTCTTCTTCTTCTCATTCGCCTCCACCTCCTGCTCTTTCTTTTCTTTCTCCATCTCCTCCTTCCCTCCCTCTTTCTCCATCTCCTCCTCCTCTCCTCCTCTCCTCCTCCTCCTCCTCCTCCTCCTCTCCTCCTCCTCCTCCTCTCTTCCTCCTCCTCCTCCTCCTTCTTCTCCTCCTCCTCCCTTCCTCCTCCTTCCTCCTCCTCCTCCTCCTCCTCCTCCTCTCTCCTCCTCCTCCTCCTCCTCCTCCTCCTTCTCCTTCCTCCTCCTCCTCCTCCTCCTCCTCCTCCCTCCTCCTTCTCCTCCTCCTCCTCCTTCTCCTCCTTCTCCTTCTCCTCCTCCTTCTTCTCCTCCTTCCTCCTCCTCCCTCCTTCTCCCTCCCTCCTCCTCCTCCTCCTCCTCCTCCTCCTCCTCTCCTTCTCCTCCTCCTCTCCCTCTCTTCCTACTATATATCTACTCAAGGTCAAGTGTAAGAGAGGACCGTTGAGTCCTAACTTCGCCTTTGTGAAAAACAACAAATAAATAATTACTTAGAGTCCACATCCACTGTCAGTATAAGCTGACATTAACTCACCAATTTTATTTTCTTTTTCACCTACCTTCTCCATATCATTTATGTTAATTCATTTTCCTCCCTTTCCCATCACATATCATCATTATCCCATATCATTTCTGGTGTGTGCACTGACCATTTTTCATGACCCTTCTGTAAATAAAACACATGCCGTTAAGCTTGCTAAATCCGAAAGAAAATGATTGATAAAATTGATTATTTATCTAATTGATTGTGTCTTAAAATATGTTTGATTCTTTAAAAAAACAGCAGTTCACATTTTGACAATAGACGAAAATATTGTGTAATTCAGTTTTGTTATTCTGGCTATTATTGATCAAAAATACCATAATCATTTTCTTCAAATGTTTATCTCCTCGATTGCAAATAATATTTATCTTTCGCTGTGTGCTTTTGTCTAGCAGATGAAAAATTTCGTTGTATAGCTGTTGATTTCATTGAATTGGTGAATGACTTCTATCTATTCGCAGCTCTGTTAGGACAGTCTACAAACGGTCTGGACGAGTCTAAAATATAATTTAGGTATTATTGGAATACAGTGGAGCCCCTTATATCCACTCTCACGGGGCCGGGCCGTGGTCGGTACGGCCAAAAGGTTCGATATACCGATATACCTAGGAGTAATAAAAAACGTTTTCTTGGGTCAATACAGTCGTATACTGTACTAAATTATAAGTGTAGTCTGTCCAAGCAAAGAAGACATTCTGGAAAAATGGAAAAATTACACCAATATTGAAAAATTTTAAATTTGGTATCAAATTGTAAAGTAGAATGTTTTCTGTATGATGTTTATTATTTTTGTAATTAAATTTGGGATGTATCTTTATTTCTGAATAAATTCAATTTAATTCAATTTTCTAGCAATAAGTCATAATGATATAGCCTGGTCAATCGAAGAAGACATTCTGGCAAGATGGGAAAATGACTTCAGCTCGGTCAATATTGGTCTCAAGTTGTAGGAAACATTCTGTTATACAATTTAAGACCAAATTAATAATTTTTGAACTAATATGGACCGTTCTGGAGTTATTTTCCCATCTCATCTGAATGTCTTCTTTGCTTGGACAGACTATGTATAATTATACACAATAAATAATCACAATTCTGCTTAATCGAGATTATCTTATCCAATACAAAACTACTTATTCACAGTATTTCGATTGAGAGTGGGTGGTAGTGGACGGCCAACTACCAAACGGCAAAATTATGTCCCATAAGAACAATGTAATTTTTATCAATCTCTTGGAGCAGATAGAGCCTCTATTTATGGACAGAATTTCACGTTCTTTACGTCATTCATTGGAAAGAGAATTTAATTCTCCAGGGGCGTGACTTTTTGACTTTTCACTTTTTCAATTTAAGTTTATTTCTTAAGATTATTTCAATGATTAGAGTTAAATATTTTATAGTAAATTAATTATAAAATAATTATTAAAATAAACTTGAAATCAAAAAAGTAAAAAGTCACGCTCCTGGAGAATTGAATTCTCTTTCCAATGACATAAGGACGTGAAATTCTGTCCCTAAATAGAGGCTCTATCTGCTCCAAGTGATTGATAAAAATTACATTGTTCTTATGAGGCTTGATTTTGCCGTTCGGCAGTTTGCCGTCCACTACCACCCACTCTTAAAAATAATGGAGAAACAATGCACAACACTAACGAGACATGTTTTCATGTTGATGTAGCCTGGTCGAGCAAAGAAGACATTCTGACCAGATGGGAAATTACTCCAGATCGGTCAATATTGGTTCAAAGATTATCAATTTGATCTCAAATTGTAGGAAACATTCTGATCTACAATTTGAGATCAAATGTATAATTTTGGAACCAATATTGACCGAGCTGAATTCATTTTTCCATTTTGCCAGAATGTCTTCTTTGATTGGACAGACTATAGTAGGCTATGCTGCTGGGGTTAGCATTGAACCAATTGTTTCTCGCAGACCGCTCGCTGCCATACCTGACAGAGCTGAACATAGACATTCGCCAACCGGCAAATTTAAAGAAATGTGCAATACTTCATAGTTACTCATTCCTAATCATTCTTGTATTTGTATAATTTGATACCAAGCTACTAGTGTAGTTATTGTATTAACAATATTTGTATTGTATTGTACAAATTTGTGATGTATTTTATTGTGAAATAGTAAAAATGTATTTTTTATATTTCAGCATATAGTTGAATATAATCGTTTCTAACAACGAAGGAAACAATTCTTTGTGATTATCATTAACCGAAATTATCTTTTGAGAATTCATGCATCATCTATTTATTTCAGTTGAAATCATAATGCCCGGTTTTTCCAAGCACTCTCAAAGTTGAGGGACCCTCAAATTTTGATGAACAGCTGACATTTTCTATGATAAGTATAGGAAATGTAGTAAACTGTAGTAAACTTGAGGGTCCCTCAACTTTGAGTGTGCTTGGAAGAACCGGGCATTAGTCTAACTAATCTAATTCAAACAATAAGATTCGGTTGACGTGTGAGGATCTTTGGATATTTGGATCCTTGAATCCGTCCCTTCAGTAACGTAACATAGGCCTACCTAATGCCCGGTTTTCCACGCACAAACTTGAGGGACCCTTGTATTTAGGGACCCTGAGGGAACAGTTAATATTTTCTATACATAGCATAGAAATTGTCAGCTGTTCTATTGAGTTTGAGGGTCCCTGAAGTTTGAGTGTGCTTGGAAAAATCCGGCATCAAATTGTTATATTGGTATAGTCTGTCCAAGCAAAGAAGACCTTCTGGCTGAATGAAAAAATGACTCCAGCTTTGTCAATATTCGTTCAAGAATTATGAATGTGGTCTTAATAGTAGATCAAAATTGTTTCCTACAATTTGAGATCAAATTGATAATTTTTGAACCAATATCGACCGAGCTTGAGTCATTCTCCCATCTTGCCAGAGGGTCTTCTCTGCTTGGACAGACTATACGAAATGTTGATAATTACAAATCTAGTAATGATACTAATCTTGATAATATATACTAATAAATTAACAATTTTTGTACAGTTCTTTTTTTTATTTTCGCTATTTTCATTACTCTAACCGGCTCTCTTCGATCTGACCATAGTCTGACCAAGCAAAGAAGACCCTCAGGCAAGATGAGAAAATTACTCCAGATCGGTCAATATTGGTTCTAAAAATATTAATTTGGTTCAATTTGTAAAAAACATTCTGCTCCACAATTTCAGATCAAATTTATAATTTTTGAACCAATTTTTACCGAGCTGGAGTAATTTTCTCATCTTGCCAGAGGCTATTCTTTGCTTGAACGGACTATACTTAATCTGATTTATTTTCTTGATCAATTCCTCTTATCAACAGAATGAATCTTGATTCAAAACTCATTGAAGAAACTGATTGTCTGGTCGAGATTGAATCTAATCGACTCCTTAATGTTCAATTAAACTAAACCTATATAGATTTCACAAATCAAATTCACTGCAACATGATTTTAACTAGATATGTTTTCAATGCAATGTATGGATATTTGTCGATTGTTTCTAAATGTGGTGTGTATGCATTGTTTGTGCTTTCGTTGGCTGTATGTGTGTCTCTCTCTCTCTCTCGCTCGCTCTCTGTCTCGCACCAGATGAAAGGACTCACTTTTCCCGGATCGCACGATCCGACATTCTGTCAGTTTGTGATAGACCGCAGCCGGCACTTGCTGAAACCGGTGAGCTATATGGTAGCGAAGATTGAACCACTGCTGCACCTAACCTCACCATAGCTTTCGTTTCCACACGCTTTTCAGGTTCTGATTGTCGCTCCCAAAATAGTTTAGTCTGTCCAAGCATAAAAGACCCTCTGGCAAAATGATAAAATGACTCCAGCTCGGTCAATATTGGTTTAAAAAATATTGATTTGGTCTCAAATCGTAGATCAGAATGGTTCCTATACGATTGAGACCAAACCAATCATTTTTAAACCAATTTTGACCGAGCTGGAGTCATTTTATCATTTTGCTAGAGGGTCTTCTTTGCTTGAACAGGCTATACCTTTTCGATATAGGAATTTGTAGGGAACATTGAATACATATTTCCGTTAAAAATGCAACTCTGAGGCCCGTATTATCAACAGCAGCTTCCACAAAAATAATAGTTAATTGAAGGTTTAATATTGAAATATGGTCTACCAAAATTATTTCAGAAGCAATATTTGTTATTACTGTATGTATTTCATTTCAGTCAATTGGTGGTTCAAACTTGAATTGTTGATATAGTCTGTCCAAGCAAAAAAGACATTCTGGCAAGATGGGAAAATGACTCCAGCTCGGTTAATATTGATTAAAAAATTATAAGTTTGGTTTAAAATTGTAGGAATCATTCTGATCCACAATTTGAGACCAAATGTATAATTTTTGTATCAATATTGACCGTGCTGGAGTCATTTCCCATGTTGCTAGAATGTCTTCTTTGCTTGGACAGAATAATATATCAACAACAAGACTGGCGATTGGCTAATGATGCTCTTCCAATTACACGTTGATGAGCTGAAAGAGTTACGATTTGCAGTTCTGACGTCTAGTGGAATCGGACTCCCTAAATTGATATTGTTGAATATTAAGTAGTCGTCATCTATCATCCATTTCATTACCCACGCACAAGCCTATGAGCTCATGTGGGCTTCACCCTCATAAACAAACAAATTATAGAGAACAATAAATTGTTAGTATGGTCAGCTGGTTCATTCGCTAGTTTAGTTTATAGGAACCCTCTGTCAATTTATTATTGTTTATCTTTCGACATAATAACTTCAATTCCCAACAGTTTATTTCAATATGACAAATATTTTTCTATTTGTCATTATATTTGTTTTACATTTACATTCTATTTGTCATAAATATTTCTATTACAAATATTACAAAATTACAACAGTTCTATTTACAATATTCTTTATTCTCCAAACTCCTGTGGAACTATTTATATTTATGTAGTTGTCTTGTTAATAGCATTTTCTGTTTTGTTATAATTTTTTATTTGTACATTCAAATTATATATTGTTTTTGTTTTCATTTTTGTATTCCATCATGACTGTATTTTTGTTGTTTATTGCATTTATCATTGGATTTATCTAGTGGATACTTGTAGATATTTGTATTGCTTTCAGAAAATTTGTTTTTCATTAATGTTGTAGATATGTTTGGGCTTTGCTTTAATTTCATTGTATATATTCTTTATTTTTATGACAAGTGAACTTTTTTATCTAAGGATCACTTGTTGGTGTAAATTATCATAAATATTATGTTCGATTGTAATATTTTATAGAAATATTAGTATGGCTTCGGATAATTTTGTATCCATGCTTTATTCTTCGATTCTTTCTTCTGCATAGCAGTATTTCATTATATTCTATTTTGAAATTCCTTATTACATTAATGCAAATTCAGTTCATTCGATTCGTATTAAATATAGCACGGGTAGTCATTCACTAAACCATTCAGCATGTTCATTCATTCCGAACCTTGATAATATCATTCGCCTCATTTTCTAAATTAAACTTTTCGAATTGTTTATTCTTCTTCAAGCCGTATACACAAGCCTGAATGTAACATATATTCAAGATAAGGTAATTTTAAACTAGAAACACTAAAAGTACTGATGTTAATTTTATGATCAGTTTATTGATATCGAAGTATTCATTCAATTAGATTGTTATGAGACCATTATAAAAACATCTATATCTGTTGCATGATGCTTTGTTGCTAGAATACTGAGTTTTCATAAATTTTAGATTTTATTACTGCATATCTAAGGCGGGTATTACACGATAATAGTTCTATGACATATTTCTATTATCAAACATCTATGATGATGAAATATTACCGTGTAATGAACCAAATATTATAAATGATCATATTCTATGTCATATGTTCTCCTATAGAGAACATATTATAATATCTTTGATAATAGATGTATGACATAGAACTATTATCGTGTAATAGCGGCCTTAAAAAATTGAAAAATCAAAATTTCAGGCTTGGAGTATACTTTAAATAATGTTCAATTGCAAATTGTTATTGTATTTTAATGTTGAAATTATTTCATATAATGTGACTCGAATATGAATATGTATAACTTGATTGTATCACTAATATTGAAATATGGATCATTACATTTAATCTAACAATCTAAATATAATCATTACATTTAACTAGATGAATGATATAAAAAAGTATTCAATAAACTCTAATTTTGAACTAATATTCAATGAAACTTCATCTATCCATCTTCAAAAAAGTAGGCCTATGTTCCTCAAATTCATATCAAAGACCTTGTCAAATTTATATGAACATATCATAATTCTCCTTAAATGAATTCTCATAAATTCATTTTTGTTTTCAGGTGCTAAAACACAAAGTTGATGGAATTCGAAGGATAACCGCTCATCCACTTCTCCCATTGTGTAAGTTATACAATATTTTTCTGTTCAATTCCAGTATTTTCTTTTCAAATTAATGTTAAACTATTGTTTAAATTCAAATATCTCAATTTGTTTCCAGCATTATATAAAGTGCAAACAATGTTTCCTTCATCTTAGGGCTGCTTTATCACTGTTTCCATTCAAATAAGAATCTCAGTACCCTTTTTAATTATTTTTATTTATAAAACATGTTTCGACTACTCAGAATCATTTTGAAATGCAAATGGTTTGTCGAAACACGTTATGTATAAATTAAAATAATTGAAAATGGTACTGCGATTCTTATTAAAAAAAGTATGAACAATATTGTAGAAAGATATCATTGAAACAACATTTTCATATGGATGCGCAGGTATGTTTGTGAGTTGTTTGAGTTTGAAATATTACTTCAAAAATATGGATATAACTTGGAAGAAATTTCTGGAAAAATAAATTGAAAGAGAGTTTGTCATAGGATTGAATATTCTTGTTAAATAATATAGAATTCTGCTAACACATGATCGTATAATTCCATTTTGTATTATTATTTTGATATCGACAGTGTCCAATTTCGACCGCTTGTCTGTACGCTGAATATATATTTTTTATGGAAAGACAAGATGTTGTCGAACCACTGATTTATTAAATCGAGGTATCGAAATTATCAATTTGATCTTGAATTGTAGGAAACAATTTGATCTACTATATAAAGACCTCATTTATAATTCTTGAACAAATATTGACCAAGCTGGAGCCATTTTCCTATCTCGCCAGAGGATCTTCTTTGCTTGGACAGCCTATTCTTGTGATTGATTTTGAAATAATTATAGTCTCTATTGAAAAATACGCTTTTCAGCAGCAGTTTTTTTCAAAATGCTTCCAGTTCGGTCAATATTGGTTCAACAATTATAAATTTGGTCTTAAATTGTAGGAAACATGTCAATCTACAATTTGATACCTATTTGTAATTTTTCAACTTATATTGACCGAGCTGGAGTTATTTTCCCTTATTGCCAGGATGTCTTTTTGCTTAGACAGACTGTACCTACGGTGAGTCGTAACATAGATAGATAATAGTTGAAGTATTATATTATAATATTATAGTTGAAATACTAGTTATATTATTCATCTGTGGTTGTAATGAACAATAAGTTGATATTGTTTATAAGTATATAATATTCATAACAGTTTACAGCCTTTACATCTTTGAGACAGTTACAGTCCCCGTCCTGTAGCTTTGCCTATCGGCGGAGGGCCACGAGAAGTCGATACAGGCCGTTCAAAAACATTGACCCTTCCAAAAAATGTTCTAATTTTGCTCCAAAGTCAATCAAATACCATGAAACTAAACATGACGCATCTTTTTTGTCCTTTGAACTATTGACGTAAATTCACTCATTCCGAAGATAAATGGAATTTAATAAGAATTTGACTTGACTTGAAAATAATGTTCCCATTTCATTACCAAAACAGTTACTCTCGAACTAGTCATCAGAAATCAATGAAATTTCCGCAATATCGTGAGATTTGTTAGAGAATACCAATAATGTCAATAAAGTTCAAATTCGAGCAACGATTCAGTGTGAACGAGGTATTTAAGTCAAAAAATTTACAACTTCAAATTTCCATGTCATGAAAAAGTTACGTATCGAGAAAAATTTTTGTTTTTGATTTTTTGTGTATACATATCGCGTATGAAATGTAGAGAATTAATTGAATTTATTTTTAAAGAAAAAATCATGTAACTAGGTCTTTCCGCTGAGATTCTGCAGAGCGTTTGAGTTACGCGTATATCTATTAGGCTGAGCCGGCGCATATGCGCTTGCGAGGCTTACAATATACCAGCTCAACTGTCGTTACTAGGCTACAACTGTCGTATCTGTACAGCAGACTGATGGTTCAGCTATTGAAAATATTTTCAAAGTCCCTATTAAACGCGTTTTAATAGGGACTTTGAAAATATCCACACGCTAACAAAATATACGCACGTATACAAGTATCGAGCACGACAGTTCGCTACTCGCTAGAGACTGAAACAAATAAAGTGCAACGGCATGCGTATCACCCGCGAGGGGTACCTTGCCTATCTGCCGGTTCAAGGTCGCGTAGGCAAAGCTACAGGACGACTACTGTATGTGTGGTAAAGAAAACCCTGAAAATATTTTGATGTTGAGACATAATCATGGATACAGTGGTAGGAACAGAGATAAACTTTTAGACTTGCAAAACCATAGACTTAAGTTCTATAAGAAGAAGCCCACATACATAGGTGCCAAGTTTTATAACAAGCTGTCAACTAGAATCCAAGAAGATACAAATACCAATAAATTTAAATTAGGATTTAAAAGATACCTCACAGAAAGAGCTTTCTATAGCATAGAAGAATACTTGATAAATGAGTGCAACTTTCATATTTGTTGAGTGATATTTTATGAGTGCAACTTTCATATTTGTTGAGTGATATTTTATTAGTTGTAGAGCCTATGTATAGTTATGTAGTTAAATTTGTATCATATTTATTGTTTGATCAAAGATGGGATATTATTTTTATATTTGACTGAAGTTTTTAAACATGCTACTTTTTACTAACCCATTTTAGTGATTGTATCTTAATGAATAAATGTGACACTATTCATTGTATGTGTTGTACAATTTTGTGAATAAAGAAATTATGAAATTAAATGAAATTGTTGTAGACCTGACCGGTTCGCAAGACGGCTCGGTTCAGATGTGGGAGTGGGGTCACCAGCAGGCGGTGACGGTGGCGCGACCTAGCGGCACTTTTGCGAAAGTAACAAGGGTGCGCTTCAGCCAGCACGGCAATAAGTTCGGAGTGGCTGACGGAGACGGTAATCTAAGTCTGTTCCAAGTTGGACTGGCATCGACTGTTACCCGGCCGTTTTTTGTGAGTTACCACACCTAACACAACATAATCTAATAAACGCCAATCGATATTAAGAATTTAAAACATTATTTTTTGTATATTATAGTTTTTCAATTGAATTCAACTCACTCTAAAACGATCGACATTGGGATTAACGTACGTTTGGTCTACCATAAGAACAATGTATTTTTTCTCTCTATATGCCGTAAGTTGATTGATTGATTTATTTATTTATTGGTTGAATAGTGGGGGTTACTTAGTGACACGCATGGTAACTTTTTGGGGCAGTGGCCTTTTATTAACTTTTTCAATGACTACACCATTTTTATGCTTTCTACGAGTCTGAAAACGGTCAGAACAGTTGCTCTAAATGTACTGCGTTGGAAAAACTTAAAAAATTATTTTATTCTCATTTTATAGAGATATAACCAATAAGCTTTCAGTAGATTGCTTTTCCAAATAAATTCATTGAGCAAATGAGAAATTTTGTATACGTACTGTCATGTTTTTTTCTTCAATGAAGACCTCCAATGTATAAAACTAAGCATTTTTGATCAATTTTTATTTCTATAGGGACGTATATGCAAGTACCCTGAGGTGTAAAAAGCCAATTGTCCTTTGTAACATGCTTGAAACCAATTCAATCGATTCTCAAATTTTGTAATTGTTTTATAATGTTATCAATCCTTTTATTTACCAACTTTCACTGATTATTTTGGTTGATAACGATTAATTGAAATCGAAATTATTAATTTCATAGGCTACATTGTTGTTCTCATCAATTTACATACATTTTGAGAAGAAAAGTTAATTTATAAGTTACCCCGCATTGTTTCTTGTAACTTTGACATATATTTTGTTTCATAAATAATTAGATTATTCCTTTATACTTGGTCTCCATGGACATTGTATTACATAGCCAAAACGTGTAGCTATCTTTTAATGTAGTTATATCTGAGATTGGCTGATTTGTATCTCACATATTCATTGAAAACTGTCCTAAAGTAACCTCCAACAACCGGTAACGACTCGTTATCTCTCTAAAACGATAACATAGGTATAATAATGAGACGTAAACATTACTATAAATTAAAAATTTCACTTGCATCATTTGACGTGTGCTCGCGATCACCAGTTGGATGCAACGTCAATGCCCGCAAAACTGCTTATGAGTAGCCTAATATTTAGTGCCGTGGCTTGGGTTTGGGAATACCACTGTGTATTACCTGATGGGGAATTCAAATTCAAATATTAATAATAGAAACATTACCAATGATTTTTTTCTATTGTTTTTATTTGTAATAGCCGGCAGGCTCGCTCCGCTCGCCTTCTACGCCTAGCCAAGGGGCTCTGCCCCCTTGCAGTGTCAGTAAGACAAACACGGTCGCTTCGCTCGCCCGCAATTTCCTTTCAAAAGGATTTGTTTTGATCATTATATCACTCAACATGGTTCTTTCCGGTAATCGTTCTGAATTAGTTGTTCTATTACCTCAGCTTAACCTGGGTTTATAATTTGAACGAATTAAGTTCAGTAGTTTCCGTGAAATAAACAAAAGTGCAGATTCCAAACATTGGAAAACCTTATTACAGGCGTAACCTCCGAAGGGTGGACCTGTTTACCAAATTTCAACATTTTCTGCCAATTAAAAACTCCATAAATTCCAAAAAATAGTAGAACGCTAATATTGAGCATAACCTTATTGGGAAGTAAGTTATATCGGACATACTTTAAAACTTGATTCAATATCTTCCAAATTAGTTCATCAATATAATCTCGCTGAACCATCAAATTTACAGTAAGGATTGGTCGTATCAAAGCGGAAGATATGCAACCCGCAATGCATCTAAAATTTTGAAAATAATTATTACTGGCGTTATCTTGAACGGATTTCAAAAATATTCTACACAACATTTATATCTTTATAACGATCACTCTCTATAACGATGAAAACTGTTGGTCCTTCGGGTATTGTTATGAAGAGAGTCTACTGTATATTATGTTATGTATTGTTTTTCAACACATTTTTGAGGCAATAAAAAAATTGATTTTGATTTGATAACATAACAGCTCAATTTGGCTCAGAGGTAATGGATTTTTGCTCAATTAAAGTGAAACCCAAGAAAATCTTTTTAGTTTGAGAAATCCATCTGTGGAGAACAATTTGGATGCTGGTAGTGTAAAGTTTTTGGGTGTTTTCATTGATAGAAAATTGACATGCGAGCCACATATTAGTTGATATGTCAATGTTAAATTGTCATGATAGTTTGTGGTGAAATATTTTTGGAAGTGAGAAATTGTTATATTGAGTTTGATGATTTATTAACGTTGTTTTGGACTGTTGTAAAAGTTGGCAGAGGAGCAGTTTTGGACATTTACCTGTTGCACTCGCCTGTATAATTATTATCTAATAAGATGAATAAATGAATTGTAAATCATATCTCATGATAGTTTGATGTTGATAAAATTTCTCCATTAATTATTGATTATTGAAATGAATATTTTTATGAATTGCAGACATACCAGTGCCATAACAAGGTGACCAGTGACTTTGTGTTCCTCGGCTCGTGTAGTCTGGTGGCCACAGCCGGTCACAGTTCGGAGAGCAAGAACGTTGCATTGTGGGATACACTGCTGCCGCAAAAGAAAAGTCTCATTTCTGGTGAGTTTCTACTCAATAATATTTCAGTTTGTCCAAACTTTTATTTACTATTGGGTTGGAAGGTTTTTCCAAAAATCTCATTTCTGGTGAGTTTCTACACAATAATTATCAAGTTTGTCCGAACTTTCATTTACTATTGGAAGGTTTTTATTGATGGGAGACAATTTTTTAGAAAATGTGTGTTTTAAAATCCCTATGGGTATAATTTGAGACCAAATTTACCTCTTTATCTTGAGTAGCTGTTGAGCTACACCTGTGAACAAATATCCTCGTATTGTCAGAAATCTCGCATTGTTTTGTTATTTATTCGAAAATGAATATTCTCGTACCTGTACTGGATTTTCCTGCCAGAATATCATTCATTTGATCTTATTCATTTATTGATCGTGTCCTTGAGCTTAAACAGCTGTTTGACTGGCCGCCACAACTTACCCCATCTACAGCAGGCTTTAGGGAACCTATATTTCATTCACTTCACTATTTTGTGTCTGTGTTTGTTGCAGCATTCACGTGCCACGATCAGGGCGCCTCGAGCCTTGTGTTTGCGCCGCAGCATCAGCTGCTGATATCGGCCGGCAAGAAGGGCGACGTGTGCATTGTGGACGTGAAGCAGCAGGCGATCCGGCAGCGCTTTGTCGCACACGACTCGTCGCCCATCAAGTGTCTGGCCATCGATCCCAACGAACAGTTCTTCGCCACTGGCAGCGCTGACGGAGATATCAAGGTTAGACATTTTCAAATCTAATCAAAATCATAGAGAAATTTTAGTTCAAGAGTGAGCAGTAGTAGTCGGCAAACTGCCGAACGGCAGAATTATGTCCCATAAGAACAATGTAATTTTTATCAATCTCTTGGAGCAGATAGAGTCTCTATTTATGGAGAATTTCACGTTAATTATGTCATGGGAAAGAGAATTTGATTTTCCAGGGGCATAATTTTTTACTTTTTCGATTTTTAGTTTATTTTAATATTGTGTTGTGTCCATTCTTTTTTACACTTTTAAATTCAAAACTCAATAAAAATCACTTTTATATGGAAATAAAAAATAAACTAAGTTTATGAAGATGACCATCACAACAGGTCGAAACTAGCAACACCACTATGTAAGTAAGTTTATTTTTATTGAGTTTTGAATTATTTTAATAATTATGTATTATATACGATAATTATACATTAATTAACTATAGAAGTATTGAACTCTAATTATTGAGATAAGCTAAAAATCGAAAAAGTAAAAAGTCACGCCCCTGGAGAATTCAATTCTCTTTCCAATGACATAAAGAGCGTAGAATTTTGTTCATAAGTGTAATGTATTTTGTATTTCATAATAAGTAAAAGAATGATTATTTTATATTTATGTTATTATTTTGTATTGCTGGGTTGGCAGCAGTGTGTGCCAACCGCTCTCTGCACTTTCTGTAAATTCAAAGATGGCGAGGAAATAAAATAACATGTGAAGTGAACAGTCTTTTATTTGGTAATGAGTACCTACTACAAAATATTACAATAAGTAACGGCGCTATCCACTCCAATAGATTGATAAAAATTAAATTGTTCTTATGGGACATAATTTTGCCGCTCGGCAGTTTGCCGTCCACTACCACCCACCCTTAAGTCGATCTCTCATCCCCATGCTATGAGAGGTGATCGACACTTTTTTACAGTCGTAAGTAGCTTTTCGAGATCTCCTGGTACAATTTATGTATGTATGTCTGGCTCAACAGCCCATGAAGGGCCTAGGCCTACCAGCTGGTTGCCAGTTTCAAATTCACTCTACTATACAGCCCTTTCAAGCCAAGAAGACACCCCGGCACGACGGGAAAACATATTTTTGGAAACTGGACTAATGGAGTGTGTGGTTTGTCACAGGTGTGGGGTCTGGCCATCCATCAGCTGTTATTCAGTTTGGTGGGTGAGCACGCTCGTTCCAGCTTCTTCAAGCACATCGGACAGGGCGTAACTGAGTTGGCGGTGGACGGTGCCGGTCGACTCTTCAGCTGCGGCGCCGACGGATCGATGAAGGTGCGCCAGCTGCCCCACCAGCAACAGGATCATCTGCTGCTTCACAACTACTACTAGCCGACCTAGGTTAGACCAACTCACCCAACTACCATTTGATACAAACTGTTTGGCCCAATCTCAGATCAAAGAAGTTATAATAGTATTCACAGATTATATAATAGCAATCTCAGATTTGTCCCTATATTCTAAAGGTATAGTCTGTCCAAGAAAAGAAGACCCTCTGGCAAGCTCGGTCAATTTTGGTTTAAACATTGTGAATTTAAACTCAAATTGTATTCTTGAACAAATATTGACCATGCTGGAGTCATTTTTCCATCTTGCCAGAGGCTCTTCTCTGCTTGTACAGACTATAGTTAACCAACTGACCCAACTCTCATTTGACCCAATCTACCATTAGACCCAATTTTTGTAAATCGAGAAAAAATCCGAAACTATTTGACGCAATGTCAGATTTATCCCTATATTCTAAAGGTTGCTAACCAACTGACCCAACTCCCACGTGACCTAATCTACCAATAGACCCATTATTTGGAAATTGAGGAAAATCTTAATCTCGACCCAATCTTAAGGTACGATTCCCAAGCGGCAGCTCGAGCTGCTCGACTCTAATTTCGCTGCCAGAGCTTCCCGTCTCTAGCTGCGTTGCTCTTGCCATCACAACTACATTCACAAAACTATATTAAATTGTTCGCTATGTTAATAGGGCTACACATGTATAATAAATTGATAAATAGTTAAATTCCCCTTTTTAAAGTCATTTTCAAGTGATAAATTTCACTATTTATTGATCTATTAAACATTAGTAGCCCTAATAACAAAGTGAACGTTTATATTAGCCTATAGTTATGAGGAATAATAAATAAATTTGAATTTGAATATGCGAATGGAGTTTTGATGGCTAATAGAGTAGCGCAGCTGGAGCCGGGAAGTTTCAGCAGCGCAGCTAAAGTCGCGACAGCTCGAGCCGCGCGGCATTTTTTGGAAAACGAGAAAACCACTTGACTTAATCTAAGATTTGTCCCAATATTGTAAAGGTTGCTCACCAATTGACCCAACTCCAGCTGATTCAGAATTGGGGAAACGTAAAAGATGAAAGAATACATAAACAATTTATAGATCTTTGTCCAAGCAAAGAAGACATTCTGGTAAGATCAGGAAATGACTCTAGCACGTTTAATATTGCTTGAAAAGTTATAAATTTGGTCTCAATATTTATTGAGAACAAATTTATAATTTTTGAACCAATATTGAACGTGCTGGAGCCATTCATTTCCCCATCTTACCAGAATGTCTTCTTTGCTTGGGCAGACTATCCCTTGGTGGGTTTTCCCACCAATGTTTTCCACTTATCAATGTTGAAATTTTATAACGTATCGATTGATGTTTATATCAATAATCATTCCTAGAAGATCCTTTCTAAACATTTGAAAAATGAAATTTTCATTAAAAATTATCACTTTCTTCTTTTTTCAGCTTCATTTGAAGACGATCGACGAGTTTAGCCTACACTTGCATCAAGGGATTGAAGTTTAGAAAAAGCCATAGCTATTGTTTCCAAGAATATTCATTATGAAAATATGTATTTGAATTTATGATTGTAAAGACTACTACCGGATTTTTGTGTTTAGTAACTTCTTTGTTGATAAATAGCCGATTATTATCTAGTTCAATTTAGTATTAGTTAAAGAAAGCCGATAAAAGAGAATATCAAATATCGGAATTTGCCTTCTTATTTTGAAATGAAAATATAACAATATTATATCCATGTACATTACTATTATTATACTGTGCTGTTTATAAAAAAGTTTGTAGTCTATAAATATTTCGTCTTATAGTAAATCTAGTTATAAGATATAATAATAATTAATATGCATACCAATATCAGAATATTAATAACGATTGCTTTGTTGGCTTTGAAAATACGAAATGTATTTCAATATATGAAACTATATCTATTCCCAATATATCTTATGCTGCACTAATTACTATAATTGTTGAAAATAATTGATTAGCCTGTCAATTATGTTCTTCATGACAGAAAATAGGATGGAATGATTGTTCTTCTAATGCATAAACGAGAATTTAGGATATAAAGGAATTACAATTATCACGGAGTTCCATCAGAAAAACTGGCGGGTATGGTACCTGATCAGAGTAGCACCTCGTTCTCCAACACTATCAATCTACTTTTCAGCTGAACAAAATTTTTCATGATTGTTGAGGTTATTCATACTACAGGTGTAGGCCTACTAAATATTGATGATAAATAATTAGCTTGCGTTGCAGTTCACTTACGATTTTTGAGTCGCGGACGCGTTTTGAACACTGTAAGCGTTTGAGTCTTAGTAGGAAAGCCGAGGATGAACATCAGTGTTCGAAATGCACACTTAAATATCTTAAATACACTTAAATAAGTGAGCCGCTAAGCATGCAAAAGTACATTTATTCATCAAAATTTTTCAACATTTGATTACTGTACTATATTTCCTTATTAAACCGTAGAAGTGTTGGGGAAATTATAAGTAGATCCGTGCTATCACTTTTCAACTTTTACCCTGGAATTTATAATCACATTCATCGGTATTTTGTTATTATCATCACGATGTTACAATTATCAAAAAGGTATTATTGAAATCTGCTGAGGATTTAATGTATTATTTATGTAGTTCTAAGATATATAATGAACCTAGATAAGTGCTCATGAGTTTCCATTGTTATTTAATTTTTAGGGAAGTTAAGGGATAGTTGGTCACATTTATTCCATATTTATTATTAATTTTTGTGATATGTTTAGTAACCTATGATTTAAACCGTTCGGGAAGTGAAGCCTACTTGTTGCTAATGTTTTAAAAAATCTGTATCTGTTTTTATTTTTCCTTTTCTTATTACACTTACTGCAAAGTTAGTTGCAAGGAGTAGAGATTTGACCAATATAGCGACTGGTATTATATTGAATGCATAGTGTGGTCGTTACTGTGCCGCTGAGATAACCGCACTCGCTGAAAATGAACAATCCATGCATTTGATTGAACAGTCACCATCTTGGCCTTAATTTTGATTCCTTAATCAGATTTCAATTATGTATAAGGATTGAAGACTATTCTTGAACTGAACTCTGCCGCATCACACTTATTCTATGAAATAGATTTTCAACATTAGTTGTTTCGACAACAAATATATTATGTTCAATATAATAATAATTATTATATTTAATGTAGCTAATATACATGTATAAGCTACATTAATTAGACCTATTTATGTAAAAATTATTTTGTTGAATATTATCCATACTATTGTTACGGTAATAAAGATTTTGTTTTTATTTTCATGTTTTTGTTTTATTACTTTGTGATACTTTTAGAACTAGTTAACACTTTTATTATAGAGTATAAAACAGTTTTGAAATTTCTTTAAGAATAAATTTGTTTCCTTCCGAAAAAATATACAATTTGAAAACAATAATTTATTTCAGACATCAAATTACTTTCTATTCACGAATAGGCTATTATACTTAATGAAGTGGAATTTCTCCATGTTTAATACTTGTATTTTTCATTTAGGTATGTTGAATTTTCTGCTCCACAATAATGTACATTTAAATTGGAAAGCTATGCAAATTGGCATTAGAATATAATATACAGTACTATTGTATATTGAAATCAAGTTAAATTTCAAATAACAGAATATTAGCTCATAGAACTTTAAAGACATTTCATAAGATTTGGAAATTGTTTTTTGTTGCTTATGAACATATTTATCATTTTTTCCCCTTATTCTAATTGATAGATTTTATTATTGATGATGAATTTACAGTTTAATTATACAGTTATCACTGGCGGCTCGTGCCCACGAAACAGGTGAAGTGCTGTACAGTAAAAGACACGGGCACTTCACCTGTTTAGTGGGTACTATGATTAAACCGATAATTATACAGTTTCTATTCTTGTCTATATTTAAATCAGTTTGATAGGTATAGTCTGTTCAAGCAAAGAAGCTACTCCTGCAAGATGCGAAAATGTCTTCAGCACGGTCAATATTGTTTGTAAATTTGGAGTTGGTCTGAAATCGTATATTAGAACGTTTCTTACAATTTGAGACCAAATCTATAATTTTTCAGCAAATATTGATCGAGGTAGAGTCATTTTCACATTTTGCCAGAATGTCTTCTTTGCTTGGACAGACTACAGTAATTTTGTCTTATTTTATACACTCGCATTATGAAAAATGTTGGCATTTGTCTGCTACCTGAGCTCGGTCGTTTATTCTCTCATTCTCGCCAGGTTTCCAGATCTTGAACTTCTATATTTTCTTCAACTTTTTGTCAAATTATCAAAACAATACTAATTGCTATTATGGTAACTTTACTTGTAGCTATATAGGCTACCTGGCAAAATTATATCTGCACTTGAAACTCTATTTATTTATTTATTCATAATCGTCACATAAAATATCAAAATTCAAGTTTCACTCAAATGACAGGTCACATGCCATTTAAATTCACAGTATAATTTATCGATTTACAGAAAATAATAAACTTATTGGCTAAAAACACAGACCAACGTCCAAAACGTCATGAGGCGTAAGGTCTTACTAAGGCTCTGAAAAAGGTCTTTATAAAACCCTAGGTCTGACAAAATCAATGTTCAACTTTATAGGGCTTATTTCATAAAATTTGAAAGTCCAGAAATACAAGAAAAATGTATAAGAAAATTAAGGTCTTACAATGAACACATGTGTTTTCATTACATTCTCCATTACATAGATCAATATAGATCAGTATAGAACAATCTTTGAATAAGTTATATTTTTCAGGGTGATGACCACATATGAGCCTATGCGTTTTAAAAAAATTCATGTACAGTATTCACTTTAATTCTGAACTTTCAATGTAAGATCGCCATGATTTAATATAACAAAATTTTAGAAATCTATGAAACAGGCCACGTCTATGTGTATTCTCTCTGTTATTTGAAAACATAGCCTACTATTATATTTATATCATGACTGTTTAACACTAGGGTTGTTGAAATTTTTCCTATCAAATTCAATTTGAAAATATTGCTAATGTTATTGTTATCTAAAATTAAAATAATATTGATAAGCCATAAATAAATATTTGCCTGATAATCTTCCTATAAGTTGATATCGATGTTGTTATAAATTGTTGAATAATGTAAGTTAATTAAATTAATAAAAATGATAAAATTATTGATTGATGAGTGAAATGCAGTGAATTTTTGGAAATGAGAAACGATCAGAATAGATTTAGCAGTACGGTATTTATGAAAATTAATTTTGGTCAACTTTTGCCATACATTGGAGCCTCTATTTTCAGCACTTTATTCGCCGCAATCTAAGTTGACTATTTCCCTCTCCACCCGAGAAATAGCTACGTTATCAGATTGTGAGAAATTGAAACTTCTTCAAATCCTTGATAAGGAGAGCGGTATATGCATGAATCATTGTAATATGTTAAAGATTGAGAGAATTGGAGTTGTTAAAGCTAATCGATTTAGATTTTCGAGCTGCGAACAGCTGGTTTATCATAAAAAATAGTGAGTTTCACAACACCGCATGATTTTTCCGAAGCTACGCTGTCACTTTTAACATTCAGTAGAATGTGTTTGCATTAGAAGTTTCACACACTCTGACAACGTAGCTATTTCTTGGATAGAGGGGGAAATAGTCAACGTTGCGCCAACTATAGTACGGGATAAACATCTGATAATTAGGGTTCCAAAAGATTGGAAAATCAGGAGTCAAGTCAACGTTCAATCTACCCAACACAATTTTACTTACAACAAAAATTATAGCAGATCCTTTAGGCGGGTATTACGCGATAATATTCTATGATCATATCTGATCATATGGAAAGAGATGAAAATATGAAATCATATTTTCATCTCTTTCCATATGATCATAGAAATAGAACTTCACACTTGGGGCTATTCAAAATTGATAGATAAAAAATTCGCTCCGGCAGCTGGCGGTCGGAAAGAGTGCATTTCAAATGCAATTTTATGATGGCTCAAATCATATGACTTATCTATTCAGGGTATGAATTCAAAGGTGCCGTTTCCGAAAACCCCATGAAAAACACCATTTTTGGCATATCATTCGCCATTTTCTCCGCCATTTTTTCGTTGATGGCTCAAATTGTAGGGCATAATAAGGGTATTATACACACCAATTTTCAAAATGATCAAGTTATTGGTCGATTTGTGGTGATTTTTCAAAATTTTCATCCCCTAATTTCACCCCCTACCCTTTGACCAATTTGGCTGATTTACGAACTTGACCGAGATATTAACACTAATGATTTTTGTGCAAAATTTGGTCACTCTCCGACAAGCCCTTCGGGAGTTATCGTGTTAACAAGTATCTGTACATATATAAATATATATAAGTTATATTAGAGATATATGATTAGAGATATATATGAATTTGAACGGACATCATATTCGTGTTCTAGGGGCTCGGGAACGTGTAAATAATATATCACATCATAAATGTTCGATTGTTAGGGCAAGACCAATAGTGCATTTTTTCGAATGAAATGCACTAAAAAAAATAACAGTATTTTATTTTTATCTATCAATGATCATAGAACTATTATCGTGTAGGCCTAATACCGACCATAGAAAAATTCTAATATATTTGTATGAGCATGACCCTCAATCACAATAAAATATTTATAAAACTTGTTAATAGATGTAATATGCTATCAATGTAAATTGATACGGTATGCATTTGCCTATTGATAACGGTTTGGGTGATGCTAATTAAATGAGACAATACAATGAATGTAGGCTGCATTATAGACTATTTCTGTAGATTTATAATTTGCTGTAGTGCATTTTTGAAATGTACATGATTGCATTTTGTGAAATTTACTATTTGTTGAAAATGTGAGTTGAATAATGATTATAGAGATTAACTTATATGATTATAGGATTTCCTTATGTAACAATATAATTGATGTAATATAAATACACAATCAATGACAAACTTTTTCGTATTATTACTCTCCTTATAACTTCAAGTCAACTCAATTTTTCACCTTTTTGAGGAGAACTAGGGATATCATTCATTATTATTCAACTACTGATTATGTTCTCAGAATTTGTCTAGAACAAACTCTTTCAAGTATTCAGAAACGCTGAGGAAAATAACATTTTGGTCAAATAAGTCAAACATTTATGGGTAAATCCCCTTCAATAAGTCCATGGAATAGGTAATTTGGTCATTTTCAATGGCGTAGGCCTAGTAGAGGAACTTTCCAATAAATTGAATAAAAGTAGTGAGAGCTCACTCTCCGGTGATTTGTAACAAGTCAAAATATGCAAATAAATGCTCTAGCTCTGAAACTGCTCTGAATATACTGTTATAAAGTAATGTCCTAGATTCAGTGTTGGGTAAACTTCTTTTTAAAAGTAGTTAGTCACAACTACAACTATAGAAAAAAGTAGCTACTTTTCACTAGCCAGCAGGCTCGCTTCGCTCGCCTTCTCCGCGTAGACAGGGGGCTCCGCCCCCTGGACCCCGGACAGTATCAGCAGCAGTGTGCATGTTTCACATAGTTTGAAACTTGATTCAATATCTTCCAAATTAGTTCATCTATAATCTCGCTGAACCATTTAATTAGACAGTAAGGATTGGTCGTATCAAGGCGGAAAATATATGCAACCCGCAATAACTTACATATATAATTTTGAAATACTGATGATTACTGGCGTAATATTGAACGGAATTCAAAAATATTTTAAAACAACATTTCTAGACATTTTTAACCTCTCCACTAAATTTTAACATCTGAGAAAATGCAGAAAAACAGTAGAAAAATGCAAATATTGGTTGTATCCTTGAAAAGTTAAAAAAATCCGTTCTTAGCGCGCGTCATCCAACTGAACGAACATGCCTGCCAAATTTGAACGCATTCGGTTCCGGTGGATTATTACTTTGAATTCTTACGTGGATTCACCAGAAACTAGTTCTGGCGATGAATGAATCAGTCATCAGTTAGTCAGTCAGTACCATTCCGCTTTTAGGCTATAGATATAGATGCATTTGAATAAAGTAATGGAGAAATATGGAACTACAAAAGAAAAAACTAATACATGGCACAAAAAGAAGTTTTATTAAAGCCTCACTATTAACTCATTCTACGTATTTCAACGTTTTCATATCATACCAATTACAACGTAATCATACCAATTCACAAATCAGGAGCAAAAACAACTTAATTAAAAATTACAGACCTAAATCCCCCTCTTAGCTTCTGTTTCTTAAATTATTGAAAAGCGTGTTATTTTTTTAGGTACAATTGATGGAATATTTGGCAGATAACAATATTCTAGCTTATTCGAGATTATTATTATTATTATATGAATAATTATGGGCCACCAGCCCACTGGTGCACTGGTGGCCGTGGTGGGCTGGTGGCATCGATTTATCGATTATTGTACTATCGATTAAAGTTTGAAGTTCTATCTGCTCACATTGGATGATTGTCAATCTTTTTTAAGGATTGTACAGTAGTAGTATTAGTATGTATGTAGCCTACAGTAGGTTCTAATTTCAGTTCTCAAGCCTTAGGCTTTTTTTGCTTATCCTTCTGTTTGTATGATTTGAGTAAGGAATTTATTATTCAATGAGAAAAGTATGATTCATTTTATATAATTGTTCAATTCTTTATGAATGAATCCTTCATTCAATAACCTTAAAATGAGTATTTTATGATAGCCAAAATGAAACAGTCTGGCATAGACAATTCGGAATGTGACTGCATCAAATTGAAATCAAGGTATGATTCCTATTCTTTCTTCAAATTGACTATTACTGATAAATTTTATGGTCGTGTGTTGTCTGCTGAGTTTTGGACTGAAGGAACTTTGGTTAAAAAATTTATTCCTGCTAATAGAAAGTCCAAACCCAAATCTAGTGCTTTTTTAGGCAGTCCAAATCAGGAAACTCACCCGAAAATGAAATGAATGACTTAGTGATAAGTGATCCTGTGCATGATTTAGGTAATAAACTTTCAATTGACCTATTATTTTATAATGTGCAATGCCTTTGGAACAAAGGGACTGAGATTGAGTTGTTTGTTGGCATGAATAATGAATTTGAACTATTGTGTTTGTCTGAACATTGGATGTGCATGGACGAGCTTAAGCAATTTAACTGGTTATGAATTGGCTGCCTCTTTCTGTAGGAGGGAATTTCAATGTGGAGGTGTAGCCTTATACATTAAGGAATCTCTGACTGATTTTGCATGCATGGACGTTTCTAGATTGTGTGTTGAAAAAGACCATGAATTTGCATGTGTTTCCCTGCTGCATGTCAAATTGTATATAGTTGTGGTATATCGTGCTCCAGCTGGTTGTTTTGAAAGTTTTCTGAACTCACTGGAGGAGCTCACCCTTGAGTTGACTAATATGAACCCCGGTTTCAACATTGTTATTGGTGGTGATGTTAATATTGACATGTTGAAGGCTGATCTTCGAACTAGGGAGTTTATCAACCTCCTGAAATCTTTGGACCTCTATGTGGCCAACTACCTGCCCACTACATTTGATGCTTGTCTTGACAATGTTATTACCAACCTGAACATTGATGATTGTGTAAGATGCTCTACTATGAATCCCCTTCTCAGTGATCACCTGGCTTTCTGCTGTGCTATTGAAGTGCCTGATGCTATTGGCCTACCCTGAAGGCCTGTGGAGCGTCGTCAGTGTATTTGGGTGAGGCCTATCACCCAACTTGGATGGGAGCAATTCCATGGATATCTTGGCAATGTTGACTGGGACCTGTTGCTTGGTCATTGTGATGCAGAGGCTAACTTTGCTGCATTCTTTGAGAGACTTCTGTCTGGCTTTGCCATCTGTTTTCTACAGAAAAAGATTGTCCCTTGACAACCAAGGGAGCGCAGTTCACCATGGATAAGCAATGAGCTGCTTAACCTATGTGACCTGGTGCTGATGGCTTATGAGAGGTCCCGTGAGGATGGTCTTCAGTCCTCAAGATGAATCTACAATGCTCTTAAAAGATCATACCAGCGGGCGGTGTATGCTGCCAAATTGCAGTTCAACTGTGAGCTGATTGATGGAGCCCCCAACAGGTGTAAGGCTGCCTGGGGCATCATCAGAGCAAGTGCAGGGTCCTCTACGCCTAGTACTATCCCAGTATCAGCAGATGTTCTCCAGGATGCTTGGTTGGACTCCATCCAGAGGATACGTGGTGGGATCCCAGCTTCCCCTGCTGTAGCTGCTGACCTCCTTGCGGCATCTGTCCAGTCTCCTGATCTTCAGCTGCATACCTGGCGTGTCCAGTTTGAACAATTCTAGGAGTAAGGACATTTATGGTATGACATGTGGTCTTGTCAAGGATATTGTAAACTCTATTGTAGTGCCTCTTACTACTTGCATAAATCATTGTTTGTCTCAGTCTGTTTTTCCAGCCCAGCTCAAGGTGTCCAAGACGGTTCCTATCTTCAAGAAGGGAGAAAATCTTGATCCTGGCAACTACAGGCCTATTTCTATTTTGCCTGTTATTTCAAAAATATTTGAAATTGTAATTGCAGGCCAGCTCCTTGATAATTTTGACCAGTGCGGCCTGTTTGTGGCCACCCAGTTTGGCTTTAGAAAAAACAGATCAACTGTTGATGCGGTTGACTTTTTGATCCGCAGAGTATATGACTGCTTTGAGGGGCGTAGACTTGCTGGGCTCACCTTGTGTGATCTCAGCAAGGCGTTTGATACGCTTGACCACCTGCTTCTCCTCAAGAAGCTCAAGCACTATGGTGTGAATGAGACACCTCTTAAGCTTATCCAGGCCTACCTGGGGGGCCGCAGACAGGCTGTGCTGGCCAATGGCATGCTCTTGCAGATAAGAGACTGCCTCGACTGTGGAGTACCACAGGGGTCGATCTTGGGGCCTCTTTTATTTCTGGTTGCAGTGAATGATGTTGCCTGTGTGGGTGGCAGAACAACAGTATGCTACACAGATGACACAACCTTTTTTGACAGTGGCTGCAATACTGAGGAGTTGTGAGTGGCTATGCATGAGACCAGGGTGTTTGCAGCTAACTGGTTTTCTGCAAACCTCTTCCTCCTCAATGAGGACAAGACACAGGAAATTGTGTTCAGCCTCAGAAATGGGGTTGAATATGAATCTGCTCCAGTGAAGCTGCTTGGGCTGGTTCTGGATAGGAAGCTGTCATGGAGTGGTCACATTGATGCTGTTTGTGGTAGGTTGAGCAGGGTGGTTTTCTTGCTGAGAGGATTGAGAAGTAGTGTACCATCACACTACCTTAAGGTATGCTATTTTGCTTTTTTTCAGAGCATCCTCTTGCATGGCCTTGTTCTCTGGGGTGGAGCTGTGGATGTTGCTCGAGTGCTGCACATGCAGAAGAAAGCCTTGCATGCAGGTCCTCTGTGGAGTGGATCGACTTGCACACTGCCGTCCTCTCTTTGTAAGAGAGAGGATTCTTACTGTATTTGCTCTCTATATTTATTGTGCCCTTTGCAGGACCCATGCAGGTGTTGATGAGCTTGCCATCAGACAGAGTTACCATGAGCACAACACAAGGGGTAGCCATAGATTGGATGTGCCTTTTCAGAGGCTGAGCAGGACTAGAACTGGCCTTGCCCACTTATCTGTGAAGCTTTATAATAAGCTCCCATTAGTGGCAAGAGACCTTCCGGCCAGGCATTTCCAAGGGGCATTGAAGAGACTGCTGGTGGAGAACCCTTTGTATGCCCTTAGTGAGTTCTTTATGTTGGACAGCGCTCGGGTGAGTTCATATTTTTAATATATATATATATATATATATGTTTATTTTTTTTTTGCTGTGACTAGCTTTTAATAGCTTATCTGTTTTATTTCCTTACTTGTTTTGACAAACGGTAAGTTTTCTTACTTTTGACGTGTCCTTGTGGTTCTTGTAACCACATTATAGACTAAAATAATACTAAATACTAAATTTAGTAATTGTTTCCCCCATTATGGAAACCATAATACTAGTTGATTTATACAGTATTTAATTCAATACTAAAGTAGAGTTGATTTATTTTTGACCACAGCAAAATCACATAGATACGACCACCCCATCTTTCGGAGGAGACGATAAGCCGTCGGTCCCGACTACCTAAGAAGTAGTCGTCATCTATCATCCATTTCATTACCCACGCACAAGCCTATGAGCTTATGTGGGCTTCACCCTCATAAACAAACAAACAATTTCATGTGTAGAGCGTGGCGGTCCTACTACTTTATAGTCTTTCATTCTATTTTATTTTCAAGAGAAGTGCACTCCAATAGGGCTTTTGCCTAGGTGTGCCCATCTTTGTTTCACTTTTGTAACATGTTATTTGTTTTCTAAATCAAAACAAGTAGCCTAGTTTTAATATATTTTGTATTTTCAAGTGGATTTTGATATGTAATTTCTTATTTGTATTGAGATAATCAGTTGGTTACAATGTCTTGTGATAATGTATTATGTTTTGCGAAATAAATTAAATTTTGAATTGAATTTGATTATATGAGTTGATTTATACTAAAAGTAACGCGAAAAGTAGCGTGACTACCACATAACGCTACATACTAGTCTTGAAAAGTAGCGACGCTACAAATATTCATGCTATTTTTAAAAAGTAGCGTCGTTACACTACAAACTAAAAAAAGTATCGCGCTACTCTCCAACACTGCCTAGATTAGTGATTTTTATAAGAATATCTAAGAAGAAACCCCGCAGATATCTTTTTTGAACAGCATAAGAAAAATTACCTAGGTACCTTGAAAATCGTGGTTCAAGGTTAAAATAATAACATTTAAATCAAGATATTTCATTTTAAAAGTCCTAAAAATACTGATTCTGATAACGAAATTGCAAAGAAAATATTGGAATTTAAACTCAATTCAAAATCCGCCAAATTGGAGTGGGACCAATTCCATTTCGACTGCTGGCAGCATTGAACAGTTTTCATTTTGAAGGAATGCCTTCTTTGCTCAACAAGACTACCTATAATAAATATAATATACATTATATTTATTCAGCTTCCTTTTCCTGGCCATAATATAGCCTATGGTATAATTTAATATTATGATGTAATAGATATTATATAAAATAGAATCTGGGTCCGCCGGTTTTTTATCTGGTACTCATATCTGGTAGCCAATTCTTTATCGGCGTATATAGTGGATTCTATTAACAGTCAATTCAGTGTTCTCAGTTTGTAGATAGGGATATTTTGTTTTGATGTTGATTGAGATTCTGGCACAACCTGCAACGTACAATAGAACACGAGTGGTGACACTAGGCAGGACAGGACAGGGTTCAGTTTTCATTTCATTCGTCGCCATTTTCATTTCATGGTTGACTCGTACCCAACTAATTATCTTTGTAATTCGTATTTTGGCCTTTTCATAACTTAAAATCTTTGTTTGTAAATGCTTGACTCACTCAAATGGCTTGTTTAAATACACTCAAACAAGAAATAAAAACGTTGGAAGCAGCTTTTCCGAAAAATCACGAACGTTTTCAAATCTTGTCAGCCAGTGTAGATGAGCTGAATTGTAGGTTTATTGGGAGAAATGGCAAGAAATATGAGATTCACGCAAACATTACGGTGAGTTTATTTCTTTTTACTTTCATTTTACATCCAGATAAATTGAAAAATGTTGTGTTTACTCATCATCTTACTGAACTTGGGTGTCAAGTTGTTTTTCAAAGACAAAGAAGTAGTGTCAGCTGGCTGTGGTAGCTGTAGTGAGTAAGAATATTATTGGTTTGAATTAATTGGATGCATCAATATTAATAATGAATAATGTATTTCTAGTTTTTTTACTAATATAGATCCATAGATATGACTTGTTAGATCGAATTTTTAAGTGATAAATTATTTAAATACTTGATTCAAATCGTCAATTGAAGTACCTAACCTACTCGAACAAGAGTAAAATATTCTTCCCCAGACTATCACTTGATTGATTGACTAATATCATTTATGAGGTTTCAATAGTTACTCTGATTGGATAGGTTGCTTCTTTTGGTATTGTACTTGCTTTACCAGTCAGATGTCTGCCTAATTTTTCTTTCGTTTTGATATCAAATAAGTTACGCTAATTTTTGACCCTCTGGATTAGGGTGATTAGCAGAAATACCGATGTATCAATAATTCACAAAAGCGGATCTTGGAAAGGGATTTTTGTCATATTTTGGTAATCTCTAAGCTAAGAACAAATTGAAAACTGTATAACAAAGACCTTGTCCATTATTTGGTGTCATTAAGACTTAGTTATTAAGTTGGGCTTATTATTTGTTTGTGCAGAGTAACTTAAGTTATACGAACAAAATGCCTGTGCCTATTACATGTCCTTTTTGTTAGATAGGTCTGGTAGATTTGTTTGGTTCGATTAGATTTGTTAGGTAGGTAAGGTAAGATATAGAATGATATATTTGGTTGGACGGACTATAACTTGGTTTAGATTTGAAATATGTAATAGGTAGTTTGTAACTTCTAATTTACTAAAAATGTAGGTTTTGATTTGTAATAATCTGTAGATCCTAACTTCTAATTTACTATTAAAAATGTGTATAGCATAGTTTTTGATTTGAAATAATCGGTACCTAGTTCCTAACTTCTAGTTTCGAATTTACAGGAAACATATCCTTCCACTCCACCAGTGTGGTTCGCCGATTCTGAAGAAACAAGCGTCACAAATGCAGTTCAAATTCTCAGCAACACAACTGGCCGAGATAATCACGTAAGATTTAAACAAATATTGATCATTCTTGTTTTTATCGCCTATTTCTTGAAAATATGATGAGCAAAGTCTATCAATGGCAGCTCACTGACCAGAATTATGAGCTGGCCCGACACAACATCTACAATGCAAAACATTCATAATTACTATTTATTCGAGAAACCACAAAGCCATAAAATGATTATTTTAGAACCAGAATAAAGCCTCTAGAAACTAGCAAAATAAATATTTTTAAAAATGTTAATTTTCTGCTATAGCTATCTTGGTAACAAAGCGTTTTTTGGGGTATGTCCCATGGAACTTTTTTCTCTACTTGGTGTAAGGAATCATCCCGATAAGCAATGCGCTCCTGATTCAATCTGTATAGGTAGGCTATAGGCTACCTACTGGTAATGATAAGTGTAGGTATTTTTCCTCTCTTTTCTTTTCAGCAAACCCAACCATGAAGCCTGTGTATTTTTGTTTTTTGTGTGTTTTAATAAATAATAAATTGAACCTTTCTAAGGTGGATTTGTAGAATAGTTGGAAACTCGACCAATGTGAGTGTGTAGTGTATCACAGGTAGGGTTATATTATACAGAAAAAGTGAATAAGATATCAAATTAAAAGACAAAAAGTTGTCAAACCACTGATTTATAGAAAAATTCGAGATACCGGTTGTGGTTGTTACACCATAATCAATCTCTGGTAAACTCAAAAAAGGAATAAGAATGTTAAAACTCAACGTCGGCGTTTTATTCTTCTTTTGGCACACTAAGACAAAGCCTACTTTTGTTTTGAATTACGATTGATTTAATTGTTTTGAAGTAAACGATGTGATTTGAATTATAAAATAATGCGTGATGGATTGTTTTGGCGATTAGGTGATGAACCAGGTGGCGATAGTGGTGCGCGAGTTGTGCCGTCTGCACGGCGTGACAGAGCCGGACGACTTGGACCGGCTGTCGCTGGGTCTGTGGCCGACCGCCGGACCCCCCACGCCCCCCTCGGACGAGTCCCCCCACCACCACGCCGCCTCTGATGACGAGGATGATGATGACGACGACGATGACCTCCATCTTGAAATGGAGGAGCCAGATGTCACCAGCAAAAACAAGGTGAGCACATAGAATGAGATGAGTACTAGTAAAATAAGGCGAGCACATGTAGAATGAGATGAGTACTAGTAAAACAAGGTGAGCGCTTGTAGAACAATGTGAGCACTTGTAAAAACAAGGTAAGCACTTTAAAACAAGGTGAGCACTTGTAGAACGAGAATTAGTACTAGTAAAACAAGGTGAACGCTTGTAAAACAATGTGAGAACTTTTTTAGGACAATGTGAGCACTTGTAAAAACAAGGTAAGCTCTTTTAAAACAAGATGAGCACATGTAGAATGAGATGAGTACTAGTAAAACAAGGTGAGCTCTTGGAAACAGAGATGAGGACTTGTAAAACAATGCGAGCACTTGGAAAACAAGGTGTCTTGTAGTGCAAGCGTACAGGAAGAAATGAAATCTGGAAGGAGGCATGGAAATACATTGTGACGTGCCTTTTGCCGTCTTTCTCGGTGTTAAAACTGTCCAACCAAAGAAGACATTCTATCTAGATGGAAAAATGACAACTGTTTTATGGACCTTACCCTTCACTCTGACACTAACTTTCCTGTCATATAGCACTCCTGAAACGTCTTTCCAATTTTACCACGCAGATTTAATCCTATGATTTATTTCTGTATCAAGATTTCCGTCTGATGTTACATGTGAACCAATATTGACCGAGCTGTAGTCAATTTCCCATCTTGCCAGAATTTCTTCTTCGCTTTTATAGACTATAATCTGTATTTGAGAAAATGACTCCTAGAGTATGATACTATAGCCTATAGAGGACATACTATAACAGCAAGTGTTTATTATAAGCAATTTATTTATGTATAGAAGATGTAATATTATAAGAAGTTTTATTATTAAAGAAGTTGAAGAATTAGCATAAATTTGAATGAAACCGATCGCAATTGCACCCTCAATAAGAAATCACTTTTCACTTAGAACTACTAATGTATAATAAAGCAATAATTAATCACATAACTCTTTTAATTAAATGTATATTTTCCCACCATTAGTCTATAGTCCATAGTTTCCCACTATTAATAGTCATTTTCAATTTTTTTTATTGCGGATGTAGCCCACATAAGCATTAATGCTTGTGCGTGGGTAATGGATTATGAGTGGAAGTGAAAAACAGTCATGCCTACTGGGTCTCGAACCCTGACCAGGTAGTACCAGCGGACTGAAGGTTGTGACGCCCCAGCCCACTGTGCCAACCCAAGGCTAGTAAATCTTACCAGGTGGGATATTAACGTGGAAATTATGGTTCACAAATCTGACGTCACTATTTTTCTACAGTGTCGCACTCTAGCGCCCAAAATGTAAACCACAGCTGATGAAAATGTAAACATAACCTATTTTCGTTAGTGTTGAAGAATAGTATTGTTGTAATTAATTCTGATGAGTTGAGAACATCACAATTAACAAGGAAACAATATTTTTAAGTTGTCCTAGTTGTTTTGTAGTGGAATATGATTATTTTCATTTTTATAATTGTAATCGCATAGTTTGAACCCACCAAAGCTTTTTTTTTCAACGAGAGCGCCAGCTTCTCGAATCTTTGGCCCCAATGTATGACAACAATAGCATTATATTGTTCTAATATCACAACATTATTCATCATTATTCGACTGTAATAATACTCAATAAATTAATTCATCATTTTTAAATATTTTCACAATTATTTTCATTGATATTGAGCTTTTTACGTGGTATTTTTTATTTTTCAATTCTCTGTGGAACAGCTGGAAAATTGGAATCCTAGATACATGTCGAATCATAAATATAGGTATAAAGCATAATATAAAAATAAAACTAGTGACGTCATCCGGCAGGAAAAATGTGGACTGCTGGGCTCTTATGGACGCTGGCCTACCTGGTAGATTTACTTACCTTGGTGCCAACCGGTAACATGATGAACAACGTTAAGTTAATATAACTTCAACTGTAAAAAATTCTTGTTTATAATCATGTTTGAATGATGAGATTTAGTTTTCATTTGAAGGAGGTTCATGGGGATGACATATACTTTTCAACTCATTATAAATCCTGTCTCCTTAGTTATACAATCATTATGTACGTGTGGCAATCAATAAGTTTGAAATTTGAAACTCAATTAAAGCTATGATGACTTTTATGTGGCTAAATTTGAAACAAAATTAAAGTGATGATGGCTTTTTGTGTTTCAGCTGGAGGATATGGACACAGAGCACCAAGCCACGTTGAAACGGCTGCGTCAAAATCAGCGTCAGGATTATCTGAAGGGATCGGTGTCGGGCTCTGTGCAGGCGACCGACCGCCTCATGAAGGAGTTACGTGATATCTATCGCTCAGACACTTTCAAAAAAGGTAACTCACTCACGCTTGGTTGCACAGTCACTGGATTAGATTTGATTCGCACAAATTATAGTCTGGTCAAGCAAAGAACAAATTCTGTCAAAAGAGAAAAATGACTCTAGCTTGGTCAATATTTGTTTAAAGATTGTAAACATTCTGATTTACAATTTGAGACGAAATTGATGATTTTTTGAACCATAATTGACCGAGCTGGACTCTTTACCATCTTGCCTGAATTTCTTCTTTGTTTGGACAAACTAAAAAGTACCGCAGTGTTCTCTCCTAAATAGCAAGCGTGAGGTAGATTTGACTGAGCTGACCAAATAAAAGTGACAAAGTCAATGTCCACACTACTATTATAGTCTCTATCGATTGTGGGATGATGGTTATTTGTGCATCTAGGGACTGATGTTCAACTTTTTCTCCCTGAGGGAAACTGTTGGTGCCCAAGGGCGACAATTTCCCGAGGGAGAAATAGTTATTTGTGTATCAGTGCGCAAAGTGTGAGATTGATTGCTGCGAGAGAAACACTTCACGCACGAGCCGCAGGCGAGTGCGGAATAGTTTCTCGAGTGCAGCAAAGGTACTTTGTGCCCGTATTAGACATTAAATTTTTCCTACAGCTGCCATATTGAATGTGAAAGGTTGAAATTGATATTAAAATCGTCATATCTCAGTTATTTATAATCAAATCCTGACAAATCAGGCACCATTTTATTCAGATTTGAAGCTCTAAATTTTTGTAATGGTACAGAAGTTTATACAACCTTACTTTCAACAATAAATTAAAAATTAATATTTCAGTCAGCCGCCATTTTGAAAATTTCAAATATTGAAAATTTTTAAGGCAACTATTTTTAAGACTTAATACTTATACTTGAACCTGCCAAATTTCTTTAAAATTAATTTTCAATTTTTAACTTTCTTTTTCATATAAAAAAGCGGAAAAGTAGAGTTCAGAATGTTAAGGTACGATTTGGCTTGAGTGGAACGTAACGACCGTCAGCCGCAATGTATGCATACGGCTGCTGCTGAACCGTTTTCGTTTTCACGTATCAGTCGCATCGACCTGCCATCATGATATCCAGATCTACTAGTAATAAATGAAAATCACTCTATTTTGGTACTATTTTGATCAAATTTTTATCAACTTTGATAAAAATATCCCTTATAATTCACAAAATGTTTCTTTTGTTCATCTCAATCACATCTTACTACATCTTCTACAAGATATTTGAGGTTAGAATCCACTGCGACTGGTCGGAAGAGTGCTTTGAGGAGTACGATCGTCATCGGATGCGGCTGTTGGTCGTGGTCGTCGGTGATTTGCATAAACAAAATCGGTCCTATGATTTAACACGGAAGCAGTCCACCATATTTTTTGTCCGACGGTCGTTACGTTCCACACAAGCCAAATTGTACCTTAGTAAATAAGTGTAATCTACCACACTGTTGTAGAGATGACAACCTCACAATCGAAAAGTCACAGCTATTTGCTGTACCTAAACATGTCGAAATGGCGTTATTTCTGTTTACTCTCTGTAAGGCTGAGGCCGCACTGCCGGTGGGTAGAGCCTGGAGGGTGGAGGGTAGTTGATAAATCTATAGAACATACACACCATCCACAGTAATACATCGTATGAATGGTATGACGTCATTCTATTTTTGAGGTTATGTTGTCCATATTTAAGAATTTCAAGATGGCGGCTGAACACATACTATTCATACGATGTATTACTGTGGATGGTGTGTATGTTCTATAGATTTACCAACTACCCTCCACCCTCCAGGCTCTACCCACCAGCAGTGCGGCCTCAGCCTAATAGATGATGAGCTGTTTTGATCAATTTTTCATAATATGCTGGATTGATGGATGACGTCACCCATGTTATTCTTATGGGTTTACTTTACTCCCTAGGGGAAAATGAACAACTTTTTCTCCCTAGGGAGAAAATATGAAGCTTTAGTATTCGATTCCAGGGAGTAAAATGCGACTTAACATAGTAGGTGGAGGAAAACCGTATTTTGTTTTGATTTGAAATAAATAGTTGATGTTTACGACAGGCATCTACAGCATAGAGCTGGTCAGTGACAGTCTGTACGAGTGGAACGTGCGTCTGATGAGTGTGGATCCTGATTCGCAGCTGCACAACGACCTCGTGCTGCTGAAGGAGAAGGAGGGCAAAGACTCGATCCTGCTCAACATGCTGTTCAAGGAGACCTATCCGTTTGAGCCGCCCTTTGTGCGAGTGGTACACCCCATCATATCGGGCGGATACGTGTTGGTAAGTGAACAAGTATTGTCTGTCCATACAATATCCAAAGCGCAAGAGTAGAATGTTCCCGAACTGATCCATCCATTTGCAGAAAACAGTACGTGTAATAGAATTTTCGCTACACTTCACGGAAATAAGCTGCTTACCAGTCCCTATGTAGACTAGGAAGTCGTCATTTACATACATAATCAATCAGCTGTTGTCCTCGAGCGGAAAGAAGTCCTTTCCATACAAGGACCATCACTTTCCAAGCGTGGACAGCTGGCGCTATCTAGCGAGAGAAAATACAACTACAAAGGACCATCTCTTTCTGTGAAACTGCCAGGAATTTGTCAAAAACAAGAAACTTTGTATTGCTATTGTACAATTTAGGATGATCGTACAAAAACTTTCATGAGCTTAAACGTTTCTGGACTAAGAAAATCGAGTATTCTGATAGTTTTTAAGTAATATCCAATTGATTAAATCAATAAACTTGTGATGCAAACTTTAAATACTTGGCAGATCAGCCTACTCCAAATTCAGCTCAGCCGAAGCTAGTATAGTAAGTTATCCGGTCTAGCTGTTCTTAGATCTAATGATCTCAATAATTATTCATTCAGTCTAATTGTAGAACTGAAAACATTCTGATCTACAATTTGAGACCAAATTGATAATTGTTGAACCAATATTGACCGAGCTGGAGTCTTTTTCTCATCTTGCCAGAGGGTCTTCACGTCTTCTTTGCTTGGACAGACTATAACTAAAGGGGACGATTGAATTGGATGCATTTCGCACTCTCTACCGTTTCAACAGAAATCCTATGTTATTTGGTAGAAAAAACTGGTTTGTGGGCGGAGACTATACATGAAATCTGCAGCGAGGTCCTAACAGAAAGAAAGGCTCAACCATGTGCACCCAATTCTGGTACGATTCCCAAGCGGCAGCTAGAGCCGCGCGGCTCTAAATTCGCTGCTAGAGCTGCCCAGCTCTAGCTGAGATGCTCTAGCCATCACAACTCTATTCACATAACTATATTGTCGATTTTTACTCTGTTATTAGGGCTTCTAATGTTTACTAAATCAATAAAAATTGTGAAATTCACCATTTTTCGATTCATTTTCAAGTGAAATGTCACTGTATTGATTTAGTATATCAATAGTAGCCCTAATAACAGTAAAAATATATTTATGTGAATATAGTTTTTGTGGTGACTAGAGCTCGACAGCTCTGGCAGCGAATTTGGAGCCGGCTCAAGCAGGAATCGTACCTTCAGCCTTTCAACTATAGTCTTTCCAAACAAAGAAGACATTCTGACAATATAGGAGAATGACTCCAGCTTGATCAATATTAGTTAGAAAATTGAAAATTTGTATCTGTAATTGAAAATTTTACCACAAACAGTTTTGGATTTTGATGAAGGGTGGCGCCACGAGAAACGCGCGTCAACACTCGGAAAACCCGTGGCACCACCCGGGTGGCGTAGTGTGTCATGTCTCTAAAGCTTGTTTTTGATTGTTAGATTGGTGGAGCGATTTGCATGGAGCTGTTGACCAAGCAGGGCTGGAGTTCGGCGTACACGGTGGAAGCGGTTATCATGCAGATTGCGGCTACATTGGTCAAGGGCAAGGCTCGCATACAGTTTGGCACGCCAAAAGTATTGAATCAGGTAAAACTAACTGCCACTACTAAAATCGCTACTAAATACAAATTCATCACTTTTGTCTATTTCGCGATTTTTGATCGCCATTTCTGAGATTTGGGTAAGATTTACACAATCGCCGCCATTTAACTTTTTCTTTAGAATCCAGCTCTCTTCAACTTCCATTATTAAAAAATACAATTTTATGATTCCTTATCCAGTTATATTGGGTGGCTCGTTGGAGGAGTGGTAAAGCGCCGGTCTGATAACCAGGTGGACCCTGGTTCAAGTCCCAAGCGGGGAAACAATTTTTGACCACAGCACAATCACATAAATACGGCCACCCCGTCTTTCGGAGGAGACGATAAGCCGTCGGTCCCGACTACATAAAAAAAAGTAGTCGTCATCATCCATTTCATTACCCACGCACAAGCCTAAGAGCTCATGTGGGCTTCACCCTCATAAACAAAACAAATAACCCTTATTGTTGAAAAATGGCGTTTTTTAGCATATTTTTCCAATTATCTCAATAACCGTTTAAGTTACAGACTTGGAATTGGTTTCATTGAATTCCTCAGCTAATTTTACATAGGATTTGATTATTTTAGAACCTCACTAAAGCCTCTAAAAAATTATAAAAATTAATATATTTTGAAAAATCTCAATTTTCCGCCATTGTTATCTCGGTAACAAAGCAATTTTGGGGGTTGGTCCCATGGAACTTTTTTGTCTACTTGGTGTAAGGAATCAGCCTGAGAAGTATTGCACATTCCTCCTGAAACACCCTGTATAGGTAACCAAGCGTTTCCAGCATATAACATGTTCATTGGAAATATTTACATTATTTGGTGAAAGGGCTCGCATCCACTGTCAGTTTGGACTGACAGTTCAAGAACTGAATGTAAATTGGAATGCCGTTCGTTTGACTGTGAACGATCGGGCTGCCGATTTACTTATAGTTCTTTGACTGTCGCAGTTTCGGCGACTGCAGTCCTGTCAGAGGATTGGAGTCCTAAACGAATCAGTCCAAGAATTTTGGCCCTTGATTCCTTTTTTATTTTGATGTCTACATGTGAATGGTTGATATAATCTTTCCAAGCAAAGAATACATTCTGGCAAGATGGTGAAATGACTCCAGCTCGTCAATATTTGGTTTAATAATTATAATACATTCAATCTCTAATTGTAGAAAACATAATGATCTACAATTTGACACCTAATATAATATATTATATCATATAATAATATATCATATATGATATATCATATATTTATAATATCATATTATGATATTTGAGGCAATATTGACCGAGATAGAGTCATTTCTGCGAGAATGCCTTCTTTGCTTCGACAGACTATAGCACTGCTATAAAGATAATTCAATCAATGTTTTGTGTTTGTTCTCAGGGACAGTACAGCTTGGCGAAGGCGCAACAGTCTTTCAAGTCGTTAGTTCAGATACACGAAAAAAATGGTGAGCTTGATATTGTATTATTGGTTTTGCTCGTTAGTCTTGCTAGATAATTATTTTTGACTGCAATTTCATTACTTTTTATTCACATTTTTCTTGAGACCAATCCACACAAACTCTACAGTTTCCTGGATGTCGTGATTTTTCATTCGTAATATTTATCAATTCCGTCACAGCCTTCTTTAACATAACATAACCTTCTATAATTCATTTGTGAGAAATGATAGTTGGTTATGAACATAAGGCTATGGCCGTAAATCTGACACCCATGTAGAGTAGAAAAGTGGGTCCATTTGAAAGCATTAAAATCATTTTCCAATCAGCTGTTTTATCAGAGCGTTTCTTGTGTTCCTCATCACATTTGTTACAAATCATAGTTATTTTTAAACATTACTGTCTACTTTCAATTTTTTCTGCTAATCTCTATCTCAAACCAGTACAGGAAGCATATAAGGAATTCTATACCAAAAGTTTCATTAACCTATTCCATGAAAATTATGCCCAAAAGAGAGAAAAACTAAGTCACCATGCATGATTTGGAACTGCATTTAATGCTATCATATGGGTAGATTGTAACTAAATGTAAGGTTATTACATAAGGTTATTACGAGGAATATCACCAAAATCACAATTATAAATGAAAAGACAAGATGTTGTCAAACCACTGATTTATTAGAAAATCGAGATACCGGTTTCGGTTATTACACCATTATCAATCTCTGATAAACTAAAACTTAACGGACAGAGCAGCAGTATTTATACTAAAGAGTGAAAATCACCATTTACTACCAGAAACCCCAAATCAACATGTATGATTTGGAACTGTCAATTATTTCATATGGGTAGGAATAGTCGGTTCAACAAAGAAGAGATTGTGGCAAGATGGGAAAATGACTGCAATTCGGTCAGTGTTGGTTCAAAAACTATAAATTTGAACCAATACTGACTCAGCCTCATTTTCCCATCTTGCCCGAATGTCTTCTTTGCTTGGACAACTATACTTACGGTGCGGCGTCGCCATTTTATCAGGACAAGGCCTTCTATAAAAGGAAGCTATGCTAGATTAATCAGTTTTTGATCAACCAATTGTAATGTGTGTTTTTCCGACCAATTTATTCATTTATGTTCTCATCTACAATTATTTATTTATTTATTCAGAGATACAAACACACAATCATAAAAATTTTCATGAGAAATTTTATCAGGACAAGGCCTTCTATTAAAGGAAGCTATGCTAGATCTATCAGTTTTTGATCAACCAATTGTAATGTGTGTTTTTCCGACCAATTTATTCATTTATGTTCTCATCTACAATTATTTATTTATTTATTCAGAGATACAAACACACAATCATAAAAATTATTCATGAAAAATTTTATCAGGACAAGGCCTTATATAAAAGGAAGCTATGCTAGATCTATCAGTTTTTGATCAACCAATTGTAATGTGTGTTTTTCTAACCAATTTATTCATTTATGTTCTCATCTACAATTTTTTATTTATTTATTCAGAGATACAAACACACGACCATAATAATTCTTCATGAGAAAGTTTGAAAAATTCTCATGGATGTAGAGGAATTGTAAAATGAACTATTTTTCTGGTATTTTCGAATTAATTGGATTTTTTCTTTGTTACAGGATGGTTCACACCGCCAAAGGAAGACGGCTAGAAGAAGAGAATCGAAGAATAACGAGAGAGGAAGGAGAAGATGAAATAAAAGGAGAAGTTATAGTGGGACTTGAATTCGCAGATTGTGTTTTCAGATTGTGTAACATTACGAACTACCTCCCTGGCGGAAAAATTTGAAAGAATTCAGTCCGTTGAACTTTTGTTTGAGATAAAGAATGGCTAGACGTGAAAACCATTCCGATCGAATTCACTCCTCGATCTCCATTGATAGTTCAGTGCACATTTCCTTATTGCTGTGTGTGAATTTTATCAAGTGAACGGTGGAAATTTTCAGTGATCAGTGATATTTGACTGCTAATCAATGATTTGTCAGTGGTGTATATAATAATGGTTGAAATCTGAGTGGAGTTATGTTTTATGAAGACGGGAAAATGACTAGAAACTCGCGTATTAAGCAAAAATATCTTCTAGACGTTAATTGAATAAAAATAGTAACGACGTAAGTTGTTAACTATCCAATTTTGAACTATTGTTAGATATAAATTGTCACAATTCTAAAGAGGATTCTAACATCGGGAACTTTGATTGTTTGAAACGTGATTCAGATTTATTGCAAGCGAAACCTATATTTTGAGTGTTTGTGATTCATGTTTTACGAATTATAAAGTTTCAAATTTGAAGATTTGTTTATTGTAAATATAAGTTACAGTAAAGTTTAATTTAAATCAATTTCTCAATGTTGAAGCACAAATCTAGCTGAATTTAATGATATCACAGTTTGTTGAAATTTATTTAGAGTAGATAATTTATTGGTGTCAAATATCTTGCCTGATTCTTTGTCTTACTTTGTATCTTGTGGAATCGTTTTTTATAGTAATTTTCATGTAAAGTTTAGTGTAAATCTACCTAGGAGCTGACTGATAACGTTTAAGGTTTCCGCTGATCAATCTAAACTTTTGTTGCTAAAACAATGTATTTTTCTTGTTTATTTCACCATTTTTGTTCTATTTTCTATGATTATTTTAATGCTAAACAATTATTATTTAGTTTATGTATGTTTTATATTGTGATATATTAATTATACACTAGCAGTTATTCCATGAACGATTGTATTGTGTTTATCCCATTCTAAATTCATCCTAGCTGACCGTGGCTAACCGTTAGCCACCCGACAAGCAGGGCCGGATTTAAAAGTACGCCGCCTATAGACTTGTAAATGTAAATTTGCCGCATCCTTGAGACTTTATACGTTATATTTTGCTTAATTCGAGTCGTTATGGGTTGAGGGAGATACGTGGGTAATTCAAATTCTTTATTTGCAATTTCATTTTTTACAAAGTTTTCTTAACCAGTAAAAAATTTCTGCATCGTCAGATATTACATACTTAAAAATTAATACAAAATACTAAAATATACATAGTCGCAGATAGCGGTAAGCGGCAGTCAGAGCCAAATCAGTAGTAAGATATATTTTTATAGCCTAGATGGGCATGTAGCAAGAAATATCTCGTGGACTTTATAGTAGCCTACGGTGCAATTAGTTCCAAAAAAGACCGAGCCTCAATATCTTAAGAGGAAGGACGATTCCTATGCCAACTTGTTTTATACAACCATAGCCTCCTTCACGTCTAGAAAGGTTGTATAGTAAAACCCATTTATTGTTTGGTGAAAAGTTACACCCTTTTGTAGCCTTTTCTTTTATATTCTTTTCTAGCCTAAAGTACAATAAAAGTCGAGATTAAAGAACAATATGCTCGAAATACAGACAAAAGCCAAAAAATCTCCACTTCCAAATTCTGATTAATTAATAGTTAAAATAAAAGGTCATGTCCACACTTTAATTAGTGATGTGGGCCGGGTAAATACCCAGTGGGTAGATAAATATAAATAGGGTATTTATAATTTTTATTGGATTTAGAAAAGATTTAGTTGTCTTTTTGCATTCAATAGCCTCCAAGGATAGTGAAATGATAAAATTCATAAAAAATTGTTTTATATAGTGTCAAATAGCATTTTGCTTCCGAGCATCATTGACATAAATACCCGGGTACTGGGTACTTGTTTGTTTCTGTGGTGTTGAATCTTATTGAAAATTACAAAAAAATTATTTCGAATAATAACCATTATTTAGCGTTCAAAGAGAGGGGAATTTGACCTATACCCTATTCACGATCACTTGAGACGAAATGACAAACTTTTTGCTCGTGTGTGCGGGTAAAGGGAGGTATTACTTCATGCGACGGTCAGCTGCAGTCGAACAGCTGTAGCCAATTACAGTGCTTGGCTTTTCCTCAAGCTCTAACAAAAATAGCTACCTGTACATGCAAAAAGTTTCTTTATTTCGTCTCAAGTGATCGTGAATAGGGTATAGTATCACTTTTCACTTGCAATCCATTTTCTAGAGAAAAATCATAATAATTTTAACTGAATAACAGTAGAAGCATGTTCACTATTTTTCTAATGTGGTGCTGTCATGATTTCATTGACGATTTCGCTGAGATAGCATTATATTATGCCATTGATACAAACGAATCTGATTAATGTTCAAATCCACAGAGCTTATTGATTTTTTCAGTATTCTCTGAGTTCATTTTTACTTCAAATTGATCAGTTTAAGGACATTGAAAACATTTTTCAAATCCCGAATTACATGTGCTCTATTCCAGAATATCTGTATCATTGAAAAATTTTTTATTCTTTTCTATCAATAAATAAAAAAGATAATTTACTCAATTTATTATTACGATTTCTTTTATGGTAGTCAGTCTAAGCAAAGATGACATTCTGTCAGAATGGGAAAATAACTCCAGCTCCAGAAATATTGGTTCAAATTATAATTTGGTCTCAAATTGTAGATCAGAATGCTTCCTACAATATGAGACCAAATGTATAATATTTGAACCAATATTGACCTCTCAGTCATTTTCCCATCTAGCCAGAATGTCTTCTTTGCTTATCGTAAGTATTATTATTTAGCCTAAATATTTTCAAGAGAACAGAAACTACCTACTTTATCAGGAAAATATTGAGCGAAATTTTATCGTGAGTTCGTGAGGATATTTTTCAGGAATCTTTTTCAATGAAAAGCCTACATCCAGGACACCTGAAATAGTACATTACGCCACAAGCCTTGGAAGTGAACGTTTACGGTATGAGGATAGTTTCCCGGGCGAGGTTTGCCGAGCCTGGGAATAATTCCGAATACCGTAAACAAACTTCCTAGGCGAGTTTGCGTATATTTCTTTTCGCCTCACTTCAGATAAGCATTATCAATCAAATTTCATTTAATCAATACTTCACGATTATCAATTCAATCTGAATGAGGTTATAGCGATTGCTGATTCAAACTGATAACTGAATAGGTTAAAAAGGTGCACTGTCACCCGATCTAGCGGACGGCTTGATAACTACTACGTTAATCCTGTCAGCTGCTGTTGTCCACGCACGGAAAGAAAGTCCCCGCATGGAAAGGAAGTCTTACCGCTCGAGGACAACAGCTGACTGTTTGCGTATGTAAATGACGACTTTCAAGTCTACATAGGGACCGGTAAGCAGCTTCTTTCTGTGAAGTGTGGCGAAAAAACATTTCGTACAATCTATGCCAATTATAGGCCTCTCATTTTTAAAATTTTAATGAGATACCGTACATTTTCCAATTAATATATTTTATTTCAAGTTGAATGTTTAAGTTTGAACCATTTTTATGTAGTTTTGTCGGGCTTCAAAAATTATTTGTTTTCATCTACAGTATCTTAATTCATTACTCAAGATTTATTATAATTTTGAGTAAATACATAAAAATATGCATTAAACTTATGTAGAATTAAACTCATTTTCCTAGGTTCTTCTGTGATTTATTATAATTTTGAGTAAATACATAAAAATATGCATTAAACTTATGTAGAATTAAACTCATTTTCCTAGGTTCTTCTTGATACAAAAAATCCTCATTCTTTAAAAAACATTTTTAAGAATTAATTTCTTATAATAGCCTACATACTTTACAATATTTTCAAGTTTGTTATTATTGGTTTCAATTTTCTTCATTGTTTTTGGTTGGTAGCATATAGTTTTAAAGTAGAAATATATGCATAAAACTCCTGCAGAGTTTCCCTAGTCTTATTTACCAAGTTTTTTCATTAAAAATTCTATTCATTCAAAACTTCATGTAATAACTCACTTGAATCTTGAAAAAGATTATTAAGTCATTGAAAAATAGCAAATATGTTTTGTAATATTATAACTATGCCAATAATACCATATTCAGGGGTATGAACATCTATGATTCAATCAATACCCGATCTTCCCGGGTATTTACCCCGAGTTTTAAATACCCGGCTATTTTACATCCCTAACTTAAATAATAAACAAATTTTCACTTCTGAAGAACGAGAATTTTCATTATCTAAAAAATGAGTGAATTTTAGCAAATCTGATATAAGCAGACTGTGATGCAATCCACAATGGGCACACTGTGTGTTAACGTTCACTGTAGTATAGTCAGTCCAATCAAAGAAGACCCTCTGGTAAGATGGGAAAATGACTCCAGCTTGGTCAATATTTGTTCAATAATTATAAATGTGGTCTCAATAGTAGATCAAATTGTTTATTAAATTTGAAATCAAATTGACTATTTTTGAACCATCATTGACCGTGCTTGAGTCATTTTCTCATCTTGCCAGAGGGTCTTCTTTGCATGGACAGGCTGTAGAGGGAACTGGAAATTAAAATTAGAAATAAAAGATCGGAAGAAGCACTTTTTAGATTTTTAATGTAAGAACATCATAGAAATAAAAAACGAAAAGTGTTGTTCACTTGAGAGGAATGAACCTGGAGCTGTGGGTGGCTCCAATACCGGGCCTACCGTGTTTCACGGGCTTGTATGTTACACTGAATTCACCCAGGTAGTGGCCAATCATTTCAGGCTGCAACAAATGAAAACCATACGAAAATTATAAAAATGAATTCAATAAGTTAGATTCCAAGTAACATTTATAAAGTTCAACTGACAAATCGAATAGTTTATGAATTTGAACAGCTAGCAATAGAAACACATAGTTATTAAAATGGATCAACTCAAATGAAGAATTATCTGACCAGTGTGCGTTGCTCTTTACAACTTCGTGTGTGTTTCAATTTATTGCATATTGAGGTTCGATTCCAAAGCGGCAGCTCTAGCCACCACAATTCTATTTACATAACTAAATTATCGATGTTTACTCTGTTATTACAGTTACTAATGTGTACTAAATCAATCAATAGTGAAATTCACCCTTTTAATGCCATTTCCAAGTGAATTCCACTATACAGGGTGTTTCAGGAGGAATGTGCAATACTTCTCAGGCTGATTCCTTACACCAAGTAGACAAAAAAGTTCCATGGGACCATCCCACAAAAACGCTTTGTTACCGAGATAACAATGGCGGAAAATTTAGATTTTTCAAAATATATTAATTTTTCTAATTTTTTAGAGGCTTTAGTGAGGTTCTGAAATAATCAATTCCTATGTAAAATTAGCTGAGGAATTCAATGAAACCTGTTCCAAGTTTGTAACTTTAACGGTTATTGAGATAATTGGGAAACATATGCTAGAAAACGCTATTTTTCAACAATAAGGGTTATAACTGGATAAGGAATCATAAAATTGTATTTTTTATTAATGGAAGTTCGGATTCTAAAGAAAAAGTTAAATGGCGGCGATTGTGTAAATCTTACCCAAATCTCAGAAATGGCGATCAAAAATCGAAAAATTGACAAAATGTAGCACAAGTGATAAATTTGTGTTTAGTAGCGATTTTTGATCGCCATTTCTGAGATTTGGGTAAGATTTACACAATCGCCGCCATTTAACTTTTTCTTTAGAATCCGACTCTCTTCAACTTCCATTAATAAAAAATACAATTTTATGATTCCTTATCCAGTTATAACCATTATTGTTGAAAAATAGCGTTTTCTAGCATATTTTTCCCAATTATATCAATAACCGTTAAAGTTACAAACTTAGAACAGGTTTCATTGAATTCCTCAGCTAATTTTACATAGGAATTGATTATTTCAGAACCTCACTAAAGCCTCCAAAAAATTAGAAAAATTAATATATTTTGAAAAATCTCAATTTTCCGCCATTGCTATCTCGGTAACAAAGCGTTTTTGGGGGATGGTCCCATGGAACTTTTTTGTCTACTTGGTGTGAGGAATCAGCCTGAGAAGTATTGCACATTCCTCCTGAAACACCCTGTATATTGATTTATTATATATTATATAGTAGCCCTAATAACAGAGTAAACATCTATATGAATAGAGTTGTGATGGCTAGAGCAGCGCAGCTCTAGCAGCGAAAATGAAGCCGGGCTAGGAAATCGTACCTTTAGACGGGTATTACACGATAATTATTATATTCTATTGCATAGTACCTGATCTTGCATAGTTTCTTGCTCTAGTCTACTTTTACACCAAAATATTAGCTGTACTTGACTAGAAACCTTCTGAAAACATCTAGACATTCTAGGGTAGGATTATAACACAAGGAATAGCGAAATTTACAGACTTTCCAGTCATTATACAACAATTTGTATACATGCCTTCTTATTGAAACGTCTAAGAGAAAAGTGAACTTCTAACTGAAACTACGTATTTGAGTGAGATGGCTACAATAAATTTCTCTCAAAAATCTCTGATGATACTCAGCGAGCTCCTACTTGAACTATTTAGCGTATAAGTAATTTTAAATAGTATGAGCCAAGTCTAAAGCAGATTTAGAACCCATATGAAGGCATCAAATCCGTATTGTTAAGAGAAAACCATTAAGTGGCCACTACTGGTGCTTTTCCCTTACAGTAAACAATTTAAAATCAGAAATATGCACACAAGTTTAGTTGATCAATGGAAATGTCATCAAGTTGTAGCAATTCAGATTGAGAGCAGGTTTGACGGTATAGCAAGATCCTGTCTCACCCGTAGAATTGCCTATCAATTAATTTACTTCCTTTGACGGCCTCCAAATCAGCTGGGATTGATAAGGAGGTGCTTTTTGGAAGATTACCATCAAAAGTTAGTTTACTCCTTTACAGATTTATTATTACAGTGAGGAATTTTTGGTATATTCAAATTCAAATTTATTGAGGTTTTTAGAAAGAATAAATATTGTAGGTTCAAGCAAATAAGACAGTCTGGGAAGATGGAAAAATGACTCCAACTCAGTCAATATTGATTTGACCATTATAAATTCAGTCTCAAATTGTAGAAAACTTTGCTCTACAATTTGAGACTAACTTTGTACTTTTCGGACAAATATTGACCGATATGTGGTAATTTCTCCATCTTTCCAAAATTTCTTCTTTGCTTGGACAGACCAAGTTATATTCTAAGATAGTATTGCTTTGTGAAAAAAATTATATTGAAAGCTGTGATAATATTATATGTTTTGTAAGTCAAGTAATAAGCTAGGTATAAAAGGCTTTATTCAACAGTTTTGTAAATATAGACACAAATTTAGGCCGAATGACACTACTCAGTATAGTGCATCAAGAGACAAATATACAATCATACGTATAGTCTGATCGAGCAAAGATGACATTCTGATAAGATAGAATGACTCCAGCTCGGGAGCCAACAGCTGTGAACCAAAGTTTTGTACCGCGTTCAATGGGAACATGGTACAGTACATTGTACCTTCGGTAGATTGTGACATGGTAAAGTGGTAGATATTCCATGTTCCCTGAACGTACGTTTGCCATTGGATAAAGCTATTCGTCTGGACGCCACTACTAATCCCGTGTAAATGAGGCATAAAAGTGAAAACACAGACAGTGATAGTCCAAATCTTCTTCTATATTGACAAGTCCTTGGTCATTTCACACAAGCACTTTTAGAGGAAATGAGATAATTACACATCCAGGTGTAGATTTTTGAGATCTACACTTTGGTAAAACAACTTTCATTAATAAGACCGTTATAACATCTCAAGTCAGGTATTGCAGATGAATTATGGGAATCTATGTTCGGGTAAAACCACTCAACTTACAATTACTATTGTATTGAGCATGAATAAAAGAACTCAAGTCTTCTATTTCATTCGGGTAAAATGACTCAAGTCCACTTATGTCATGTTTTTACATGGTCCAAACAACTCAAGCCGTAACTCAATCAGTTATTTTATCTTTTTACATCTCTTTGGAATGATAGAATTATGAATGAGTGTATTTTAAACCTACTTCGTAAGTTTTATCAAAAATATTATTGAAAATTGTGTTTGAACATACAGTAGAACGCCGATTAACCGAATTTCCAACTATTCGAATCGGTATTGAGCATAAAAACCAGAGTTTACAACGTGATCTTTTCTTACTTTTTTCAAATTGTACTTGCTGTACAATAGTTTAGTACAGTATTTGATTTGCTTTATCAATTTCACATAACTACACTATACTTTTCAAATGTCATAACGTTTATCCCAAGCTTAACACATTGTTTTTATTTAATACAATTCCATGTCCAATAATACGTATTTTTGCTTATCCGAATTGATCCCGGCCCCAATTAGTTCGGATAATCATGTTCTACTGTACTAGAAAACTTTGGCCTCCATTTTCTACAGTTTTGAACCCAAGTGCTTGTGTCATATGACCAACGAATTATTGCAAATACAGTATTGACCTTATAGCAAATATAGCACTGACCTTAACTTCGACCTGACTGAAGGCCTTGCCGTTGTAGACGCCGACAATGCTACCAACCATTTCGGGCACGATGACCATGTTACGCAGATGCGTCTTGACCACTTCGGGCTTCTCGTTGGGCGGCGCCTCTTTCTTGGCCTTGCGCAGCTTCTTGATCAGCGCCAGCGGCTTGCGCTTGATGCCGCGGTTGAAGCGACGGCGCGGCCGCGCGTGCATTAGCTCCATCAGCTGGGCTCTGTAACAAATATTCAAATTTAGAACAAAGCAAAATTAAACCCTCCGAAAAATAATAATATTTGTAGTATCTAGTACATAATTTATATTCATCTACTTGATATTGTAATGTTTTTATTTATTGTTAAAGTTGGTAGAATTGATGGTGATTGTGAAATTTCTCCATAATAAGAAAACGAGGGTTTTCTCGAATTTCACTCATTTACTATAAAAACTACTTACAGTAAAGTCTTTTCAAGCAAAGAAGAACCTCTGGCAAGCTGAGAAAATGACTTTTCAAATGTAATAACGTTTATTCCAAGCTTAACATTGTTTTTAATTAATACAATTCCATGTCCAATTATACGTATTTTTGCTTAACCGAATTGATCCCGGTCCCAATTAGTTCGGATGACTCCAGCTCGGTCAATATTGGTTCAAAAATTATTGACTTGATCTAAGTTAAATCGTAGGAAACATTCTGATCTACAATTTGAGACCAAATCAATATTTTTGAACAAATATTGACGAAGCTAGTCATTTTCTCATCTTCTTTGCATGGACAGTCCAGTCTCATAACACTCCATTCAACTAATTATATTCTCAATTAATTTACTTGTTGTGTAATGGTGGGGGGACTCTTTACGAGTAGGTTCCACCTCGCCAATATGTACTTGGCCAAATACTGGTTATCCTACCCTCACCGAGTGGCCAGTAATTATTGTAACTCTTGATTAATCTTTGAAAGCTTGAAATTGATGAAAAATGACTTTGGCAAGGCGAGAAATGTAGTCAAGCAGCGAATACATCTCAATACAACATATGATTTGCGAATCATTTGGCTACAATGTAAAAGTATAATGAGAGTTGGAAGTACGGTGGATCCCACCGAGCTAACCAATAAAAAGTGTAACGCTCAATGGCCACATGGTGAATTTAGTCCTTGTCCCTTGGTAAATAATGCTACAAAACTGTGATTCATGCGAGTTGGAATTTATTTCGCCAAAGTTTTATTGATTAAAAATGATCAAATTTGGCAAGTCTAAATCTGTAGCCTACACTGTAAGTTAGCCTAGTTGATCTCGAGATATTTGCTTGCATTTGATTACTGTTATATTATTGCTGTAATTAATCAATTAACTCATAATTGTAACTGTAACAATACTGTAGAAGTTGATAATAATAAATTGACTATTCACCCTTGCATGTCCAAAAGTTGGTCGAGATCAACTCCACGGAAGGTGAACTTCCTGAAGGTCCTCTTCTTCTTAGGCTCTTCCTGAAAGTTTCAAAGTGAATAATTAAAATATCCCATCAACTGGAAACACACACAATTACCAGGCTACAGAGATACCATTATTATAAAAATAGGACATATCGGAATCAGATCAAATTTATCAACGTAATACGGCAGTACTTGACCTATAACCAACAGAGTAGCCTAACTTTGGAATATAAGACCGTGTTACACTCAATTATATGATCGTGGATCAATTAAGGTGCATCAATTAAAATGGAATGACAATTACAGTAATGCTGAACCATTCATAAAGCCTAACTGAATCCACGGGTTGAAAATTTAGAGCCTACAATCATACAAGTAGGCCTAAGACAAAAGAAATATAACATTGTAAGTTGAATATTGTACACATTCTTATAATATTAAGTACTACCAGACTTGGCCTAACTGCAATCAAAAAATTAGAATTTCAATAAAATAATGCGTAAACATGGAACCGCCATGTGGCAGATGTATGATAGAGCATCAATTTTTGTCAAGTTATGAATCAAATTTACGATATACCTAAATGTATGGAATTTACAGATAGGTATTACATTTAAAATTTTCTCAAATTGAATAAACTTGAAAAAAGTAGAATTAATGAAAACTTACGTCTGCCATTATTGAATATTGATGATGTTTCCAACCTCAATCAACGCCAAGCTCAGTCGAAATGAAAAGGAAGCGTCCATAAACAATGGCTGACAACATGAAATTTGAGGTGAAAACAGATGATTTACTAAAAAATAATATTTTGATTTGAGATTAATCTATTCGTGATAATTATCTAATTTATTATTAACATTCAAATTTTTATAATAGAAAGATTAAAGAATGCAAAATATTTATGTGTCGACCATTCCTGTTGCCAACCGAGAAGTAGAAAGAGCGGCAGTTTTAAAAACATTAGCGGACCCTCGTAGGTTCTCCTGAGTCCTGATTACTGAGGGCTTTCAAACTTTAATAAGGGGTATCCGATTAATCATTTAAATTCAAGTCGTGGTATTTATTGAATCAAATCAGCTGCTAATTTTTTATGTACTATATAAGTTTTATTTATATATTGACTTAACAGATAATAGGATACCACGACTTAATTGGTTAATAAGTGAATAATAAACCGTTCAGTATATTACGGTATTATAATATGATAATATGAACCATCAAACAAGATACCGTACAGTGTATATAATAATAGTCTGTACAAGCAGAAACAATTTATAAATATAGACAATAGACTAATGTATAATATACATTGTCTCTGGTACAAGCAAAGAAGACATTAATTCTGACAAGATGGGAAAATGACTCCAACTCGGTCAATATTGGTCCAAAAATTATTATTTGAAATGGTAGATAGGAATGTTTCCCACAATTTGGAACCAAATTTATAAATGTGAATCCAATTGTGAGAAATATTCCGATCTACATTATTTTTGACATTAATGACCGAGCTGGAGTCATTTTCCCATCTTGCCAAAATGTCTTCGTCGCTTGGACAGACCAAAGGCTATAGAATAGGCACTGTCTCTGATAGGTATGTTTTTCAAATTGTATTGTCAAGTGTAGAAATAAATTAATTTCTGGTATGGTGTTGTGTCGCCATTCTTTTTTCCAATTTTTAATTTTTAACTACGTTAATCCTATATCCATGGAACAAAACTAAGTGCTCACATAGGGTAGGCCTACCGATGTTGCACAATATGAATAATGAATTTTTATTTCCATCAGGAAAAAATTACATATTTTAGATTTAAAATTAACTAGGAAATTAACTGGCCACTATGCATCCAGTAAATGTGGTCAGTGTTCAGTGGAAATATGATTGAAAATAAAGAAACAAATTTGAGTCTGGTCTATTCATATTACAGAGTAGGAATACTCTATACCACAATTAAGCGCTCCATGATAAAATTATATGGTACTATTATAAAAACAACAAATTATCATCTATAACTCAAAATAGATAACTTACCAGTACAGCCTACAGTAAAAATTACAAAATTCCAACCTGACAGATAACACCCAAAGCAAGTTGAATATAGCGTTAATTGTAGAATCATGTGACTCTATTTCCTATTAATAGCCCTATACTTTAAACCAGGGGTTCTCAAACTTTTTGGACCTGCGACCCTCTTTTCAGGTCAAATATTTTGGCGACCATATAACAGAATTAAATTATAATGCTAAAACGAAGTATACTCATAAATTATTATTTCAATATCGTACGGTAGGCTATCTACTGAAAAATGCTTGGTTAAATGCATTAATTTTTTCCTTGAAAGTAATAATTAGTGCTTAATGTGTGAAATAAAAAGTTCCTGTACGAAGGGTGCCAAATTGGGGGACTGGGGATCCTCCCCTGATAAAAAATGAAATTTCAACTCCTCAAATTTAGTTTTTAGCGTGATTTTAAAGATTTTAGTTTCGTATTTTTAACATAATTTTTCCATAATTCAACCAATGATTCCCTGTCCTTCTGAGGTACCGGTGCTTACCGTCACAAATCAAGCCCTGGTAATAATTCAACGAGTTCCTAGCATGTAACTGGAGATAAAGCGCCCTGAACACGGGGATTTTAGTGTCGGCCAGTTGAATATCTGTAACTTATCTAATCACAGCCTTTGTCTTGTCATTGAGTCAAACAACAAAAGCTGTGATTGGCTACAGATATTCAACAGGCCGACACTACCATCCCCGTGTACAACACAGGGCTCTTAATATAGTTGCTATTCACTGGAACTGGATTAAAAAAAAAAATGTTCAAAAAGTAGGCTACCACAAATTGACAGTTTCGATGGTCGCGCACCCAGTGGCGTTTAAGATGAAATTAAAAACTGAATCAAGGAAACGTTTGTTTCTTGTTGAAGGAAAAGAGGCACACAATTCTTATTGATTCACATTGAAGAGATTGTGAATGTGAATTAAAAGTTACCAACTTCAATAAATTGTGCGATATCAATAATCTTGCTCTGGGATAGACTGAAATACATTAATTTATTCATTACAATTGATATGTTCACATAAGTTTATCATTTTATGATGATCCAAAGAAGAAGAAGAAACCAGGCTTAGGCCCTTTTCTATTTATTCCCAAATATATAAATCTGGATTAGAATGTGGTCTTGGAATTAGAAAAAGTTTTGCACTTGAAAACTGCAACAGAGATACTTTGGTCCCGAAATAATCTCAATGAAATTTTGAATGTTGACACAAGAAATATTAATCAAATCAATAAGCTATAAGTTAAATTTGAAAAGTATTAAATATCTCAACAATTTTGAGAATGTTAATTAAGAATAACTAATCCAAATCAATAATAAAATTAATTGATCTCAAATTGAAAAATTGTTTTAATCATTATTATTTGTTTAAATGTTGCTCCTTCCAAGTTCGCGACCCCCTTGCACATGCTCCGTGACCCCCCTGGGGGTCGCGACCCACCGTTTGAGAACCTCTGCTTTAAACTATAGACGATTTAGTATCAATAAGATATTTAAAAGATTTATTATAATAATATCAATTGAATGCTAATAAACATCAAATTCGTTACCTACACTATTTTATTTTTAAGGTTGGAGTCAGTTGAGCATGCTAAGAAACATCAAATTCATTACACTATTCATCTATCTTAATGTGTGCATGTGATTAGATTAGATTTCTTTATTCATTTAGATAGCAACAAAATATTTATGCTTACTTTCTAGATTACAAGAGTTATTATTAGATCTAATTATTCTATTATTTTTACAAGTTACACACTAATTTCGATATTTTACACTACAATTTTTATAGGATGTTCTATAATCTATTCAATGAGAGAGGTTACATTTGAATCTTGTTGAATTTGATTTCTCTGAATAGGTATTTATTTGTCTCATAGCAAACGCATCTTCCAGGCCAGGCCGGTGCATCCGTGTGATCATCCAGATAAGTGATCCAGCCCTTGTCATCGGTCACTTTCAAAATGCTCATTTGAAAGCCACCCATATCTAGTGACGTGAAAAATGCATGAATGAAAAATCCTAGAACAATTATCCAAACAATATGCTATTTGCTTGCAATCTTACTTGTTGTGCACTAAAATATCTAAATGAAAAGGCGAAGTTTGGACATAAAAATGTCCAATCTTGACGTGATGAGGGAGTGCCCGCAGTATGCAGCAGCTAAACAATCATGGCTGATGAGAAAAGTTCCAGCTTTTGAGCTGGACAATCTGAACCTTTTATGATCTGCAACTACGGTACGCCAAATCAACGGCGCTGGACTTGAAGATGTTCTCAACCTTTGTGGAGCAATGATTGAAAATTCTATCATTCGCTGCTTGAAATGAGTGAAATGAAAGTTTGTTCGAGTATATATAGGCCTACCTGATATACTAACACAGTGAGAGATTGAAATACTTTGCGAATCATGAACTATCTTTTCAAAGGTTTATATTTGCTGATAGTTTTGCTTGAGGATTTGATTTTTTAAAGATTTTTGTATCAGCTCTGGTATGGACGGACTTCAGAAGTGTGTGATTCTTTTTTCTTGTGTGACATTCTCTTTTCCATGCAAGAAGGTTTGCGATAACTTTTCTATAATGATTTATTGCTTTGCATCAATAATCTCAACACATCAATTAAGTATTTTATTAAGATTTTGTAATGCCAACCTGCTATAGGATACGTGATTCCTTATTAGCATTTGTAATAAATGCAATAAAAGTAATAAACACCATTTTATCTATATAATACACTTATAAGAAGCCAAGTGTTGCTTAGAGCAAAAATCTATCTTATATGGTTATTGAGCTCTTTTACAATTCCCTTCAATTTGCTATGGAATAATTTAAATTCTTGTTAATACAATAACAATATTTATTCAGGCAGTGACGTCATTCATTACATATTTCAATATCGATCGACGTTATTTTTTGCCGTGAGTTAATATAATCAGCGAAGTAGACACTGTCAATACTACTATTACAGCGCGTTACACGGTATCATACAATAATGTTGGAAAACGGGAGAATACTATTCAAGTCTCTGCTTATATTTTTAGTATGTTTATTATATTTAGTTATAATTTGTGATTGTAGTGAGTTGGAGCTTATCACTACGAGAAAGGATTATGACTTGAAGCCAGGATCCAAAGTGAAGACTGGTCCAAAGTCTAATTCTATTGATCCACACAAACATCTGGATTATAAGACTGTGAGTCTAATTTGATTCATTCTACAATCATTGTATATTATTATGTGCTTTAAATTAAATTTTATTTGCTTTGCGCTTTATGATACGATACAGTTACGGTACCTACCTATGTAAAATGTTGCAAATTTGGCACTCTTGATGATTTTTTCCATTATTTATAATTTATTCAAATGGTCTGGCTGCTAGATAAAAAATAATAAGGGTGGGAATGCGTTTTTTTGAGAGAGGCGTACACATACAGTATTTCTTATTATAATTAATTAATTGATGACACAAAATAACCAATCGGTGGAGACACACGTAGCCTACCTTTAGGGGTAGGTGTTCCACCTCGCCAATATAATAATTATATTTATTAGTATGTATTCATTATATTCATTAATAATATAATATATGTATTTGTAGCTCTGTGCAGATTGGATAAGGGTAGGAAAGGGTAGAACAATATCAAATTCAAAACTGCACAGGAAAATGTATTAATTTATTCAATATTCAGGGCATAAGAAGAAATACGGTACGGTACCGTCAACGGGGGTGAAGTCGTACGCTTTTGGAAGTTTTTGTCAAATAAACACTACAAAACATATTCTTAGAGATATAAAAAAATCAGAGATCATTCCTTGATACTTCACCTACCTATAGCCATAGTTTTGTGAATAATTTTCAAAGATATTCTATGATTTTACAAATTTAAATTTATTAAAAATCGCAAACTGATCTCACAAACTGCTTACTTTGCACAGAGCACCAAAACACACTAAGGAAGAACAAAAAAATATTATTTGGTTAGAAAATCTAGTGTCGTTTTTTTTGTTGACAGAATTTAACCAAATTAAAAAAAGAAAAATTTTTTTTCGTTGATTCTATTTTAGTCTAATTTACTTCGTCTAAGTATATTATTTGAAACAATAAATCCACTGCTTAAAAAACGGGTTCTCTACTTTTCCACAAGGCTTAAGACGGTAAATTAAAAATTTGATGTCATAGTGTACGATTTCACCCCAGGTGTTTGACTTCACCCCCGTTGACGGTACCATCTACCATACCAGCACGGTATATACCAATCTGCACCAGTAGCAGGCTATTATATTATAATAGTCTGTCCAAGCAAAGAAGACATTCAGGCAAGATGGGAAGAATGACTCCAGCTCGGTCAATATTGGTTCAAAATTTCTGAATTTTGTCTTTAAAAGTAGGAATCATTCTGATCTACAATTTGAGACCAAATTTGTGATTTTTGAACAAAT